>CM076571.1:439216349-439318973 GCA_034641835.2 Pinus albicaulis | reverse complement strand
ATCCAAGTTCGAATCCCCTAGCTTGTACTGCGCAATCCTCATTGGCAATCTCCATCAATGTGTGTGTAAATCTCATGCACAGCTATAGTCACAACTGATAGTCACACTCACCCTTTCACCCACCTCTAACACTGGTCTCCACTGAACTGTCCATGCATTGCAGTTAACTGATGTGTTCTTTAGTTGATTTATGAGTTAATAATTAGTGAATTAATTAATAATTAATTCACACCACTCATCACTAGTATATTTGTCAGTTAGACTAAATACAACTAGTTCAACTAAGTTAAACAGAACACAACTCCACCAACTGTCTCATCAACTCCACCAAACTCTGCCACATGAGTTCTAACTCAAGTCAACCATGCAATAGCTCAACTAACCCTTAGGAAAAGCGTATTTCCTTCTGTCAGCTGCATGTGCCACATCCAAGCATCAAACTGAAGTGCTCCAAGAGGATAAGATAATGTTTATAGTCTAAATATTATTAAGGGTTAATAATATTCGACTGTTCTATTTTTAGCCCGATAGTCTAAAAATAGAAACCACCCAATGTCTAAAAATAGAGGTCCATCTATTTTTACCAACTCGACCAAACATCCATAAATAGCATCCTGCAACTCATAGACCATGATCCATATGTCTAAAAATAGACATAGTCTAAAAATAGACTTTGCGCCAAAAATAGCCTGTGGGCCCACTTAGTGAAGGCGACTTTATTTCACTAAGCTCCATCATCTTGTTGCATTTTCAACATGAAGATCATCCAATTGAAGAGGGATACATTAGGGTTGAGCACAAGGAGATCATAAAGGAGAAATAAGAAGCATCAAGGAGGACTATCCATTTTATATCATCTAGAAGGAACAACACTTTGAAGAAGAACAAGACCTCAAAGACCCTACCTTCTGTTAGTGTCCCATGTCATAGTAGTCAAAGTCAAGTTTGGTCTTTTTATTATTTTGGTAAATTTGTAAGGTGTTGTTATGATCTTATAAAGATCAAGTCTTAGTGTCAATCAATGTTATCGGAACCGAACCGGTTATCGAACCGAAAAACCTTGTGGACCGGGAACCGGTCGGAACCGGACCGGAACCGAAAAAAAACCGGTTTACCAAAAACACATAAAATATTCATATTTTAAAGAAAAACCAGATGTATTCATGTACATCCATATTAATCCAAACCATTTAAACACAAATATGCAAAAGTTTTCATTATATAGGTGCAGATAGCCAAAATAGCACTTAGTGCAAAACATCGCTGAACAAAAAATGTAACAAACATCAAGAAACAAGGTCTAAAAGGCCTTTATAGTCCAAAATAACATGTTAGATCATAGTATTATACTATAGCCTACAATACTACAAGCTACATATGATCAAATCATCAATCATCATCAGAATCCCTAAGTCACCTGATATGGGGATACGGGGATTCGAAGAATCGGATACGGGTACGGTGACCCCGGAACAAGATACTTCTGGAATACGATACGTTATATATTATTTTATTAAAATATATATATATATATATTAAAAATTAGATATTTTTTACACAAATTCATACTTAATTCATTGATTTAAACATAGATTTATCTATGATCTTCAATAGTCAAGGTTTTGTTTGAGTGATGGGTACATTTTTAGTAGGGTCATGATAGAGGAGTTTGACAACCAATGTCACTAACATCAAGGTACATAGAGGGATTGGTGCTCTTGATTAAATACGAGTTCCATATCCTAATACATGACAAAATTTGATGGAAACATTGCAATAACCCAATCCTGAAATCCTGAAAAACTGATAAGTCTGCTGGATTTTGAATGAGATCTAAAATTCTACTTTCTCCATATGAAATCCAATGAGGTCGGAACCACTCTCAAACATCCTGAGTCATTTCATGGTAATGTTAAAAATTTAAGTAAAAGGATGAAAATGAAGATTAAGGAGACTGTCACTTTTACTTTAAGAATTTAACATTACCATGAATAGTGTGAGGGAAATAGAGGGGGTGGCGGTGTTTAAGTAGCTTTAGGGGGGGCTAGGGTAGCGTTATTAACTAGGAAAAAAAAAAATTTAAAAATTAAAAAAAAATTAAGAAAAATATATATATTTTTTTTAGTGCCCAGGCTTGTGAACCGGTGGAACCGGTCTCTGAACCGGTCCGAACCGGACCGGTACGGAACCGGCCGGTTCAGTACCGAACCGGTCATTTCCAGTTCGGAGGGCCGGTTCGGACCGGTTTTGCCTCCAAACCGGTCGGACCGGCCGGTTTTTCAGAACCGGTTCGGTTCTGATAACATTGGTGTCAATAGGATATCCTAAAGTTTGATTGGTAAATAAAACTCAAGTTGTCAAAGTCTTAAAAGGGTTTAGGTTTAATAAGTCTAGAGTAATGTGTAATTCAAGTCATGCATGAAAGATAGTAGTGGGTTTTTATTCTTTCATCATTGAAACAAATTAGTGGTGTCTTTTCGAGTCAGTTGCTAGGTCAAATCAAAGATTTCATCATAAAATTACCACCGCAAGTTAATGTTGTGCTTTCCTTTTTTGTTGCACATCTCTTTTTTGTTACGCTTCAATATTCCAAATTTGAAAAATAAACAATCATTGCAATTAAAGGACAGCTTGGATCGAGTGGAGGGTGACAAATACATGCATTGGTCCTCAACAAGGCATCAAGCAAGTTTCTCATCTTCCTCAGACACTGTGAACATCAAATGAAAGGTGTCGCATTTTGGCTACAGGGGTCCGTTGCGCTTCTACAAGTTGAAGGTTGTCTTGCTACCACGATCACCCTCAGGTTCCAATTCTCTCTTTTCTAGCATAATTCATTTGTGTGTTGTTAGTTTCATCTTCAACAACCAAGGAGAGCACCTAGAAGAGCTTGCAACCCTCATAACCTCTGACTCCTTGCGCTTTCTCGTTGTGACTGTGTATTGGCAAATTCGTTGCATATAGAAACAACAAGTTGTTGCATTTTGGTCTATGAGTTGGGTTCTTGTAGTTCGAACTTGTTTATATAGGGGATTTCCATCCAAAACTTGCCAGAAACCCTCATTTAAACCCTAATTCCATAGTTGTTGCACTCTTACTGCACTAAGTTGTTGAGCACTGTAATTGCATTTCGAAACCCTAGAATTCCCCTTTCATTGTGAGCCATGACAACACCAGACAGGAATAAGCACAGAGGAGGAGACATAGTCAGGTTTGAACCTCAAGACCTTTCCTTGATAAATTCAAATCCAACTATTAGGGTTGCATTTGAGCAGACTAGTTGCATCAGGTTTTGTGAGAAGATATAGGGTTATAGTGTTCAGTTGACCAAAGAATTTGTTTTGAACTTCACTGGGGTAGAAGCCATGGTTGGAGATTTGAGTTTCCCAGTGTCAAAGGTTACTATTTCAGCTGCTACAGAGATCCCTCTGCATGGAGAAAAATGGTTCAAGGGCATGCCTTATACATAGTTAACTATAAAGATTTCTTAAAGCCGAAGTATAAAAATAAATAATATGGAGCTATTGTGCCAAGGGAATATCTTCTTGAACCCTACAGAAAATTACTTAAGGTCATCCAAAGGTATTTCCCTTGTGAAGGAAAATTTGGGAGGGTTTATTAGTATCACTTTAGGCTATTGATGCATTTCAATGGTAAAAGCCCTTTGAGTCTACCTTTCTACTTGTTTAGGAGCATTGGTAAGACGGAAGATAAGGTTCAGGGTAAGCAAAGTCAAGTGGGCTAGTCTCTTTCATTTCTCCTTGATCAAATTGTTAGTGGTGGAAGAGTTGAAGAAGAAAAATCAATCATGTCCAAGTTGACACTTGAACTTTTTGATAGCCCTTGGAGCAAGAAAGATACACCTTCATCAATGACAAAGGATTTTCAACCAACAACGGGAAGCTTAGTCAAAAGGCCACAAATTTCAGTTGACCCATCTGATAGGAAAAAGGAAAAAAAACTCCATTTCTCTCCTGAGGTGGTGGAGGTTTCCAAGAAACCACTCACAAGAGTTGCTACAAAGAGGTTACCCACCAAGAAAACACTTGAAAACATGCCTAAGTTCAAGGCACCATGTCAGAGACTTTTGATTCAGATGGCAGGGATAAGGAGATTATGGAACTGCAGGAACAGTTGAAAAAAACTCATCTAGTCACTACGCAGCTTCAACAAGACAATAGAGAGTTGAGGAAGAACATTTTGGAGAAGGCATCTAAAGCCAATGGAGCAGAACCTGTGATGAATACAACTTCACTTGCCACCAGGTCTAAAGGTAAAGGAAAGGCAGAAACAGAGGGCATCCAAGAGCTTGAAACTTCACAATCAAGGTCCCTATGACTAGATCTTCAACTAGGAAATTGGAGCTACAGAAAGAAAGTCTGATCAAAGGAGAGTTAATGCAAGAAAAGAAGAAGACTGAGTTGGATGAAGGGTAGCACACTTTCCATAGGCTGAGGAATCAATTGAAGAAAGCTCCAGAAGAAATTACTAGGGTTAGAGAACAAAATAAAAGGCCAAACAAAAGATACATGATCACTTGAATATTTGTGAACCACCATTGTTTGAAGCCAAGTATCTGTTGAAGAGAGAACACTTTCCCTACATAAACAGCTAAAGCACATTTGCAAGAAAAATCTTATAATGAAGAAGGAGCTAAGGGCTGCAAAACAGAAAGAAATCTACAAGGAAAGCTACATGAGGCAGTGCAGGAAAAACAGAAAGAAGAAAAGAGGAAATCTAGACTTGTTGGCCGATGCAGCAAAGGTTTGAGTTTGGACAGGAAACCAAGATAATTTTTTGTTTTTGCCCTTTTGTTTGAAGTGTACCAGCCTATTTCATCATATCCTCTGCATTTTGGGAATTTTTTTTAAAGGAGGCAAGTGACACAGTAATGCAAAAAAAGTGTCGCACCACTGTCAAAGCATTAAAATTTGATAGACCCGGATTTTGGCACTTTTTCTTATGTATGGAGGCTTAAGAAGGTTTTTAAGGTTGTCAATATCATCAACTAACTAATTTCCTCAGTCAGAGACCCCAGCACTTAGTCAAACCTACGCAGGTGAAAATGTGTTGCAATCAGTCACTGTGCTTCTATTGTACGTGATGATTTTCAAGGATGGGAGTTTACAATATGAACAGATGTTATCCAATTGGTAGTTCATGATTTATAGGTTATCTTTCACATGTGTGACACATTTAGAAGTCTAGGAGGTGATCAGAAGCATGCAAATCATGAACTCGTTGCGTTTCTTGCTGCGTTTCTATTGAATAAGGAAGTAGCGTAGCAAATTCACTGCACTTCCACACAGTCAACAATTTGACCATGCAATTCGGATCCAAACCTCATGAAATTGATTCTCATGGTTATGACAAATGTCCTGAAATGTTTTGGAGGTTCGAGCCTCATCCTTATGCGTGTATTCAATGTAATTTGTTAAAGATTCCCTTAGTCAAAACAGTTCCCTAATTTTAAGAAAGTAGTTCTATATTCGCTGCTACAAGCAGAAACTGAATCTTTTTGGGGAATTCGGTTCCTAAAGGGAGGAACTAATAGTTTTTTATGTATATATGATGTATCTTTTACTAAGAAAAAGGTTGGTCAGTGTGTGAGAGAGAAGACATTGAGCATTGTACATTTTCATTAAAAAACGTTTCAGTGAATGATGAAGGTCGAAGTCTACTTGTTTAGGGATTCATGTGTCAAATTCTTATGGTGATGTTTTCTACTGCGTATGTGGTTTTCTCTCTTGTTATTGACATGCATAAATATTCTTCAATGTTTAGTTAGGCAAATTTGTTTCAGAATTCACTTATAAGTGCTATGTTATAAGGAGATGAACATTTTAGTGTTTTTCATCCATTATAATATCTAAAATTCATCCTCAGCTAGATACTTTAGATGTTATCAATTTTACTACTCCTCTGCCCACCTCTCTACAATGAAATTTGACAAAGACACCATAAGGATTGCCTACCTTACACCTATTTAAGGATTCTTCAAATTCCCACCATATCACTGAAAATCATTAGCTCAATATGACTCCATGCCCAATGGATTTTCACTCTTCCCTACCATCAAACTGTTAAACATATTCCTCTCTGATCTTAATACCTAGCCTAAAACCTAAGACAACCAGTCATCTAAGTGACTGAAAATTCATATAGAGAGAGCCCTCTCTGAAGCTGGAAGGACTAGATTCCAACTTTAAAGTGGTTTGTGGTTACCTTTGAGTTCCTCTCCTCAACCTGGAGGAATTACAAGTGTTAACACCTTCATTCAAAGAAGGATTCTACACTTGAAGCATTCTTGGGAAGCTTACGCATTCTACAAGCATCAACCAAAGGAAGCAAGTAAGAGCACTTCATCATTAAAGTGATCTCCCTCACATTGAAGAAAGGATCACATCTCAAAAGAAGATCATCTCTTGAAGAAGAAGCATTCTCTTTTGAAGAAAGAAGATCATCTCTTGAAGAAGAAGCATTCTCTTTTGAAGAAAGAAGATCATCAAGCAATCATCATCAAGGAGGCATCTTCAATTGTCAACAACAAAGGAGTAGTGGAAGTTAATATCATCAAGAAAGCATCAATTTAAAGATATCATCATCAAAGGAGCATCTTCACCTGACAAGTATACTATATTTTATGTCTCAATCTACATTGACATCTTTTTGCAAGGAGAACAACAAACTGGTTGGGTTAGCGAACTACCTTGCATGGAAGGAGAGAATAGATTTGATCCTCATAGAAAATGAAGTTAGTGAATATGTCACGGGATCAATCACCAAATCTCCTCAAAATCAATCTCAAGCACTATCAAATTACATGAAAGGAGAAACAAGGGCTCAAAAAATCCTTATTGAATCAATCGAGGATTCTCTCATCCCTTATGTAGCAAAATTGAAGTCAGTGAAAGAGATCTATGAAAATTTCGTGGAATTGTTCTTTGTAAGCACTGCAGGAGAAATTATGTCATTGAGAATCAAACTATACAAGATGAAGGTATCAACAGATGAAGGGGTAGTCTCATACCTTATGAGGGTATCTCAAATAAGAGATCAATTACAAGAACTAGGAGAAATAATGTCTGATCGAGAGATGATTATTACCCACCAATTTGTCAGTGATATCCCTAGGAGAAAAAATTTCTCCAAGGTGTCCTCAGCAGGCATCCAGCAGCCCCTTGCAGCTACCAGATAGCTCGATGTGCCATTATCTCTGCCACCTAAGCCAACCATGTGATCCCTCGCCCATCTGTTATGATCGTATGTTTGAAGGTGGGCCTCCTGACCCCAAAGGAATGACTTTTCATTGGTTTAGTTGAGTAATTTTGTTTACTTATCATGGACACTTTAGGCATGGATTGGTGGGGGGATTCAGTGGAAAGAGTGGGCTAGGTTTGTAACTCTTGTCTCTTATACTTGATTCAGTAGTTAGCCTTGTATCCTAGTTGCGTGGGATCTCCTTTATTGGCCATTAGCTTGAGGGTTGGCACTACATGGGAAATCTCGATTTTGGTTGTGTGGTCCAGCTTCCCGACACCATACACATCACTCCCTTCCGCTCATTGTAACCCCATTCATCACTTTTCCCATCCAAGTCCACGGGTGTCCATGGGGTCCACATAAGGTTAGCCTCCTCCTCCCCTTTTCCATACTTTGGGTAGGGCCTAAAACAATGCCTGAAGGTTGATGCAACTAAAAAGAAAAGAAAAAGAATAATCTGGTCACTGACAACAGGAAATGTACCAAAAAATACAAAATATGGTCGAGACATACAACTTTAGCACGTGGGAAAAAGCCAAACATGAGCTCTACCCCTCATTCATGGCCATCACCCTATTTCCTATGGGCCCTAGATGATCCCCCTTCACACTGAGGAACCCATGATTGCCCCACCCCCTAGTGAGCAATGAGATGCCCCACCTTAAAAGGGGGTATCTACTGCTATATCCTACACTTCATGCTCTCATCCCTTAGAGCCCCGAGAAGTTATAAAGAAAAATCAATCAAAGGCAAAAGGCATATGAAGAAGGGTGGAAAAACAAAGTTCGGGGTAACTCATATCCCACTTTTTGCTCCCTCATCCACTCATATACCCAAGTGTGGGCTTCCTTCATCATAGCTACCCTTGTACCATATGTGGCTTGGGGCCTTCACCTGATCCCTACATCGTTCCATCACTATATCACATGCCACCTACCCATTGATGGATGTACCATGGACATGTCACCCACTTTAAAGGTTGAAACCACTTAATGGGGTCCTTGGTTAACCCCATTATTGAGCTTGGAGACACCTATACATGCCAAAGACCACTATGGAAGGACATGCCACCATGAAGTGCCAACTTAATTACATGATTTACAAGCTCTTTTACTTGATTACTCTAATGATTTGTTGTATTGGAGGGTCAGGGGCTGCATTGGATCTTATACGAAATTGCAGGTGGATCTCCATTCGAGGTTTTGTCTCCCTATACGGGGTCCAAGCCCTCCAGAGGGCCACATTGGCACTTGTATGGAGAGTGTTGAGAGCCATGGACCTCCACCATAGCAGACAGCACTTCATGGACCCCCAGCACCATCCAGTGTTCCACCTTTTTGGATGAAGATGATGCACCTAGTTCACCATTCCTAGCCGACTCCACACTTACACCATACACTTGACAGATGTTCAAGGGTCCATATGAGGATGTGCCTCACTGCAGGAGACAAAGGGAGGGCTTATGTCATCATCCTAGCCCTTACAGATGGTTTACGAGCATTATCAATCCACTTGGAGACCCATGAGGATGTCATTGTGCCCCCATACCCACTTGGGAGCACCACATGTGACTTGCTTGGAAATCAAGGGGCCAAACACTTGTCCACTATGTTTGGAGCCTTTTCACTCAACTTGGAACATTTGGACTCCATTAGGCCTCCTCAATGGCCCAACGACTCATCACATTCATTATTTTGCCCTCTTGAGAGGCTATTCTTTGTATTATTGAGCTACCTTGGTGGGCTTGTCACCACATCATGTCATTATTATGTATTATTTTATTATTTGGGGCTAAGTTAGGCCAATTAGGAAAATCAAATCCCCTCTAGAGTTGTATAAATATGAGAGAGGCTCATTCTAACATCTCATCATCACTTGGATTGGATTAGTATCTCTTGACAAATTTTTGCACTTCTTGCTAGGGTAAACTTTTTGGAGTTTCTTGATTGTTGTGAAACCAGCTCCAAAAATAGAAGAAAAGAGATATCAACGCCTTAGAAATAAGCCACTTCGAGGGGGCAACCCCCAATACATTACATGAATGAACAATTCTTGGATGATACAAATGACCAAAACCTCCTCAGGAGTCCATGGGGCCACAATATAATTCTAGTGGGGCCACAATGTAATCCTAGCCGACCTAACAATAATAATGTAAGGGCACAATAATAACAATATGGGGGTTACAGGGGTACAACAATAACAATAAGGGGGGCTACACTAACATAATAAGTGACTACACTATTAATATAGGGACTTAACATGCCCCTCTCCTTCAAACAAGTGTTGTCCTCAACGCTTGATTATTTCTTGATGCTTCTGTATAAAATTCTCATCCTCCCATGTGGAATCTTCTACAAGAAAATTCTTCCACTTGCTGAGATACCCGAAAACAAATCGTACTTGTCGAGTTCTTGTTTCTGTGACTGTTTCAGAAATTCTTTCGATTGATGTTGATCTTCCTGTTGTTTCATTAAATTCTGCACCAAAGTTAGGTTATCCTTTGAGAGTTGGAGAACTTGCTGTTGATGCTCGATGTGATCTTCCACTAATTTATCATCCATATTAGCTATTATTTGATCCTTCAAACCATTCAACTTAGCCTTCATTTCTGCTTTTAAACTATCTATGTCATCTTTGGTTGCTCTTCGTAAGATCAAAATTTGTTGCACTTGGTACCGTAATTTTGATATCTCATACTGCAATTCTTTCTCTTCATGCGTCATAGTATAGCTTTTTGAGGGCTTAATGGGTATGGAATTATTTTTTGGAGGCATTATAGAACCCAATACTGATAAAAATTCTAAATTATGCCCTTGGAATCACTTCAAACTGCTTTTTCAAACAAACGTTATGCAATTTTAAAAACCAAATACACACCTTTTCTTGATTTTGAGGAGCTCGATATTGAAACTGAATTACCTTTGTGATTTCAGATATTCAATATCTGAAATTTGGCACTGAGGTAGCCCTTTGAATTCTCTTTAGAATGCCACAGGTCTGACCTAATTTGGATTCTTTAAGACAAAGTTGTGCCCAGTCTCCTATGATGACCTAATTATGGTCTAGTTCAGTAGAGCGAACTTGTACGACTTTCCACGTGTCACTGTTTCCTCCTTCGGTTCTGAAATTTATTGACAGGAAACTACAGTCTGTGTAATTGCGGCCACTTTTTACAGAATTCCAATCCGATGCCCAAAGAGAGAGTTATGAAGATTTTCCCACGATCACCTCTTTGAGATCAAATTCGGGAGCCTGCAAAAGACCTAACTTCCACATCCCATATCTCCTAAAATATTGTGAACCAAGCTTTGAAATTTTGCGACGATGTTCCTCAGGATTTCAGCTTCGCTTTCTAAAAATTTCAACTTCTGAACCTTCGTAGAAAAAATGTTATAGCGAAAATGCCGCGATGACCTTTTTAAGTGAAATTCAGGAGCCTGCAAAGAGCCCTAACTTCAACAAATCATATCTCCCAAAATATTGTGAACCAAGCTCTGAAATTTTGCGACAATGTTCCTCAGGATTTCAGCTTTGCTCTCTATAAATTTCAGCTTCTGAAACTTCGTAGAAAAAACGTTATAGCGCAAATGCCGCGATGACTTGTTTAGGTTAAATTTAGGAGCCTGCAAAAAGCCCTAAATTCCACAAATCATATCTCCGAAAATATTGCGAACCAAGCTCTGAAATTTTGCGACGATGTTTCTCAGGATTTCGGCTTCGCACTCTAAAAATTTCAGCTTCTAAGCCTTCGTAGAAAAAAAAAAGTTATAGCGAAAATGCCACGATGACTAGTTTGGAGCAGCGAAAACCCTAGAATCCAAAGCTCTGATACCAAATGTTGTGAAACTAGCTCCAAAAATAGAAGAAAAGAGATATCAACGCCTTAGAAATAAGCCACTTCGAGGGGGCAACCCCCAATACATTACATGAATGAACAATTCTTGGATGATACAATTTACAAAACCTCCTTTCTATATATAGGAGTCCATGGGGCCACAATATAATCCTAGTGGGCCACAATGTAATCCTAGCCGACCTGACAATAATAATGTAAGGACACAATAATAACAATATGGGGGTTACAAGGGTACAACAATAAAAATAAGTGGGGCTACACTAACATAATAAGGGACTACACTATTAATATAGGGACTTAACATGCTCCTCTCCTTCAAACAAGTGTTGTCCTCAACGCTTGATTATTTCTTGATGCTTCTGTATAAAATTCTCATCCTCCCATGTGGAATATTCTACAGGAAAGTTCTTCCACTTGCTGAGATAATTTGAAATTGATCGTACTTGTTGAGTTATTGTTTTTGTGTCTGCTTCAGAACTTCTTTTGATGTGATGTTGATCTTCCCGTTGTTTCATTAGATTCTGCACCAAAGTTAGGTTATCCTTTGAGAGTTGGAGAACTTGTTGTTGATGCTCGATGTGATCTTCCACTAATTTATCATCCATATTAGCTATTATTTGATCCTTCAAACCATTCAACTTAGCCTTCATTTCTGCTTTTAAACCATCTATGTCATCTTTGGTTCCTCTTCGTAAGATCGAAATTTGTTGCACTTGGTACCGTAATTTTGATATCTCATACTGCAATTCTTCCTCTTCATGCGTCATAGTATAGCTTTTTGAGGGCTTAATGGGTATGGAATTATTTTTGGGAGGCATTATAGAACCCAATACTGATAAAAATTCTAAATTATGCCCTTGGAATCACTTCAAACTGCTTTTTCAAACAAACGTTATGCAATTTTAAAAACAAAATACACACCTTTTTCTTGATTTTAAGGAGCTCGATATTGAAACTGAATTACCTTTGTGATTTCGGATATTCAATATCTGAAATTTGGCACTAAGGTAGCCCTTTGAATTCTCTTTAGAATGCCACAGGTCTGACCTAATTTGGATTCTTTAAGACAAAGTTGTGCCCAGTCTCCTATGATGACCTAATTATGGTCTAGTTCAGTAGAGCGAACTTGTACGACTTTCCACGTGTCACTGTTTCCTCCTTCGGTTCTGAAATTTATTGACAGGAAACTAGAGTCTGTGTAATTGCGGCCACTTTTTACAGAATTCCAATCCGATGCCCAGAGAGAGAGTTATGAAGATTTTCCCACGATCACCTCTTTGAGATCAAATTCGGGAGCCTGCAAAAGACCTAACTTCCACATACCATATCTCCTAAAATATTGTGAACCAAGCTCTGAAATTTTGCGACAATGTTCCTCAGGATTTCAGCTTCGCTTTTTAAAAATTTCAGCTTCTGAACCTTCGTAGAAAAAATGTTATAGCGAAAATGCCGCGATGACCTTTTTAAGTGAAATTCAGGAGCCTGCAAAGAGCCCTAACTTCAACAAATCATATCTCCCAAAATATTGCGAACCAAGCTCTGAAATTTTGCGACAATGTTCCTCAGGATTTCAGCGTCGCTCTCTATAAATTTCAGCTTCTAAAACTTCGTAGAAAAAACGTTATAGCGCAAATGCCGCGATGACTTGTTTAGGTTAAATTCAGGAGCCTGCAAAAAGCCCTAAATTCCATAGATCATATCTCCGAAAATATTGCGAACCAAGCTCTGAAATTTTGCGACGATGTTCCTCAGGATTTCGGCTTCGCACTCTAAAAATTTCAGCTTCTAAACCTTCGTAGAAAAAAAAAGTTATAGCGAAAATGCCACGATGACTAGTTTGGAGCAGCAAAAACCCTAGAATCCAAAGCTCTGATACCAAATGTTGTGAAACTAGCTCCAAAAATAGAAGAAAAGAGATATCAACGTCTTAGAAATAAGCCACTTCGAGGGGGCAACCCCCAATACATTACATGAATGAACAATTCTTGGATGATACAAATGACCAAAACCTCCTTCTATATATAGCAATCCATGGGGCCACAATATAATCCTAGTGGGGCCACAATGTAATCCTAGCCGACCTAACAATAATAATGTAAGGGCACAATAATAACAATATGGGAGTTACAGGGGTACAACAATAACAATAAGGGGGGCTACACTAACATAATAAGGGACTACACTATTAATATAGGGACTTAACATTGATGCTTTATAATGTTTTGATTTTCAATATTGTCTTTGGAGCTTCTTTCTAATGCAAAGTTGATGAATGGATATATTCTCTCTCTCATGTAAGTGAACTTGTAATGCTACTCTTGTTATCTTCCTTGTCAAATTCATGTATATTGTTATCATTATTCTTGTATGGGTTAATGTAATGTGAAATTCTTCTCGGGACCTTGAATAAGTGATTTAATGCATGTGTTTCTCTTTAAGGGATTGGGTGAATGTTCCTAGAGGCACCTTTTTAGGTTGAAACACCTTGAAACTTCATCTCCTTCGCAAATTTGAAGTATAAATCTCTAACTACCTAGTTGTTGCCCTTGAATAGGCTAGCAAAGGTCAATCGTGGCTCCTTAACTCACGAAATTCCTCGATCTAGGTGTATCTTGACTCCATTAAGCCCCCTAAGCAAGGCATTGATTCGCACATCCTCTTGGTGGTCAAATTTATCTTTATTTTCTTCACCCTTCCAAATTATAGTCCTAACCCTAGGGGGGTCACCTAGGGTGCCGCACGAATTGCATTGTAGCCATCCAAACCCTTCAACTTTTGGTCCACTAGTACGTTGGGCATTTCTCTGGAGGTCCTCCAAGTTTGAGGCAAATACGAAGGTGGAATCCCGAGATATATCAAGCTCTAGCCACAAGACCAATTCTTGCCCTAGGTTGATTTGGGTTAGTGTACTCATTTGGATCATCGCATTCAAATCTAAAAAGAAAATTTGCTCTTTGATCCTATTCTCCTCCCCAATTAGGTCAAGCCCCTCCTTGAGTGATCAACTCCAAACCCTTGGCATAGTTTGGGTCCACTTGGCTTCTTTGTGGTCCCACAAATCTACGAAACCTCCAATTCCACAAGGATTACTTAGAAGCCATTTCTTCATTAGTATCCTTGAGTTTAGGAACCCTTTTGTCAAGGCATATCCCCCTAAACCTCAACTCAAGAATCCTCTTAGCCCTTCCTACAGTAGCTTATCACCTTGCTTCTCAAGCAAGTAAGCCATTTGTTTGAGCCTCTCTTGAGAATAGGCTTTGGGAATCACTCCTTATCTTATTATTGCTCCATTCATCTCGCGATTATCCTTGTACTAGGCCTCCTCCCATCGCTGAAATTTCGTAAATAGCAGGGGGAGCTTTAGCCGAGGTGACGGTGGGTTATTGCTCCATTGTTGTCCCTTAACCTAGTAGTTGCTCCATAGGATCCCCTCCTAGGACCCTTGCTAGTTTGAAGGGTAACATCTTGGCGTCATTGTCGGGGACACAAAATGTGTGTCTTGTTCCTCATATGACATTATTGACATATCATTTTGGCGACTCCATTGGAAGAACGAAGCCCTAGTTCTTCATTGAACTTTAAGGTCGATGCTTGTTGGGAGGAGCAAGCATTTGTCTAGGCATCTTTAAATTCACCCTAGCGACTCCTACGTAATTTACATGTATATCTCAATAAGATGTCTTTCTTTGATGCTTTTCCCGATTTGGACATTGCTAGCATCCTTGGGTACTCTAATCATGTCACGGGCAAGATGGTACATGGGGTACCCATGTTTGATGGTGATCCACTCTCCGCAATTGATCATGTGGAAAGATTTAATGTGCATACTTTAAAGGAAAAAAGTGGTCCACTAGGATGTCCTTAAATTGTTGTTCATGAGATCTCTCTGTGGTCATAACTCATTGTTGCAAAATCACAAACCTAGGAGAATCTCATCCATTGAGGAATTCTTTGATGGCTTTCTTAGACATTTTCAAGTATGCCCACATTAAACATTCAAGAGGAAGCCTTTCATTGTGCATCATCACGATCTTGGGAATCTAGATGATGAGTAGGAAAGGGGGTCCTCCCCGAGTCCGCATAACAAAAGATGGGATGATGATAATTCGAAAGCATGTGTGGTTGGGAGGGTGATTTTGTAGAGATTGAAGTTAGGGTTAGCCCTACATTTCCCAAGGATACTAACTCGACGATCTACCCTTTGAAAACCTCGTAGAAGGTGATCCCATAGCCCCTTCAAACATTGATATCAATGATTAATTACATATTAAAGAAGGAAAATGGGAGGTCCCACGAAATCGCTTTCGACAAGGGCCCTATCTATGACACCGATGACGATGATATCGATAGGACCCTTGTCTTTACTCACAATCCTAGGGTTGTAGTTGAGTCCCGTGTGGACCCTTTTCCTCAACCCTTCTTACATTATCACCAATAATGAGGAATCATCCATCCCTCCTAAGTGTGATCATCGTGGGCAACATACTTATGTTTCTCCATCTCATCGCTCTCCTTTTCCTACTAATCATGACCCTATGGTGGCCATAAAGCATGACATAAATGATAAGGACCATCATAGAAGTGATATGCGTGAGGTTGCCATCCATCAAAAGTTTATGACCCCGATTGTTGACATCTCTTTCTTTTGGTTAGAGGAGAGGATCCGTGTAGTAGATTGCATTCCTTTGTTCCCTCTTCTCCCCGTAATCCTCCATGTGTTGGCATTATGTTTTCCTCACCTCCCTGGCCTAGCGACCCACCATATGATTGTTCTTGTCCTTGCTCTTGGATTTGCTACATAATTAATCATTCGGAAAAATGTTTTTATATTGATCTAGTGATGTCTTGGTTGCACTGGCTATATGATTACACTTAGTATTAGCCCTGTATCATATGCATGTTAGGGTAGGATGAATTGCATGCTGATCTTTTTCACATGAGAACTAACATCGTGTGATATTATCATTTTAGGTTGAAAGACCTCGAAACTTCATCTCTTTGGCAAATTTGAAGTATAAATCTCTAATTACCTAGTTGTTGCCCTTGAAAAGGCTAGAAAAGGTGAATTAGGGCTCCTTAGCTCATGAAATTCCTCGATCTAGGAGTACCTTGACTCCATTAAACCCCCTAAGCAAAGCACTAATCCTCGCATCCTCTTGGTGGTCAAATATATCCTTCTTTTCTTCACTCTTCCAAGTTCTAGGCCTAACCCTAGGAGGTCACCTAGGGCATCACATGAATTACATTGTAGCCGTCTGCACTCTTTAATTTTTGGTCCACTACCGCATTGGGCTTTTCTCTAGAGGTCCTCCAAGTTTGTGGAAAATTTGGCGATGGAATCCCGAGATATAGCAAGCCCCTAGCCACAAGTACTCAATTCTTTCCCTCACGTTGATTTGGGTTAGTGTCCTCAATTGGATCATTGCATTCAAATCTAAAAAGAATATTAGCCCTTTGATCCTATTCTCCTCCCCAATTAGGTCAAGCCCCTCCTTGAGTGATCAAATCCATACCCCTTACATCATTTGGGTCCACTTGGCTTCTTTGTGGTCCCACAAATCTACAACTCAAATTCCACAAGGATTACTTAGAATCCATTTCTACATTAGGATCCTTGAGTTTAGGAACCCTCATGTCAAGGCATATCCCATAAACCTCAACTCAAGAATCCTCTTAGCCCTTTCTTAGAGAGCCTATCACCTTGCTTCTCAAGCAAGCCATTTGTCCGAGCCTCTCTTGAGAATAGGCCTTGGGAATCACTCTTTATCTTATTATTGCTCCATTCATCTTGTGATTCCCCTTATACCGGGCCTCCTCCCATCGCTGAAACTCAGAAGAGCAGGAACTTTAGGCAAGGTGACAGTGGGCTATTGCTCCATTGTTGCCTCTTGACCTAGTAGTTGCTCCATAGGATCCCCTCCTAGGACCCCCTGCTAATTTGAGTCAAGAATAATGACTACCATTGTGCCCAATGCACTACCCGATGAATGGGGCAACTTTGTGTCTAGTATCTATGGAAAGAAGGAAACTACCCCATTCAACAATCTATTGTCATTATGCAAAATTGAAGAAACCAGATTGAAGGCAAAGAACGATGTTGGATCAAGTGAACAAACTCAAGCATATGCAACTATGGCAAGGAAGAAGGGGAAATTTGGAAAAATTTGAGTCTCGAAAGAAGTTTCAAAAGAAAATTGACATGTACCGAGATTCAATGCTATGAATGTAATGAATATGGGCATTTCAAAAGGAATTATCCTAAACTCAAGAAGGACAACAAGAAGAGAAAGGAAGGAAATGAAGCCCATGTCATCGAAGAAGTAGAAGAACCCTGAAAGAAGAAGTCAAAGAAGGAAGAAGTGAAATACCTTTATGATCACCGAGATAACATCATATACTTAGTTCTTTTCAGTTTGTAGAAGATAGCAGCTTATAATGGGGAGCATCACAAGTATGATAGGATGAATTGGTTGAGATGTCATCATAGAAAGGAAGTAGTTCATGGCATCTTCACTGAAGCATATAAGGATAACCAAAGTAACACTTTGAATTATTGAAGCAAGTCATCTAGCAAGATCGGAAGATAAAATTTTGTCACACCACACCATCCTTAGAAAGAAGCACTTGCAGAATGAGGATCATCAATATCCTCCATTAGAATCTTTGTTAGAAAGATTCACCTTTACTTAGAAGAAGTGTCTCGCGATAGTCTACATTCCACCTTGTAAGTGATCCACCGATTAGAAGGATGAAGGTATGGTGATAGAGATGTGCAACATGTCAAGTTGGTTGAAGTATTTCCATCATCAAGCAAGGAAAGGAAGATGCTAGAAGAAAGTACTAGATGACCACATGAAGTAAGAGGTATGTATATATAAGATAAAATCGTGTCATCATATGGTTGCGGATAGAATGGTTGAATGCTCTATCTCATGAGCATGACCGAAGAAGAAGGGACTCTTCTTTATGAATAAGACATGAAGGTATGAATATAATGTACCTTGAACTCTTCTAGAAGATGAAATCAACATAGTATGACCTCATGAAAAATATGAGGTGGTTGGAAGCTATGGTTCCTATGATGAAGGAACTATGTATAGACGATCTTGTGGAAGGAATACGTGAAGGAATGTGAAAGAAAAGTTCGTGAAAGATGTATTTATAGTCACGTGAGATTAGATAAGTAATCAACATTTGATAACTAGAAGGATTAGCTATGACATCTCCATGAAGAATGTATGAAGACCTTGATATGTATGTTGGAAAAGGGGAACCTTAGTAATGTGTCTTGGAGATGGATTCATACAATATGCGAAAGGATGTTGATGTTGCAGAAGCGTAGTCGTGACAAACGACCATCATAAAAAGGTAATGTTGATTTAATGTTCAATTTGATTTTTGAGAAATCATCCGGTTGGGTTGTAACAAGGCTACCAAAAGAGGGTTGTAGAAAGTCACCTACAACTAGTACTCATGAGATTGGATGGAAGATCTTGAAAGAAACATTACTTGGAAGAGGTAGTGGTATGAAGGATAGCTAGATGTGGACTCGAAGGTCACTTCTTGATGAAGAAAAAAGGATGACATGACTATTGGTTCAACACTATGTTTTGTTGAAGGGAAGTGATGGAGAAGATGGTTGATGCCCTAGGAAGAAGTTTTTGGAAGAACATGGCACCATGATGAAGAAGTTGAATTTCATCCATCACATGATGCCGAAAGGAGGATCTCTACAAGCGACTTGATAGTACCATGATCTCCAACGAAGAGCAGATAGTTGTTGTTGGTAACAAGTCCCTAGTTAAGAGGAAACTTGGATATATTCCTTTTAATGGAATGAGTAGATCCTCCCTAGTTGAGAGGGAGGGGATAGGCACATCCTTCTTGTCTTCTTTAAGAAGAAAGAATGGAGGATTGGGTAAGCATGTGAATTCCAATACTCTTTGAGGATGAGGTAGGGGCATCCAATAGGTAAGAGTAGTCGAAGAAGAAATTCCATGAGGATGTGTAAATCCAAGATGGGAATGGTCTTAGAAGGACATACCTTGTGAACATTCTGGGATGGGGAATGTGCCTTGAGAGACAATGATGAAGGTGTCTATAAATCATTTGTCTCCTCAAAGCATTGTGCTCTAATCTTGTGGAGAGATAGAGTTGTTAGTCAAGGCCTTGCTATGTAACAATGTTGGTTGATATGATAAGATGCACTAATATAAGTTGAATAAATAGCTAGCTTATGAGATGGCTTACCAATCCGACTCTTTTATGAAGGTGTCTATAAATCATTTGTCTCCTCAGCATTGTGCTCTAATCTTGTGGAGAGATAGAGTTGTTAGTCAAGGCCTTGCTATGTAATAATGTTGGTTGATATGATGAGATGCACTACTATAAGTTGAATAAATAGCTAGCTTATGAGATGGCTTACCAATCCGACTCTTTTATGAGAATTCTTCAGTATGAGAATGTCCAAGTACCTTGTATGTATTATGAATACCTCCCTAGTTAAGAGGGAGTGTTGAAGTCTCAGAATTCAGGTTCAGTCTTCATAAACATGAAATGTACTCTTCATTCTTGTATATTGTAAAAAGAAAGAAAAATTATTATTACTATTATTTTTGTAGCATGGGTTTCATGCTCAAGGTCAATTTATTTGTAGGTCAAGCACCCATTGAATGCTTCTAGGGTTTGTAATAGAGTCAAGAAGTCAATAGAGTTATTGTCATATATGAAAGACCCCATTAGGAATCTTGTATTATGTCAAGAAAATTTATTTGAGTCATAAAATGTGTCAAAGTCCCTCCAAGACAAGTCGACCTCATGATGACAAGCTCGAGCTCCTTGGAAGGTATACGTAAGTGTCATATCGACCTCATTTAAAGATCACTCACACACAATAAAAAGGAAGTTTGATCAAGGAAGAGAAAGAGTTTGAACCTAAGAAGGAAGGAGTGTCTTGGGCAAGTGAAATTCACAAGGAGAAACAAAGCTAATGAAGGATTGCTTTAGGGATACTATTGTTGAAATATGTAGCTAGGTTCTGGTCTTCATAATGACATATGTAATCATGATTTTTTATATTTGAAGTAAAGAGAAAAAGAAATGTATTATTGTTGTTCTCGAAGCATGGGTTTCATGGTCAAGGGAAATTTATTTTTAGGTCAAGCACCCATTGAGTGCTTCTAGGTCAATTAAGTCATTGTCATATATTGAAGACCCATTTGGGCATGTTACATATTGTAAAGAAAATTTTATTTGAGTCAAACTAGAGTCAAAGACCCTCCAAGACCTTGTCATGGTATAAACAAGAAGTCGACCTTCAAAAGAGAAAGTCGGCCTATCTAGAATGACAAGTTGGCCTTATTGAGGACTCAAGGAAGCCTATATATAGGAGCACTCGACCCTCATTCAAGCACACAACTCGAAGCAATAAAGAAGTTTGAAAAAGATAAGAAAGAGATCTAGTAGGAGCGAGGAAGAGGAGGTGAAAGTCACAGAAGAAATTGAATTTTTGGGATCTGCTTTACTGGCTATATTTCTCACACGTGCAAAGTGTATTAGGGCATCCTTCTCAGAGAGAGCAAAGTACCGCATGACAGCCCACTCAAAGAAAGTTGAGCTTTCGGTCAAGGCTATGTTGGCAGAAACGCTTACCTAGGGGGTCGTTTTCCCCCAAGGAAACAAAATTAAACATCTAAACGCCTACCGTACGGCTCGGAAACGTGTTTCCGATCGTACTACCATGTTTCACGTATGGGAAATGTGGCCCAGTACAACCTCGAAATGCATTTCCAAGTCGTACAACCACGTTTTCTACAAGAAAAGTGACTTTTTTTCTGCTTTTTTTTCATTGTTTTAGCTCCTCGCCAATTCAAGAGTGATAGAGGGAGCTATTGAAGATTGGAAACAACCTTTTTTTTATTAGGGCAAAGTTCTCTAATGTTCCCATACCTTTATGGCCCTAGTGTTGATATGCCATTCATGGTAAAAGTGACATTGTCCTTTATCTTTCATTTTCATCATTTTACTAATTTTTAACATTACCATAAAAATGACTTAGGATGTTTGAGAGTGGTTTCGCCCCTCATTGGATTTCGTATGGAGAAAGTAGAATTTTAGGTCTCACTCAAAATCTAGTAGACTTGTCATTTTTTCAGTGGTTTCGGGATTGGGGGAGATCCTCAAATTAGAAATTTCTCGTGGCTGATTTTGGATATTGCTATTTTCATTATGTGATCATTCATGAGTAAATGTCATGTAAATTTAGAGACATATAGTTTATGCATTTCGACATTGGACAATTTAATCATAATGTAATAAATAAAAATGTATCATGTATGCTTTATGATTGCACATATTTCTTAAATGTCCTAATATATATATATATATATATATATATATATATATATATTGCATTTCTCAGCTTTCCAAAATTTGGGGGGGTCATGTTTCGCACTCGCATCCGTTTTGAAACTCGTTTCCGTTTCCCGTTTCGTGCAACTTAGGGTCAAGGGAAGTCTCCATTGCAAGTCAAAGTGTTGATAAGGAGAAGGATTCATCTTAAGTGAATGAGAAAGAAGGACAAAATCCCTATCATTCTCTCACATGAGTTATCTAGGGTTTTTGCAGAAGAAATTGCTAGAGGTCGAAGTTGCAAAAGAATCTGTTGGGGGATCGAAGTTGTCAAGTTGTTGGAAGGAAAACTCATCAAGGACGAAAGATTTGATTGGTCTTAGAGGGGTCTTTTCAAGGGTCATAAGTCTTGGAATTCGTCAATTGAAGTTCTATAAGAGGAGAAGAATTCTTGTGGGTTTTCCTCTCAAGTGGAGAGGTTTTGGCTCGGCTAATCGTCTACATCTTGTGTCCTCTTGCCTCGTTATTATTTATGATTTGGAAGTTGTTTGATGATAAGAAAACTAAATATAATCAAGAGAAAGAAGAAGCTCATTAAGTAAAAATACATCACAAGCAGCTTATCAAAGTAGAGAAATCACCTAACCTAGTCGCTCTAGATTCCTCAACAACTATTTCTCACTCATGCGAAGATTAGGGCATCATATTTATTATAAAGCAAAAAATGAATTTCAATCTCCTCAAAAGAAGTCAAAGTGTGAAGCAGAAAATCGGGAAAAGAAGTTGAGTACCTTAGAAGAGAAGAGCTAGCCTAGCGAAGAAGAAAAAGTCTTTATTCTACCCTAAAACAATCACACATGTGAAGTTGCGTAAAGTGCAAGAGGCCCGAAAAGTACAAACCTCGAAGCGTAAGTCAAATCTCTCGAAATGGAGCCAAAAAATTTGTGGTATAAAGCCAGTCTTGACTTGGGTTGACTTAAGGAAGAGAAGACCCAACAAAGGAGCAATTTGACTTGGTCTTGGAGGGATCTCTCATCAAGGGTCTTAGGTCTTGGAATTCATCATTTGAAGATTCTATAAGAAGAGAAGAATTTGTAGGGTTTTCCTCTCAAGAGGAGAGGATTTGGCCCTAGCTAGAAACCCGCATTTTGTGTCCTCTTATCTCATTGATCTTCATGAGTTTGGTAGTTTTTTGATGATAAGAACACAATAATAATCAAGTGAAAGAAGAAATTAATTACAAGTACATTAAGTTAATTAAAAAGAACATCACAAGCAATTATCAAACTAAGAGAAAGCGCCCTAATATAGCTTCCCTTGATTTCTCAACACCCCCAAACTTGTACCAAGCATATATTGGTATGGAAATTTCGGAACATGCTTGTTTCAAGAGGGGTGAAATGAATTTCATGTTTTTGAAGTGCATTTCACACTCGTTGAAACGTATATTTTGAGCGTCATACATGTTTCGTCGACCATACAAGACATATCAATAGCGCATGTGGGCCAAACGCAAATTACTTAAAAAATAAACAATAATTAGTAGTAAGACTACGTAATATTTAACCCTAGGGCCCCATTATATGTTATGTAATTAATGATAATAACAAATTATTAAGGTGACTTAAATTTTTAACATTACCATTAATTGTTTCATGATGTTTGAGAGTTTTTTCTAGCATCATTGGATTTCATGCATAGAGAAAGTACAAGTTAAATCCCACTCAAATTCCAATAGACTTGAGAGTTATTAGGATTTCAATATTGGGGGGATTCTTATGCTTCCATTGGATTTTGTTGTGTAAGAGGCTAAGGAACTAGCATTTAATCAAGAGCACCAAGGCCTCCATGTACCTTGATTTTACCTGGCATTGATTGTTGAACTCCTCTATCACTCAAAACAAAATCTGGAATTGACATGTTAAGTTTTTTCTATCTTATTTTAATGCTTAGAGGGTGACATTGATGATGAGGATCCCAATATAGGCAAATGATTTAAATGATATGTAGATATTTTTTTGTAGCATGATTTTCTTGGATTCTAGCCTTTGCACTTGATCATTTATGCATAAGTCCCAGAATTGTATTCTAAGTTATAATGTTAAAACTTAAAAACTTAAATTCTTTCCTTCAAAGTTTCAATATATTTTTTGAAATACACACACACACACACATATACATGTCACGTTTCCCCGTTTGTTGATTTTTTTGGGACTCGTGTTTCTAGCACATTCTTGTTTCAAATATGTGTTTCCATTCCCCCATACCATGCAACTTTAGGTTCTTAGGTTTAGGCTATCATTTGTTATAATAAAAGGTAGATCGCAAGGTTGTGGGGGAGGGGCTCCCCACCTAGAACCCAATCCTCGGAGCGCGGTAGGGAACAATTTCGAGAGCGCGCTCCCTAAAAAAAATTTCGCTCCCTAGCCTCTTTTGCAATTTTTTTTCTACAAAAAACATTCCAAATGCAATTTTTTCTCAAAGAAACAATAATTTTTCATGGGGGAAGCCTAATGATCAAGCCTATGGCCCTAGTATTGATATGCAATTTAAATTTCACTTAAATTTTTAACATTACCATGAAATGACTCAAGATGTTTGAGAGTGGTTTCTGACCTCATCGGGATTTCATATGGAGAGATTAGAATTTTAGATCTCATTCAAAATCCAACAAACTTATCGCTTTTTCAAGATTTCGAGATTAGGGGGATTGCAATGTTTCCATTGGATTTTGTCATGTACTAGTGTTATCATGCTATGTTCTTATGCCATTTCGCATTAGGGCACAATATCAAGAAGGATAGAACATACTAATAGATCGATAGAAGACAAGCCAAGACAGAGATAAGAAATGGTGGCGTTACGGCGATCAGCAGGATGCTTCTACTAGCAAAGTCTCCAATAGGTCATTCAGCCAAGCGTGTCACACATATAACCTAGAACAACCCAAACAAAGAACAGTCCATATATATCACAGCTCCAACGCTATCCAGAGAGAAAGAATTCCTCCACACCAATGGGTGTCAAATGATCTCTAAGTCTCTCCAATATATAGGAATCTTTGTGGGTGTGTGACACGTCCTTTAAGACATTTAAGTCTATATTTTATTCCAAGCCGACCTAGCACATAAGTGGAATAAATTCAAAGTACATGTTCTGCTCATCCGATCGAGATGATCTTTAGATCAATCTTACACCTCTCCGAAAGAGGAATCCAATAAAAATATTGCGATCGTCATCTAAGCAGCACAACCCGGAGTTTGGACCTAGTTGTCCAATTTTAACACTCCCTCTCAACTAGGGAGAACTCCGTCCACTAGTGCAATCCAAACATCATGCGTCATCCCGCCGTAACTTGCTTTGCTGGCCTCTTTATTTCAGAACAAAAGTGGGTCAGTCACAAAGACATCATACCTACCGACGTATTCAACCCGCAGGTCTGAGACCTCACAAGACTTGATCCCAGATCAAGTGGTTGGACCATGCCATCCTAGATAGAGAGTATGGAAAATTATGATGCGTCCATCAGTCTTTGCTACTAGTCTCTAGCCTTTCCCATCTCATTGGCCAAATGAGAGGTACTTCCCATGAGCCCTGAACTCAATGGGTAGGATGCATACGGGGCATAGATAATGAGAGGTAAACCAACTCAATAATCATAACGGTGGGGTCCAAGCACACCAACAAGGTTTGGCAAGCCTAGCCTTGTGGTTGCTCATAGCTCCGAGAAGCTGTCCCCAAAGCCCCCCAGAGCTCCCAGAGCTCATCGTCCAACAGGACCCTCGGAATAGGGTCGTTCCATGATACCAAGATTCTCACGGAAGGTTAGGAACATGACCTTCCCCAAGGGCATTGTGAGAATATTCGCGACCTGCTCATTAGTTCCTATATGATCGAGCCTTACGGCGCCTCGCTGTACCATATCCCAGATAAAGTGGTACCAGCCATCAACATGCTTGGATCAATCGTGGAACCCGGGATTCTGTAACAAATGAATCCCCCTCTGGTTATCACAAAGGATAACGGTGGCATCTAGCACATGCTCGAACAACTCACAGAAGAGCTTTCGCAACCAAGTGACTTCACAACAGGCCATACACATTACAATGCATACAGCCTCAGTGGTGCTCAAAGCTACTGACTTTAGATTCCTGCCCAAAGCAGATCTACATGTGAAGTAGCATCCAGATGTGCTCTTGGGATCCACCACACTGCCAGCCCAATCGGCATCAGTATATCCATGGAGTTTCATACTCCCGGCAGTGTATCTCAGCCCATGGTCTATCGTGCCTCAGAGATATCTCAAGAGTTTCTTGGCACCAACCCAGTGAATGTTATGATCAACCATGTGTTGACTCAAAGTGTTCACTGCACAACATACGTCCGAACAGGTGTTCATTAAGAACATCAAGGTCCCTATGAGTTTACGATACTCAGTAGGACACGCCCAGCAACGCTGCTACTCAACTTCTTAAAGTTGAGTTCCATGGACTTACAGTTCATCATACCAGAAACTTCATAATGTATTTTCCTTGAGAAAGGAAAATCTCGTCAGGTCTCTGCTAGACCTTCAGGCCTAGTCATTCGTCCTAGGTCCTTCATCTCGAACTCAGCAGCGAGCTCCCTCTTGCACTGATGAATGAGAGGGTCAGCACCTATCAGGAAGAGGTCACCCACATACAGCACCGGAGTGAGAGGCTTCTTTCTATTAACCTTGCAGTGAAGGTTCAGATCAGCAATACTACGAGTGAAGCCCAGCTTCATCAAGTAGCTATCTATCCTCTCGTACCAAGCTTAGGGTGCTTGTTTCAGCCCATAGAGGGTTTTCTTCAACCTGCAGACATGGGTGTCCCGATCCTGGACTTCCAACCCCAGAGGTTGCTCCACATATATCTCTTCCTTTATCACACCATGCAGAAAAATGCGGTCTTCACATCATTTGATGAAGACTCCATCCTTGCGTAGCAGCAAGGGCTATAATAGATCGAATGGTGGTATATCGGGCCACAGGTGCAGATATGTCATCATAGTCTATACCTTCCTTACAGGCAACGAATCTTACCTTGAACTTTTCAGCACTTCCATCAGATCCATGCTTGATCTTGTAGAGCCATTTCGAGGTGACAACTGCTTTGTCCTATGGTCTTGGAACCACATCCCAGACATCATTCTCCATAATGGACTCATACTCTTCGTGCATAGCATCCTTCCAGACTTGATGCTTTACGACTTCCTCAAAGGATCCAAGCTTCAATAGTACTCATGGTTGCTAGATACCCTGGTATTTATATGGCTTCTTGGTTTTCCTTCGGAATTTCCCCCTCTGAAGCCATATGTCCCTGAGCCATGAGGATCTTCTTTCGTTGAACAAAGGTATCCACTTAGGAGCATATACAAATATATCTCCCTCTTAATGTCAGCTTCTCTCGAGAGAGAAGACATCTATTTTGAATGAGGGCATCCCAGACACCAACTTGGAAAAGGGACTTGATCTCCCACAGTCAAATCCATCCAACAGACTTTGCTGATCATGATTCAAGATTCCAACCATGTGACCAAAAACTGCATAAACTTCTCAGTTCACATTTTAAGTTTACCTTAACGCTCCAATGTAAGACTGATACAGTCACATGCTTGCTGCTACATAGGTGTCTATCTATGTCACTGTCATACAGGGGGAACATATCAACAAGCCTCAGCTTGTGTTAGAAGTCCTTTCAGCCACTACCTGTTATTCTGTGAGTAGCTTCTTCAAACAGCCTTCTAAGACCGCAGCTTACAAAACTAGGTATCCAATCTACCTTGGTTTATCCTGCACTTGAGGCATTGCACCTTGATTTGCTTCCAGATCTGCCCATTTCTGGTTATTTCAGCAGACTGCTCCTAGGGCTGTCAGAATTTGCCTAGCTCAATGACTTACATCTATGCCCATTTCGTCAACAATCTGACCACTACATAGAATTTCCCCAAGGACTTCTGCAGTCAACCCTTAAAACATCCAGCTCCAAACATGGGTGTCTGTCTATGTCACTGTCATAATGACAGTGACATAGAATCACAGATTTAAAACTATCACATTCATCACGGCTTATTGAATATGAACTTCACTTACATCTCTTGGACTCTTGTCCTTGATGTACCAGGCAGGGTTCTCTTCTTCCTATACCTGCAAAGAGTGATGCTGCTTCAATACTTCTGCCTTAGCTGCTCACAAGGTCCTTCAGCTTTCTAACAGTCCCCTTTCTGCTTTAAGATGAATAGCTTGCTTACTATACTTGCCAATACAAGGATATCTCCAGCTTATGGTTTACAAGAAACCACCATTGTTTTACATCGCACTGTAAAATACAACAAGTCACACTCTAGCATGCAGATACATTCATCAACACTCAATCGCACTCCTGTAAGAGGGTATGTACCGAAATATTCTTGGACTTTGCATCACCTTCATCAAATCAGGCTGTTTGTTTCTTAAGATTGTCTCCAAAAGTCTTCAGACAATCCCAGCTCCAAATATGATGCCCAAACCACTATACAATGTTACTTCTTTGGGTTAACTTGAGATTTAGCCCTTCAATGCCATAATTAGACCATAACGAATTAAAAATCACAACCCAAGAACTCTTCAATCATGTGCAAAAGGAGCTTCAGTGTGTCTAGGAACTGCCTTCAAAAACTTCAGCGAGTAGTTCAGACTTCAATCTCAAGGTATGCATTCCTAGATATCAGCATTCCCTGTCACTGAGCTTTTACAAGTTGACCAAAATGATACACTGTTCTAAATATAACAAATCACAAGTTCTACAGCTTACAGACCCTGATCTATGTTGACACTCTGACAGAATATGCAATCATCATCTAATTTAGAACTTCTAACCATTAAAATTGTACTTACTTCGCAGAAAGTCAGAATCTGACCAGCAAGAAGCGAGTGTCCAATTTCAAATACTTCCTTTAAAGAAACCGTAAGCAACAAATTCAATTACTATGCCTTGTCGTTGCAAGCATTCCCCCTAGACAGAGGCAACAACATCCGCCAATGGTGAACTTTCTTTTGCACGAATTCCTCAGAAAGAATACCTTTATGAAAATAACAAAATCTCGGCCCAACCAAAATCACCACGTGTTCATCTTGCATACAAGTCAATACTTAAACCTGTGATCAGTAGCAATCCTCTGTCGATTTTGCTCTCGAATAACGACAATATGGACGTCTCTGCTACAGGTGAACACGTGCTCACTGACAGTCACGTGCCTTCTAAATTGTTTCTAGAACAAGGTCTCGGCTCCAGGAAAACTTGATTTGGAATTTCCTTGAGGCTGCTACCAACTCGAATTCTCTGATGTTGCCTTGAACACACAGCCACGACCAATCGCATACCGTTATCGCACTTGGTGTGGGCAGCCACGATCCTCTTCCTACACAATCGTTCACTTTTCCGAAAATATTGTCCAGATTGTTCGCACTTTCATTTTCTGGATTACGTCAGAGATATCTGTGTGTTATTTTTGTATCACATTAGAGATATCCGCTTCACCTTTCTGTATCGCATCCGAGATATACGCTTTACCTTCCGGTATTACATCAAAGATATACTTTTTCTTTTCTATCCGCAATTTCTGTTGACTTGAACAGATCCGCTATTTTTCTTGTCCAAATGGCCGCAGAAGTGAAAGATTTTAAATCATAGTGATGTCCCTTCTCGATCGTTTGATTTGATGGGCAAATAAACCAATCTTTCCGATTTCGAATGTACCTGCGGTGACAGCCGAGTTGATTTGGTGTTGGTGGCCACTACGTCTTGTTCCAGAGCAGAGCGGACCTTTCTTTGAGACGCTGCTCTTATGTATTGATGTTCGGGCTATTTCCAGCCTTCCGAACAGACTTGGGACAGCCCTATAAACCCTTCGATGTTGTTCTTTTGATGATGCCCCACAGATTTATACGGCTTCCTAACAGCCTCCGGGAACTGTTGTTTGGCCTTCAACCAAGGTCGCAAAAAAAATTTCAGCTTTCCAGCTACCCACTTATGGTAGCATTTTGTATATATGTATCTCGGCCAACCCTTCTCGAATCTGTTTTCCTATAAACATGCCTCAACCATATGCTGTCACCTACAGCTCCTTCCACGTTAATTAGGACAGACTTGCTCACGCTGATTCAAGCCTTCTTCCACGCTAACTAGGGCATTGTCTTCAACCCATGCTCCGATACCATGTTAATTTCTGCTTATGTTCTATGCCATTTCAGATTAGGGCACAATACTGAAGAAGATAGAACATACTAATAGATCGATAGAAGACAAGCCAAGACAGAGATAAGAAATGGTGGCGTTACGGCGATCAGCAGGATACTTCTACTAGCAAAGTCTCCAATAGGTCATTCAGCCAAGCGCGTCACACATATAACCCAGAACAACCCAAACAAAGAATAGTCCATATATATCACAGCTCCAACGCTATCCAGAGAGAGAGAATTCCTCCACACCAATGTGTGTCAAATGATCTCTAAGTCTCTCCAATATATAGGAATCTTTGTGGGTGTGTGACACGTCCTTTAAGACATTTAAGTCTATATTTTATTCCAAGCCAACCTAGCACATAAGTGGAATAAATTCAAAGTACATGTTCTGCTCATCCGATTGAGATGATCTTTAGATCAATCTTACACCTCTCCAAAAGAGGAATCCAATAAAAATATTGGGATCGTCATCTGAGCAGCACATCCCGGAGTTTGGACCTAGTTGTCCAATTTTAACAACTAGGGTATGGAACTTGTATTTAATCAAGAGCACTAATCCCTTTGTGTACCTTGATGTTAGTGACATTGGTTGTCGAACTCCTTTATCATGACCCTACTAAAAATGTACTCATCACTCAAACAAAATCTTGACTTCAAGGCTAGAGTCGTTTTGTATAAAGCCAGGGGGTTGTTCCATGTAGATTTCTTGATGCAGTTCCCATAAAAAGGAACATGCCACGAACAACCAAGGGTAAGCATTACGCACCAATCATGTGTGCGCCATATGCAACCATTATGGGCATTATACCCATTACTGCCTGGAGATTCCGCGATATAGGGATGCCTTGAACCCTTGACCCTAAGTCACTCAAGATAGTTCTTCTCCGAGGGATCAACGAGGATGTAATGGAAACCCTCAACATGTTGTTTGGAGGAGATATCTATCAACGAGGATGTAATGGAAACCCTCAACATGTTGTTTGGAGGAGATATGTTTTTTCTATCTTATGTCATTGGATTTTGTCATGTACTAGGGTATGGAACTCGTATTTAATCAAGAGAACTAATCCCTTCTATGTACCTTGATGTTACCGACATTAATTGTTGAACTTTTATCATGACCCTACTAAAAATGTACTCATCACTCAAACAAAATCTTGACTTGACATGTTATGTTTTTTCTATCTTATGTTAATGCTTAGAGGGTGATATTGATGACAAAGATCCCTATACAGATCCAGAGGTAATGACAAAGATACCTCTGAATATTAATGCTTAGAGCGTGATATTAATGATAAAGATCTTGATTTTCCAACAAGACTCAAAAATTAGACATTTCTCATGGCAGCAAGAGGCCCAAGAATTAGCAATATATAATAGATTTACTTGTCTTTTCTAGTTTCTTGTAGTTTTTATAAATGTTGACTCTTTCACATTTATTGTGATACTTTTTTGTAAACAATATATGACAATTTCAGTTTGATGTTGGCAAGTATAACTCATTGCTAATGAATTAGGAATATAATGCTTCGTGAAAGTTGAAAGTTGTTTCATTTCATTTCATCTTATAACATTTCATTTCATATAAGAAATTTGAGGCTTCCACAATTATTGATATTGTTGTTGGAGATTTCCAGAAATGAATTGTGTAGTGTTTTCGATCCGTCCAAAACACTATACAATTCATTTCCGGAAATCTCCAACAACAATATTTCATTTCATGTTAGAATATTTATATAATTTTGGTGATCAATGATGATAAATGTTATGTATTGAATTTTGAAAGCTTGAAACTTTAAGATTGATGAATCATGAGACTCAATATGTTGTATGTTACTAACTTGTGGGCGTGCTTGATGAAGATTATAACTTCTAGATGATTGATGTTATATGCTTCAATCTATGTTTTTATGCTTTTTATATCTAATTCATCATTCTACATGCTTTTGTTGACATATATGCATCAATATATATATAAATCTATTTTATATAAAAATTCGCTTCAGATTCGCTCCTGAACCAGGAGCTTTTGAAAATGTCGCTCCTCGCTCCTGCTCCCCACTTTCGTTCCCACTCCCAAGTAACCTTGGTAGATCGACATCAGACTTGCGAAAAGGATGCGAAATTTGTCGTATCCTTTTTTAATTACCTACATTTTGTCTTAGTCAAAATTTGTGGGTAATAGGAGACTAAGGAGAAAACTTGCCTAAAGAGTTCTTATTCATCTATCTTTTTCTATGTGATTGTATGGACATTTTTCAAAGGTTAGACCAAGATATTTTCCTTTTCTGATTACCCACATTTTGTCGTAGTCAAAATTTGTGGGTAGCAGGAGACTAATGAGAAACTTGCCCAAAGAGTTCTTGTGCATCCATCTTTCTCTAAGTGATGGTTTAGACATTTTTCAAGGGTTAGACTAGGATATTTTCTCAAGTTTGTTGCGGGACAAAGAAGGGCACCTTATTCTACTTGGAACAATAAAATCAAGGTATAAGCTTCTTGCCTTCTTCCTTTGGCCATTGAAGACTTGTTCCATTTCATTGAGGTAGGACATCTTAGGGCTCTTCCTTATCGCCTTGGCAAGCCTTTGCGATCACCTTGCTAGTCTTGGATAGGATTCTTAGAGATAATTTCCTCATCCATCCTTGAAGAAAACCTAGTAGCCCTAGCCAACACTTGAGAGGCAATCCATGTTGGTGCCCTCATTGTTGTCTCATCTTGAACCCTAAGCCTCGCCTAGATCTTTTGTAGTGATCCCATAGCCCTCTCTAGGCATTAGTTTATCTACTTCTTCAACCAAAAAACCAAATAACTTTCATCTTTTTTCCTTTATTTTTTTTGCAACCTAGGGTTTTACTTATTTGATCTCTTAATGTAGGTTGTTAGATCTAAGATTATTTCATTTGTTATATCGTTTCTAGCTTAGAACTTGTCATGCTAAGGAACTAGAACTTGTCATGCTAAGGAACTTCTCAAGATTTATAACTTGAAGTTAGCATAGTAAGGGTTTGTATATGGTTTGATTTTTCATATTTGGATCTAACCCTAGTGTTTAAAGGCAAATTAAAATTGTCAAAGATTCATTGTTTGCTTCAAATTTATGCTTGGAAATGCATGATAATTGTTGGAACTTGTCCTCTTTAAATTTCATATACAAGGGTCTTATGCTAACGCTGCACCATTTTTATGATTTGCATGCTTGAACTAGATGGTTTGATGCCTTAAAAGGTGCAACGGCCTATTGAACAACCAAATGACTTGACATTTTACACTAAATATCTTTTTTTTACTTGACAATTTATACTAAATATATTTTATATTGTCATTTTTTACCTGAGCATTTCTTGAAGCAAAGTAAAATTCTCTTTTATTTTTGCAAGTTACATTTTATTGCTCATATTCTCTCATACCAACACTTGTCTTGCAGCATTGTTGTTATTGTAACTTGAGATATCTATCTACTTGCAAGTATCTTGATTTACATCGACAATTGTTTTGAGGCATTGGTCTATCATCTTTATATCTCATGTTTGCCTCATTGGTCATAATTGAATCCATCTCATACATATTGCTTATCATAATTACACTTTCTCTAATTAACAATCAAGTTATATTAACAATAATTTCCTTGCTCTTAGATCTCCCAGACTTGTTGATTCAACAAGTTTTCCTTCATTATTCATCCTTTAGGGACTACCCCCAATAGCTTGCCTATGAGAGAGATTAAACAAAGCAAGTACGAAATAGGTATGTTAGAAAATCAGAAAGGCAGGAAGATTTTCTTATGTTGATAATTACTGGTATAATATTATTATATTCTTATTAACTTCTTATGTTGTTCTTTTATCTTTGTTCCATCAAGCAACTATCAAAAACAAAACATGAAGCTCAAGGACACTAGATGTAGGCGGACAGTCAAGGAAAAACCCCTATATAGGGGAAAACCCAGTCAAGAACTCTTCCTTAAGTAGATTTATATGACAGTGAGACAACCAAGACCCTAGACCAACAGACCTTCCTCCACCAAGTCAGGCCTTCCTGCTTGTAAATGTCAGCCCTTCAAAGTGCAGCTACTTCGATCTAGCAACAGAATTTTCGGCCCAGCTACTCCAAAATTTCGGCCTTCCCAGCAACTGCAGAATTTCACCCTTCCAACAAAACTCCAATGCTTCGCACGTGTGAGATAATAGAGAGAGAAATTGACTTCCCTAGAAAGATAATGACCTTCTCCTTCACTAGCCCTTGCCTTCTTCTTCCTTGGAATTTGAACCCTTAACTGCAAGCAGCTACTGCAATTTACTGCAAATCAAACTTGATGAGCGTATGTGAAAAATGGGGTTGAGTACTCCAATATATAGGCTTCTTGTGAGGTCGAATTACTTTGAGGCCGACTTGATCTTCTTTAAGGCCGGCTTGGTGGAGGAGGCCTAATTGACTTAATTTACATTAAAATTATTTTCTTTCTTGACAAATAATTCCCAAGAAGGGTTCTTTACAATATGTCATGGACAAGTACACTTGACATAAACCCTAGAAGTCTTCAATGGAGACTTTGACCTAAAAACAATTGACCCAAGCATGAAACCCATGCTTTAATAAGTCAATAAAATTTATTTTTCTTTCTTTTGATATATATATTTCATTATGACTCAAATACAATTACAAAGACAGAACCTAGTTACATTCTTCAACAAGTTGATAGCCCCTACTCTGACGGTTGCGCCTCTAAAATTACACCTGGTGGGATTGGGATTTTGCCCACATTGAGGTGCACATTTTAGGCGACAAAATTTTTCAGCGATGTTACCGAGGATAAAAAATTTTGTCCTTGGATTTTCAACATCCTTCACAGGGATAAGTTTCTTGTCCTCGGTTCCTTTTACTAACTTCCAGTTCTAGCACCTTGGGTTTCTAGAGTTAGATTTTTGTTCGAGTGGAAACTCCACTTATTCCACCTTTTACGAGAGCGTATACTAGAAGGCATTCAAGTAGCCTAGTTAATCCTACTTCGGATCCTTAAAAGGCCTTCATAGTTCAATTAAACAATCTCACTTCTAATAAACTTCTTGTTTATCTCGGACAGGAAGCTCTCTATGATATCCATTTGTTTTTTCTTTACTCGGTTGAACAAGACATCATGGACTTTTTCGCCCCTTGTAACTTTGCTAACATTCAAGGTTATCTTCATGATCTTCCAGACAATGGCATTGACAAGTTACCTTCTTTCCAAGGCAACAATGCAATTAGTGCTAAAGCTCATCTCAAGGAATTTAGCCTCTGGTGTTGAAAAGTGTAACTAGCTCGGTCTTCATATTGACTATGTAATTAAGTATTTTTGAAATAAAGAAGACAAAGATAATAAAATATATTTTGTTAAGCTTGCTTCATGGGTTTCACAAACAAGGGATTTTATTATAGATCAAAGACTTCTTCGTGATGTCTTTTAGGGATTTGGCATCTTGTCATAAACAGTCATGTATATGAAGTGTCAAGTATGTCTCAAGACCTTGTCAATTAGCTTGTCAACATAACTCAAGAATAATACTGAACACTCCTGATCAGATCATCGTTGGAATACCTCTTAAAGTCAGCTCACAAACTTGAAAACATGTTGGCCTCAAATCAAATGAACGGGTCGGCTTAAATATAGGGGGAAACAACTATATAAACCCCACTAAACTGCACAGAACATAAATGGATTCGGACAGCTGCAGTAGATGTGAAGTACAGGAATATGAGCTCGCAAATATATCTCTGAAATTTGTGGATAGCAATCTCAGGAAAAGTGCGGATCTACCACAGCTGGAATTGCAGATATATCACAGCAGGAATTGCAGATCTACCACAGCAATTATTGCCGACAGCTCTGAAGTTAATACAGAAGAAAATGCGGACTTTTTCTGAGATATTACAGAGGTATAATACGGAACTTAGATCAGAAAATAAGTGGTGGTGTAATACACAGAGAAGTTCGGATGAAACATAAAGTGTGGATTACAGTATAAGCAAAGGATAATACAGTAAAGTGTTAAGGGATATACGGCAAGAAGGAAAGTCCGATTCTTCCCGTAGTCATTGGTGAAGAAAAGAAAGATCGACATTGGAAAAAGACTTATAAACAGTAACAAGGTCTTGGAGGCACTCATAGGTCAAAAGTCTGAGTCTGGGTCATGGTACTTGTCATTTGAAGATCTATAAGAAGAATTATTTACAGGTTTTTCCTCTCCAAGAGGGAGAGGTTTTGCCCTGGCTCTAGGAACCTAACTTTGTGTCTCATGCATTTTCATAATTGACTTGATGAAAGACTAACTAAGCTAAAGAAAGAAAGACATAAGTAATTCAAGCAAGCTCACAAGTAATTATCAAGAAGAGAATTTGTATTAATCTCTAGTCCTACAAATTCTCAACACCTGGTTGGGTAAATATGCTAGAGGTGTTGACTATAATCATGAAGATGTGAAGATGAGCCTCTTTGTCCTTTCTTTGGAAGAAGATGCTTTGGATTGGTTTACGGAAAATCCTGATAATTCGTTTGATTCATTGCAATCAATTTTTACTGCCCATTAAAACACTCCAATCTTCTTATAGCGTGAATAATTTTAATGATTAAAAGGATATGATTACTGAGTTGTATGGTGAGAAAACTTCTCCAAAGCAAATCTTGGAAATTGCAAAAGATAAAGGATTAACTTATCAGCGGAAAAATAAAGAACAAAGGGAAAATCAAATTGCCTCTAGGACTTATAATTTTGGTCTCAATATTGACCGGGGAGGATGGATAAATAATACAAAGATTCCCATCCCAGTATTTGAACTTATGAAGATCCCATCTCAGAGGGAAATATTGCTAAATTCCTTTGGAATTAATCAAAAGGTTGCTATACAGGATGATGAACCAGAAGATGAAGAGATTAAATTGAAAAATATGAATTGGTGTATGACAAACGAGGATCATCGGCCATTCTTTATGTCTTTGATGGTTAATGGTCGCCTTCTACATAATTGTATCCTAGATTCAGGAGCTTCAGCTAATGTTATGACCAAGAAAGTCACGGAACAACTGAACTTAAGAATATCAAGGCCTTATCGCAACATTTGTTCCATGGATTCAAAAAAGATTGAAGTGTTCAGGTTAATCAAAGATTTACAAGTTTTCCTAGCAACATATCCTAACAAAATGATTACTATGGATATTGTAGTAATAAATGTGCCTGATGCATGGGGCATGCTTCTATATAGGAAATTTGCATCTGACCATGGAGGTTGTATTCAGTTGGACTTATCTTATGCTACCATTCCTTCAACTTATGGTGGTATGGTCGGACTTTACAGAGAACTTGAGAATAGATATCACGTTGAAGATCCCAGAAAACCAAATAATGCAACTATAAGTGGATCATCCGTACAAGACAGTGATGTGGTGTTAACAAATTTTTTGGAACTCGTGACAGTACAGACTCAGAATATAAAAGTTTGGCATGGCACAGGAAGCTTGGGTATTTCAGATCGTCTGTCAAAGCCTATTCCAGAAAAGACCGAAAAGTCGACCACAATTGCATCATCATCACCATCATGACTAACTAGGAAGAAAAGAAAAAAAACACAAAAAGAGAAAAGATATAAAAGATAAATCATCAATGGTAAGCAATGCCAGACCTAAGCAGGATAAGAGTCAGAAAAGAAAAGGAAAGAAGCTTGATAAATATGATGGCCACATACAACACAACACTGAAATAATTCATCATCCTAAGATGATCAAAATTGGACAAGGAACGTCAGACAAACATCCCATGTATCCACTTGTGAGTATGCGGGTTCTCAAAATGGACTTCACCGAATGCATTTGATACAATAGGGCATCCTCTGTATTGTATTTCTAACCCTACTCTTTGTTATTAACTTACTTCAATTATTATAGTAGATTTCATTTTAGCATTTTCGTTTTATAAATTAGGCGCCATTTCATGTTAGTAGAATAGTTTCCATTTATAGAGCTTCCATTTCATGTACTTAATGTTATATGATGGTTTTTGGATCATAATTGAATGAACGCTACTAATAGAAACTTGTGTGTCAGTTGGCCGCGGGACTCCGGATTCTCACATTCCTTCATTGAAGCAACATGTCCCCCAAGTAGAGCCAGATGTTGACCACTCTGTCAACTACTCTATAGCAATACATGTTTTTTTCAAACCATTCCATCATGTTCGAGCAGTGAAACATCCAGAGATTATCATCATCTTTCAGCAATTTTGCCAAAATTGTATTCCAAATTCTACAGCCATGTGGGCCATATGTAAAGATGATTCTAGTATGTTTATAAAGCCATATAAAACACCCAAGTAAGATTAAGATTTTCAGCAAAGAATTTTTCTCCCAAATATACCCCAAAGCTAGAGTGGGGCTCGATGGTAATGTCTTAGGTGAGTCCTAGTGTATAGAGTCGATGTAAATTATCATGTTATAACATGTCTAAAGTCTTGCAGAATTTGGTTAAGTCTAAGTGTCTAAGCTTAATTATTAAAATTTATCATTGGTTGGGATTTTAATAATTATTTTGATGTAAATTGTAAAATGTAATGTTTATAAAAGTTGATGGGGGTATGAGTACTCATAATTATACCCTCTACACCTCAAATTTCTATTCAGACACCTTTTGAGGGTTGAAATCATGTCTATCCCCTCAAATTATTTTTATTTTCTTTTTTCTGACAAAAAATTCGCTGGAAAATGGTCAGAAAATTAAAAATGAGAGAAAATAGAATTCTCTCCAAGTGGAAAAACATTTTTTTGGAAAAACAAAACCTTTCCAAGGAAGATTAAATTTGAAGGACTCATTTCCAAGGTAGAAAAATCCCACAAAAATTCCTTGGACCAGAAAAAGTAATTTCTAAAGGAAAATCATTTTTTTTGGTCTAGGCAGTTAAATTGAATGACGGAATTTCGAGGAAATAAATTGGAAAATATTTTTTAGGCCCTCAATCATACGAAAAAAATTGGTTTTTTAAGAAAAATCAAACTTTTGGACCATGGTGGTTAATTGAAGGGGGATTTTTCAACGAGAAAATTTTGAAAAAATTATTTTTTGGACTGGGATCAAAGCCTTCATCAACAAATTCGAATTTCTTCTTCCAGATCAAGGGACATGATTAAATTTTGGCATGGATCAAGCTTCAACTAGTTGTTATTCTCCGAGACCAAGTCAAAATTGTGTACTTCCTTGGACCTAGCCATTTTTTACTTGGAGGGGTATATAGATCTCTCATTTTTCTATAAATTAAACATCTTCATTGTAAACATCTTTGGATGGTGTAAATGGCTCTGGAAGCTCTGTAATATTTTTTCTTAACAATAAAAGAAAAAGTCTTTGGGGGAAAAGCTATGCGTGTATGTCTTCAGCTTGTTATGGTAAAATTCTTTTAATGATTTGTTCTTAAATTTCTACTAAGTTAAAATTTGTTGTTTCATTAGCCTATTGGATTTATTAGTTGCTTGTTTGAAAACTATATTTGGATTAGGGAGCACATTTGATTAGGCAGATCTAGTGGATCTTTGCTTGGACACTAGACTTCCTTTTTGTTGAGCCAACCAATCCCTATTGAAACCAACGACATCTTTCGAGTTTGTGTAGAAATCTTTGTGTGATCAGATATCGAGCAATTGGAGTAATTCTTGCTTGGATCTCCATCTCCTGGAGTTAAGCATTTGGAGTCATCCTTGCTTGGATTTCCATCTCCTTGGCACATAGCAACTAAGAACCCATAGCGAGTCTCTCAAAGGCTTATCATAAGACACTTTGAAAGGAGTTCCTTGCCTTTTTCTCTACCAAGATCATCTATTTAAAAATTTAACCTCATCTATTTCCAAGTACTCTTATTGAATATTTACTATTTAAAGAGCTATTATCATTGTAAATCTTGTAAATAACTGTGGATTTGTAAATAACCCTTTGTATCTATAGTTGTCTTGTTGCTTGCATACATGTGTGGGTTTCATTTGTGTTCCTCGCAGGTCTGAATAGGAAAGCGTAGGGTTTTGGGTTTTATTTGTTTTGCAAGTCAATTTGTCGTAAATTGAAGGGAAAGCGAGTTGGTTGAAGGCCTAGCCCTCACCTAGCCCAGGGAAAGCGAGTTGGTTGGAGGTCATCAAGATTTTAAACCCTCTTTCTTCAAGGTCGCAAGGAGAGAGGCCTCTCTAGCTCGTAGAAATTTTGTTAAAGATCTTAAGCTAACCGCAAGTAAAGTAGGTATCTTGTGCCCTCTTTTGAACCCTCGAATTGTGTTGCAGAGATAAACCAATTTGCTTCGAGGGTTTTGAGGGTATTTTTAGTGAAAAATTCAAATATTTCACAAGGGTTTATATTCTATGAATTTTACAAAAAAATTTAAGGAGTTTTGACTTGGATTTCACTAACTTGCAACTCAACGAGTTTTCTCTTATAAGGTCGTGGGCATAAAGGGCCTATTTTAGAGGTTTAGTAGGGGCTTCATATCATAATTGTGGCTCAAAAAATTCACTGTTAATTTTCCTAAAGAGGTGCAGGCTTACTAGCCTTAATTTTGTTAAGTCGCTAGCCTTAAAGGCTTATTCTAGCTTAGTCATAAGGCCTTAGGGTTTGTTCCTTGCTCATTTACTTTGAGGACTAACTCTTGTTGTTTGCAGAAATATCACTAGATTGTTTGAAGGGTTATCCATCAACCTTGTGGCTAGGGCCTTGGCATCATAAGGGTTTAATAATCATTGTTTGTGGCTCACCTTAAATTTTTGAAACTATTCCTTGTAGGTTGCAGGAATTATCAGCCTTTTTCTCTTGGTCTCTAGCCCTCTAGGATTTAATATTTATCATCGAATTTCATTTTCTAACTCTTGCCATTTTGTAGGTATTTCTATGAAATTTTGAAGAGGGTTTCATTATAAATCTTGGCATAGAAACTGATCTCAAAGAGGCTTGTTATCATTTGTAAAATCTTGAAGGGACCCGCATTGTTTTAGGCCAATTTCTCAAGGTCGAGAAGCGTTTTCCTCAACTGGTATGAAGGGTTACTTAACAGTTGGAGGACCGAAATTCTTTGAAGAGCTTTGGGCCTGGACACATCTAAGAATCACCATAATTTTTTTTTATAAAAGTTAAATAAAAATTTAATAAAAATTTCCTTGTTGGCCGAGAGAATTTTAGGCCTTTTCTTCCTCCAGGGCAGGGCCTTCTCACTATTTGGTGCAATTTCATTTGAACACTACACCTGTTGCTTGCAGAGTACATTTCATCAAATCTTGAGCCATCACCTTCGGCTTGAATTCAAGAAGTTTTAAAGCTTATTTCCTCTCCAGACGTGAGAAATTTTGATCACTAGGTGTCAAGCTTCCCTTGCAGCATAGATCCTTCATCATATTTTGAGCATTGAGTTGAGAAATTGCACCTTTTGTCCTCCAAGCTAAGAGCCATTGTTCTACTATCACTTTGTTTGAAGGCCAAGGGCACTTGAAGTCTGATATTTGGATAATTTTCAATTAATTACAAGTGGATTAGTTTTTTTTTTCTTAAGGAGCTCTCCTATTTGTAAAACTCATATCTCTATTGTAAACTTAAAGCTCCTTAAGTGAAAGAGCCTTTCCCATTGTCAAAAGGCTTCTTTCATTGTGACTTTGATAATAAAATCTAAATCATTTTCCTTAAGGGAGCTTGGGACTTAGATCCCTTGGTATCCTTTTTCTCCTGCTTTAAAAGGGTGAACATTCTAACTCACTAATTTAGAGTAGATCTAATTGCTAACTTGCTTCATTTCATCTTGCATTTGCTAACCATTGCATTATAGATCTCAATCAATTTCCTACTACTTGAGTTAGTGCATTTGAAATCTTTCTTGTCTATTGTTTCACTTGCAAGAACAAATCTAAGTAGCGATTTCTAATTTCCGTAGCAATCTCATCTGCCATTTTTAAATTGTGTTGTCATTATAAATCTCTACTTGTTTTTATTGTCTAATATAAGTGAAGATCATCTGAAGAAACACTTCAACTAAAGGCACTTGAATTGTTAAGCTAATTGTCATCTAATTGCCATCTCTTGTTTCATTGAGGAATCATTTCAAGCTTCATTGGTCATTTAAGATAGTCTTGCTCTATGTGCTTATCAATACATTGTGGAATAGTATCTCCCTTGAAGCATATCGATATCATTGTCCCTCACTGAAGTAATTGCATTTGCATTCTAGCTAAATTTGCATTCTTAAATTTACCTCCAAGCATAAGCTTGGTTAAGTAGAAAGTTAGGCACACCTTCTCCACTATTCAATTTGAGAAGCATGACCCTTACTCAACGGTTAAAACAAGTAACCTTGCACTTCTCCTGTGGGAAATCCCTTGTAGAAATGGAGGCACTTGGATCGTTAGAACTCCTAGGAAGGTATTGTTAATGAGGCCTTAGCCTCCTTCCCCAACAGTTATTTCTATAGCCTTGTTTAACACTTGCTTCAAAACAATTGAGGAGAAGGCCTTCATCTAGATTAAACATTTTAACTAAAATCAACCAAGATCTTGAATCTCACCTAGCTTATAGTCTTACATTCATTCTAACTTTCTTTCATTGGGCATATTGTTAATTGTGAGCATTTAATCTTTTCTTGCAATATTACATCACTACTCTTGTACTTGTCATTTAATTTCTTTTCTCATTGTCTTTGATATTGTCATATTTTATCTGAGCATTTCTTGAATCAAAGTACAAGGCTCTTTTATTTTTGCAAGTTACATTTTATTGCTCATATTCTCTCATACTAACACTTGTCTTGCAACATTGTTGTTATTGTAACTTGAGATATCTATCGACTTGCAAGTATCTTGATTTACAACGAGCATTATTTTAAGGCACTGGTCCATCATCTTTATATCTCGTGTTTGCCTCATTGGTCTTAATCAAATCCATCTCATACACACTGCTCATAAATAATTACACTTTCTCTAATTAACAATCAAGTTACATTAACAATAACTGCCTTGCCCTTAGATCTCCTAGACTTGTTGATTCAACAAATTTTCCTTCATTATTCATCCTTTAGGGACTACCCCCTCTATAGCTTGCCTAGGAGAGAATAGGTGACAACCCCCACTTTAAGGGTTGCGCCTCTAAAATTACACCTGGTGGGATTGGGATTTTTCCCACATTAGTTGTACATTTTAGGCAACAACATTTTTTGGCGCCGTTGTTGGGGATAAATCTTTTTGTCCCTAGTTTTTCGACATCCTTCACCAAGATAAGTTTCTTATCCTCAATTCCTGTTACTAACTTTTGGTTCTAGCATCTTGGGTTTCTCAAACTTCTCAGCTAGCCCACCATCTGTGTTGATGCAGCATTTGATGTCTTCCCCTTGCCTTTCTTTTTGTTTGGGCACTATCCTACAAAACGACCATACTTATGACATGCAAAGCACTTTAACTTTGCTCATGCCCTTTTTCTCTCCTTGTGAATATGTTCCTCCATGTTGGTTCTACTTGGCATCACCCTTTCCCTTCTTTGCTTGCCCAACAAGACCAAGATTCTCCTTATCTCCACCTTTACGTTATCCACCAAATATCGAATTCTCCGAAATCTCCTTTTGGGTGAAGTCATCCCACAACCAGGTCCAATCAGGAAGCTTGTCTCTAGCAAGGATACCTATTACAAAGGTGGCCCATTGCTTGGTACAACCACTCATGGTTATCTTAACAAGTTTTGTCACGTCCACAATTTCTCCAATAGTTGATAGTTCATCACAAACTGTCTGAATTATAATGAAGTATGAGGCTAAATTTTCAGATTTGTTCATTTTAATATTCTTTAACTTCTCTGTTAACATCATCTTTCTGTTTTGGTTGCCACTTCGGTACAACTTCGTTAACGTTGTCCAAATTTGATGAGTAGTTTACTTCCTTGTGATGTGAGGGACTATGTGATCCTTCACAATATCCAATATGATCCCTCTAGCCTTCACATCTTTAGTTTGTCTAGGATCCAAAGAAACTTGGATCTCTTTTTCAGTAAATTACCATAGGCTATTGCCCATCAAAATTAGTGTGATCCTCTCCTTCCATGGATTGAGTTATGCAACCCCTTTCAACCTATTTTCAAATCTCAAACTTGATGATGCCATCTTTACCAGATCGATTTCAACCACAAAACCTTTAATAAAAAATCTACTATAAAAGAAGTGTTGTTGTTTGAAACCCTAGTCCACTAATCTTTCCCTCATAGAACTTGCTCTAGTTTTGATACCATGTTAATTTTTCAAGTGCTAGTTTCAAATTTAATGTCTCATGTAGTTATTTTACCCTCAGAATTTATTTTACCCAATAAATATTTTTTTCTACAGTAAATAAAATATGAAAACTACAAACAAAAAAATTATATGGCATTTAGCAGAAAATATTTCAGAAAAATAACCCAAAAAATTAGATAAGTACAACAATTATTTTTACCCTCCAATCTCTCTTCATTAAATTTCTCAGAGAAATTATATGTTACCAAGGAAAATGATCCTCTAAAAATACACAGAAAATACAGCTAATGGAACCTGGCAAAATCAGCCCCCAGAAATTCGTCCTACGCTTTCCTTGTCTTTCACAAGTTCGTCCCTAATGAAGTTGCTCAGCCCCTCCACTAGTGCAGCCTCAACCCTCTCAACCTCCCCACACTTACAACACCACTCCACAAACTCAGCCTCTCCATGCTAGTGCCACACCTCAGCCTCACCATCAAGCAAATCTCAACCCTCCTCTTTTGCATTCCACTTGTAGAATTGTGCTCACTTGAACTCCGAACTGCACACTTTTATAATTTTTTGGGCCTATAAATCTCTCATTCACCAAATATGCACTATGACTCATGAATTCTTCAGAAAATCTCCCTTTGAATCTCTCTCATGTGTTTTGTCCTTTATAATTTCTTCATAGGCTAAATCCCTAATCTCCAAAGTGATTGAGGGCTATGGTTGAATCCTAGCTTTGTTTGATCAACGATAGAGATTAGATCTAAGTCACTTAGCCCAAAGTCTACATTAATCAAATAATTAATCAATGTGTTTTTCCTATGTTAAAACTTAGGAAGGAGACCATATTAGTGGTTCCTTTCAAACAATCACCTAAAGAAGACTTCTCCTACATGCAAGACACCATCCTATACAGAAGAATTTCAGAAGCTACAAAAATCAACAGCCAAGATGCAAGTACCCTAGTGAGGATGTTTCCCCAACAATCATTTTTTGAAGAACATGAGGAAATGCACATATGGACATCCCCATAAAAAGAGGAACGCCCATGCCCCCCATGGGGTAGCTCACTTGGCAAGCACATGAAAATGTAAAGTAAATGTGAGTGAAAGGTCCCATGTTCAATCCCCCAACTGTAACCCATGTGTCGTTCACAAGGGCAAGATGGTGCACCTAGGGATTATAGAATTATAGTGGTAGCGGTTGGAATCAACCCTATGTCACAAGAGTACGAAACCGACCTAGTTGCCAATTCCTTTAGCAAAATAAGAGAGAAGAGGAATGCCCAAAAGTACCTTGAAAAAAAAAAGAGTACTTTTGAACACTCCCTCCCAAAGAAATACATCATTTAGAAATAAAAAGAAAATTGATTCCCGACCCTAAACTGTCTACCCTCAAAACCCTAATTTCACTTCATATAAACCCCTCTACACTTACCAAAACAAGCATATAATATTTTCATATTTCAAGCAAGATCCCCTATGTCGAGGATCCTACAGTCCCATATGGTGCTCCCTCCACACGTCCTTTGATCATATCTCATTATTTCAATGTCACCATGTCTTGAAAACGTGGTGGAACACTGTCCTCAAAGCCAATGTAAAAGCTCATCAACATCAAATGAAATGCTAAAATGTTAAAGAAAAAACCTCATTTTGAAAGATTTATGTTGTTATCACAGTGTTTTTCAAGTCTCTACGGAGCCCAAGATGAATGCTTACATTCTAGTGTCACTAAGCTGCTCACTAAGATGACATTTCTAATGTTGCTACATATGAAAAATATCCAATTCTCATGTCATAAGTGGAGGTCTGCCACAATAAATGTAGGTTTCATGTCTCACACAATCAATATTTTACATGATCCTAGTCATGAGTGTTGATTCTGCAGGGTTTTAACAATTGAGGTCCAAATATGTAGATCGATGCAAACTGATGTCATCCATACTACACAAGCAATAGAATTATATATCGCTGTGTCCTGATGTCATATATGCATGCACTTGAGTTATAGAAGCAATCTATTGGGTCAAAAGTACAAGCTACTATACCTAAAATGAATTAAATCAACATAATTAGTAGATAGAAAAATCACCTAACTCGTGTTAGAAAATCAGAAAGGCAAAAAGATTTTCTAACCTTTAATAATTACCTGTGATGTACTTGTATTCTTATTATCTTATTTATGTCTTCTTTAACTTATTTTCATCAAGCAACTATCAAAACATAAATGCATGAATATCAAGACAACAAAGGACACAATGTGTAGGTTCTCATCCAGGGCAAAACCCCTCTTCTAGGGGTAAACCCAATAATTCTCCTCTTCTTCAAGAACCAAATCAAATGAGACAACCAAGACCTTTGAACCAACAACAAGACCTCCTCCAACCCACCAAGTCAGCCTCCCAAGAAAACTAGTCAAATTTTAGTCAAATTCTCAAAAGTCAACACAATTCAACCTTCCAAAATCTGAGTCAAACAGGGTCTCGGCTCTCTCTGCAGGTTCTGAAATTCGACCTGCAACACTTCAGACCTGCAGTAACCCTAACCAGTCTAGAAACTTGCAAGTGTGAGCCAAAATAAGAGAGAAATTATCCTCCTGTCCTTCACTTGGGTGCCTCCTTCCTTCGCTAGGTTTTCTTTTTCTTCTTTAAGCCCTTTTCCATGTTCTTCTTCACCTTCACACCTTTTTTTTATTGTAGATTGAATGCTTAAGCAAAATTGTCCCATAGGAGGTTGAATGCACTACTTATATATGGTGGTTAATCACCCTAATGAGGCCAACATGAAGAGAGGGCAAGCCGACTTGGTGGCGGAGTTTTACATAACCAATTTACATCAAAATAATATTACTTCTTTGATAAAAAAAAGCCCAATAAGGGTCTATTATATGATGACAAGGTCTACGACTCAAAACACAACCCTAGAAGCACTCAATGGGTGCTTTGACCTATAAACATAATAAATTGAGCATGAAACCCATGCTTATAAATATAATTTTCTTTGATCTTTACAATAAATTTTTTTTCTTCTTTTTATAAATAGTAAATACAAATGAATTACATCATGTCATGAGCTAGACAACAATTATAAAGACTGATACTAGTTACATTTTCAACAACTCGGACTTTGCAATAACTTCACAAATCTAAAATCAAGAGTCAACTCAGCAACTTTTCAAAACTTCAGAGCTTGACTTGTTAGAAAATCAGGGAAGATAATTGGAAAACAATAGGGAACACAAACTTGGCAAACTTCAAAACTTGGTAAACATGGCAACAAATCTGTTCACTCCACAAAGTTTGACTACAACGGGGTGAGTTTTAACTGAAACGTTTCTCGAGCTGACCCACCTAGTACTCTCCATACTCAGAAAGTCCTGCTATAGAGGTAGATAATAGGAGGTTGCCCTTCTAAATGGAAATATATCAAAATGCATCATAAATGTAATGTCATCGTAAAGAAGGCCATGTTCATTTATAATATCTAATAGCTTCACAAAAAAACAATAACTCATCATGCATGTCAAAAGAATGAAAAATGAACAATATAATGATGAAAGCACACATTGCATTCCATGTCCTACAGCACCATCCTAGCCAACATTCAATCTCGATTCTCAATGGTATCTACCTAGAGGGCCAGATAAGTATGAAGCTAATTTTACCAACACCCACCATCAAGCCTTGCCAACATGTCTATATCAAGGGTACCTTCCTACCTTTTTGATGCCTCTGCATCTAAGCTTCATTTATTATGGTTCTTTTTGTCAAAATCTTCTATGTTTTAATTTAAAGTCAAACTGTGGTTAATGAACCTCAGTTAAGCAAATATTTTCTTGTAAAATATGCACCAATACCTGTCCGATGGTTCTGGAATCTGGACTAAGACACCTTCACCTATCAGTAGCTGCTTTCATATGTATGTATGTACATCCTTCAGTTTTATATGACGTGAATGGTGCAAATTATAGACTGTGAAAAGATTTTCCCCTCATAATAGAGCAAGATATTGGTCACATCTATTTATAAATATCTATGCATGACTCTAAATCCTATGTGCTTGTTTGGTAATGTTTCCATTGAATATTCGAGAGTAATAGCTACCATGGAATAACCTATTAACTAATGAATATGCATCATGGAATGACCTGTATAATTAGACCTTCATAAAGTCTAGCTGACAAGACAAATTTAGTTTGTTTAAAACATGATTTAATTCTCATTATTGACATTTCATAAACGAGATACTCACTGCAATCAATTTCCCTGAGTTCCCTGATCGTTTTGCCACTTCAATTGCTGCTGCTGCAGCAGCTCCCGATGAAATTCCAACCTGTAAGCATATCATAAAAACGTGATATACAGATACGACATTTCTAAAGCATCCCAAGTTTCTGGCAGAATTAAAAATAATAAGCCTGGTTTGCTTACCATCAAGCCTTCCTGAAGTGCCAATTGCTTTGCCATCTCAACAGCTTCATCACTAGATATCTGAAGGCAATAACAACAACATATTAGGATTTAGATTATTAAACTAAGTTGAATGGAAACATATATGTATCTGGATCCAGACAAAGATACGTATCTGCTGGATTTTGAAAAAGTTAGGATATGGTTATGGAGAAAGGCATATATAAAAAGATATAGATATTTATGTAGTCAAACAAAATAAAAATGAACCAGAAACAAAGAATTTCAGATTTCAAGAATCAAAACCATTCATAACAAATAAAAATTAACATTCGTATTTTTGAAAATATAAGCAAAAATAGTTTCCATTAATATTAAACTTGTGATATGTAAATGCTGCATACATAGAAAATGAATCTCATCTGTGATCACTCTACTAGTAACAATCACATTTATGTGTTCTAGAATGGGGGAAGGGGTTTTCCTTATTTATAGGATTTATTCTAACATTTCTTTTTTTATTTTGACTTTTTAAAATGTTTATTTGACCTAATGTTATTGGATTCTTTATCCATTGTTTGACCGTTTTTCAATCTTCTCCCCCAACATCTCTCACCTATTTATTCAATGAGATTGGAGCAGATTTCTCATCAGTATCCTGATGATGAGCCACACTTGATGGCTCGAAACGTCAACACAAAAAACACATTGTGATGGATCCGGAAGAATCATATCAAAAAATGTTCAGGTGTTAGGGCCCACACAATTGTCATTCCTTTTCTCTTTAAATTTAATTCCACTTTTTGTTTAGAGAAATCCTCTGACATATCATATCGAGTAGGCTAAATACAGATCTAGAGCAAATCCTCAGGGAGAGCCAAACCGGACAGTTGTACATCTGGCAGATGTTTTTGATTGGGCTCAGCAATGGTTTCTTGCATGAACAGGAAGCAGTCTTCCGTGGCAATTAGTACTGCTGAAGCTGAACATATGGCAGCCTGTGAGGTTTGTTGTGAAGCAGTTTGGCTTCGAAAATTGCTTGCCAAAATGTTTGAGCAGGTGCTGGAATCAACCATAATATTTTGTGGCAATCAAAGCTGCATGGCAGGTCGAAGCAAATTGATATCAAGTACCGCTACATTCGTGACATGGTGCAGAAGGGAGAAAGAAAGCTTCAGTACATCTCCACTAATGAGCAGACAGCTGATGTCCTAACTACAACTCTTTCCAGAGGGAGATTTGTGTTTTTCAGAGATACGCCGGGACTTGCAGAGCATGCCTCTCTGGCTGAGAGGGAGCAGTGATTTTTCCTGCATCATGATATTCTTCCTGTCACTTGACCAGAATTAGGGATATCATCATTGGGTCAAGTTGACCAGAATTAGGGATATCATCCCTGTGTCAAGTTAACCAGAATTATGAAAGATGGTTTGAGAGATGACCAGAATTAGGGATATTATCCCTATGTCAAGTTGACCAGAAATAGTAAGAATGGTTTGACATATTACACAGCATCTTTATTCTTCCTATGTCATTTGACCAGAATTAGGGATATTATCCCTATGTCAATTTGACTAGATTAGAAAGAATGGTTTCATGGATAGAGATTCCTCTTGTGTCCTATGTTGTGACCAAAATTAGGGATGTATGTGAAGCACATTGACCAGAATTAGGAAGAATAATCCGGTGGATACACATTTTTCTGTATCATGTACTGTGACCAGAATCAGGGATGTTGCCCCTGTGTCAAGTACATTGATCAGTATTAGGAAAATGGTTCTAGAGGCTGAGTTGTAGCCTCCCAGCATCATGCTCAGATCTATTTCTAGAGAGAACTTGTTTGATTGATGTCTCCTTGATAGACTGTATATGAGTACCATGATTGTGAGGTATTGGTTGTTTGATGATGCTGGTAATGTTGATATTGATTTGATAGTGATGTTAATCTAGTCTTGATCTTTCCGTAGAAAACTTTTCAACTTGTTGACATCTTGTTAGACATTATGAATACCAACCTAGCTAAGAGGGAGTGTTGAAGAAAGTGGCTATGGTCAGTCTTCATAATTCTTGATGTATTTATAATACTATGTAAAAACACGAAAGAAAATTAAATTTTGAATTAGAAGAAAGAAAAGAAAGGAAGTCAACAAATCATAGCTCATACTCATGTAAATAACATATTTACCATAAGTTACTACCCACCATAATTTATGCAAATATTTGCAAGTATTTGCGTAAAATATGGGATAAAGAACAAGATGTAAATAAATATACTTACCAGGAGTTACTGCCCACCACTATTTACATGTTCTTCAACACAAATATGAGTAAAAATGTAAATGTGCAGTCTTACTAATGGTTACTACCCACCAAAATTCAATTTGCAAAGAGACATGTCTCTTGGGAAAACTAAAATCACTATAAAAGTACATTGAACTTTTCATTTTCACACACACTTATCACTCACACATCTCTCTCTCTTACACGCGTGATCTCACATATTCTAAGTTTTCAACATTGTGATATCTACTTTTCTTTCATGGTCATTGGTTGAATTTTTGAAGTGGGATTGTTTGATGAAGATAAATGAACTATAATATATTATAATCACAAGTAGTTACTGTCAAGAAATCTAGGGTAGAGTAGTTAGACTAATTATTAATTTGATTTCTCTTAAATCTTGACACTTTCTTGTGATATTAGATTAATGCTTCATCATTATTATATTGTTCAGTTCATCATCAAGACAAAAGCCAATAAGGAGATCACAATGCAAACAAGATGACCCCAGAAATAGGCTCCAAGTCAGGGCAAAACCCCACAAGGGGAAAACCTAGAAACTCTTCCTTATAGAATCAATTCAATGAAGACTTCCAAGACCTTGACCCAAGACCAACCAAAAGATAAGCCAGAAAATTCTCACTCTGCCACTAGCGATCCAACATTGATCAGGGCTCCGGATGAGTTGCTCTGCAGTTACTATGTCAACCTACGCAGTAATGCGTCACACAGCTAGGAACTGCGTCACATTCACTATCTGATCAGTTGTTTCTTGGAAACTTGACCCTCCTGGCCCTCCAATCTCTCACTCTGGCCTCTGGCACTGAATCAGCTGTCTCCCAGCAAAAACAGAATCTCCTCCTAAAGCTATGCGCTGCGTCTCTGTGGCACTTGCTACCTCTCTGCTTTGCTCCCACCGGATCTAGAAAAGCTTCTCCTGGCCTTACTATCCCTGCCTTTCTCTCACTGCTACGAGCTCACTGACTCTCTCAAGCAACTCAGTGCTGCTACTCAAGAAATCGATCTACCAGTGAATTCGATCTGCTCCAGTGTGTTCTCCAAGTGCCCATCGAGTTCTTCTTATAATCTCTCGTTGAGACTTCAACAACCATGATTAAAACTTAATCGATGGCTAAGATTAACTAAGACTCGGTCCACGCCTTTTTCTAGAAGATTCGCACCTGACTTAATTAAAACCTTTTAATTAATCATATTTCTTAAGTTTAGACTTGGGAAATATTAAAAATTGATTAATTATTTTAATTAATCTATAGGTGGAATTTCCCCAAACGATTTCTGGGTCTTGGAGATACATGTGTCTTAGCCTCTCTGCAAAATCTGAAGGCTAGAGCAAATCCGATGCTACAAAAATCAACGAATTACATGTCATTATGAAGACCAAATCTAGTTACGTATTTCAACAAAAAATAGACTAATAATCTAATTGAGACACTTCTATGTGGAATTTCTAGAAACGATTTCTGGGTTATGGAGAACTCCTGCGTTTTAGCCTTTCCACAAAGTTTCAAAACTAGAAAACCTACGTGCTACAAAAACTAACACTCCCTCTTTGCAAGGAAGGTGTTCTAGTGTTGCACTGCTGCTATAACACCCTGTCGCTATATCACCCTTTGTCACGCTGCTGATGTCTAGCCACTGTGATTGTCTGCTACTTCCCACCAACCACTGCGCAACTCTGATGTTGCATTTGTGTTGATGTTGACACTGATATACTGTTGCCAACTCTGCATCTGCATTGCAACTCCCTCTCATGTGTTGTTGCTGCAACTGCAACTAAGAAGCATCCTAAATACTGAATCAATTGTGATTGTTGCATCTATCTCCTCAATCCTGACTACTACTAGCTACTACAATTGTCTACTGAAGAATTTGTGCTACTGCTGACTCTACTACTCTGTTGTCAACACTGCACTATGCTCCTCAGCATCTAACAACTATTAGTCTGCAACTGTCACTCCGGAATCTGAATACATCAACTGACATTAATCATCTTGCTACTGAATATTGTGGGCCCTCGTAGCAAGGTAATGATCTATGAGAAGGACACCTCTTTAGACCCTACCCAAACTCTACAACTCTAGGACTATAGCTCCATATCGCCCCACCTCTCTCCTAGAGGTATAGCTGCAAACATGGAAAATCTTCTTCCAACCTAGAGGAAAACTTGTCTATCTCTACGGACTCTATCGCATGGTCCTACTTCTCCTGCTTGTCCTTCTTCCTGAAAGAACACTGGATACTGTAGTGGCCAAGTTCGCCACACCTAAAGAACTTGACCTTAGATAGGTCCTTCTTCTTCTTCTCCCCTTGTCCCTGGCTGGGACCCTTTGATGCTAGGGCCACATTCTCGTCTTCCCTCCACGCCCTTGTTGTTGCTTCCGCTGGTGATACTCTTTAATAGAGCACGCCTCAACTCCTCCTATTGTAAGTCGGACCACATCTTGTACCATCTAGGCAATGTGTCTCTGCCCAAGATCATTTGGACAAACACCTACCACTCCTCTGAGACACTGTTCAGTGTCAAACGTACAAGCTCTATATGTTGAGGTGCCTCCCCAACGGCTGCATGTTGATCTCGGACCTCTTGAATCCTGGTGAGGAAGGGATCTATGCCTTCACCCTTCTACATCTTGATGCTTCTCATCTTCTCCTGCAGGAACATCTTTCACTGCTTAGAAGAACTTTGATATAGTTGGTCAAGAGCGTCCCACATTTCCTTGGCAGTATTTTTTCCAGAGACATGCAAGACTATATGGTCTCGAACTCCATCCAGGATCAACCGCTTTGCCTTCGCCATCTCTTTTCTGTATTCCTTCAGTTGATCGGCATCCTGGGGTACTACTACCACATTGTCTACATAGGATTTCAAGCGATGTTCATCCAACAGGAAGATCATCCTTGTCTTCCAGATGACAAAGTTGGAGGCTCCCTCCAACCTATCCTGATCTCTAAGCGCAACTGTGGCCATCTCTAAATCTGGTCGAAAAAATCCCCTTTCCCATTGCTTGGTTGTTGGATCTGCTATTCACACTCCCTTCTGGAGTGAGGAAATGTACCCACAGCTGCTGCCAATCCGCAATAGGAAAATCAAATTTCTAGAACTCGAAATCCCCTAAGAGAATTTCACTTTGTGTGTACTCTTTTTCTCTTCCACCCAACGTTGATTCTACTGCTGCAAAACCCTTTTGCGTCCAAGCAAGTAATCTGCTCAACGAAAATCTGATCTGCTTCACCGGAATTGTTTTCCAGCTTCTCTATTGCCTGCTAGAACTGCTCCTAGGCACTGCAAATTTTTCCTACCACCTGCACTGGAAAAAATCTTACCCTTTGCCCAGTAGTTCGATTTGCTAAGCCAGCGTCTGCGCAAATCTAGAAATCGTGCTGCTAGACTCCTTCTGAATCTGTATGATTTTTGCCTTTCACTTATGAGCTTCCTGCCTGATCAAAATCACTCTGATACCATGTGAAAATTTCACCATTAAAATCATATTGCAGCAACAAGAATTAATTCTTCTACCTGTAAATTAATTAACAGTTTATTTGCTACGTAAAATATCAAATAAATCACACTGCAATCTTCACAAATAAAAATATTGCGGAAGATAAACTGGTATCTGAGAAAATACTGGCGCACACACAAAAATATGACAGTTATTTTTGGACAAATGTACCCGGAAAACCCCAACTTGGGAAAATCGATGCAGCAATTGAGGGCTTTTATTATTAAACAACGATGAAATAATCTGAGTACAATCTGGATGATGAAAACTAGAAATCCTGCAAAGAAAATACTACAAAAAAATTATCTGAAGGAAATTACCCTCACTCCGAGCCATCCCGGCAATTGACTGCCTCTGAAAAGATACTCGTCCAACTTAGCCTGCACAGGCTTTGAGTCACTCTGGCGCTACCTGCCACACGCGGTCCCTGAATCGACTACCAATCTAGTCCTACCTGCTGCGACTGGGAAAACGTGTCTCCGAGGCTCTGGAAACTCTTCCTGGCTTCTGGAACTGAAAATGTCTTCTCCTCCAACAAAATCAAACTGTACCCTTTTGAGGCTTCTATGCTGCCTCTGCACATCCTCTTGGAGAAAATCTCGGCCTCTCTCCAAAGTACTCACCAGATCTAGAAAATCTTCCTCCAGCTTCACTATCCCTACCCTCTTTGTCTCTGCTTCTTTCTCTAGCTCAAACTCTTCCGACAACTATTGTTGCTATCTATAACATCTAACTCTCTAAGGGAATCGATCTCGAGTATATGTTCTCCATCAACCCATCGACTTCTTCTTATAATCTTCTGTTGGACCTCCAACAGCCAAGATTAATACTTAATCAAGGGCTAACATCATATCTGGGTCGAACCATGTGATTTTCTAGATGATTCACACTTTTTCTCAACTAGTATTGATTAATTAACCAGATTTCCTAAGTTTAGACTTAGGAAATATTTAAAAATAGACTAATAATCTAATTGAGACACTTCTAGGTGGAATTTCCAACAACGATTTCTGGGTTATGGAGAACTCCTGTGTTTTAGCCTCTCCAAAAAGTTTCGAGACTAGAACATCTCCAGTGCTAAAAAAACTAACATTATAGGCATCTTGAGGGCGAATTAGGCCTCTTCTAGGCCGACATGAAGGGGTTGACTGACTTACCTTATGGTGGCCTCTAGACTCAACTTTGTACATAAAATATATTTCTTTATTGAGCCACACAAGGGCTATTACATCGAGACTTGACCTTTTGACTTTGCTCAAGACCCTAGACCACACAATGGGTGCTTTAACCTAGGACAATAAACCAATGGGCAAGAACCCCATTTACATAATAAACTAAGTCACCTGACACAGAGATTCGGGATTCGATGGACATGGGGATTCGAAAATCGGATACGGGACATAGTGACCCCCGGAACAGGACACGTCCGGATACGTTATATATTATTTTATTAAATATATATATATATATATTAAAAATTAGATATTTTTTACCCAAATTCATACAAATTCATTGATTCAAACATAGATTTAAGATCTTAGATACTCATACATGATACATTGATACATTGATAGTAGATACATCATACAATTGTCAATCATATTGTTGATTTATGGTAACATCGAATGCGCTCTAGCCTTGTAACTATGTATATAGGCTAGGACACATGTATTCCATAAAACCCAGAAATGGTTTTCGAAAATTCCACTTAGAGATGGTTTAATTAAAATAATTAATCGTTTTTTAATGTTTTCCTAAGTCTAAACTTAGGGAAACTGATTAATTAAAGGGTATTAATTAAACTAAGTGTGAATCTTCTAGATAAAGTCATGGATCACCTCCAAGTTAATCTTAGCCATTGTTTATGTTTTAATCTTGGTCGTTGAAGGTTCAACAAAAGAATACAAGGAGGGTGAGGGGCCTATGGAAAACACATTGTGACACTTGAGCCATTGAGTATTTGTAATATTCCTAATTAGCGACAGCTAATTGGAATATTCGATTTTGTTTAGTTTTGTCGTCTATAGTTTATAAATAAATAAAAAGTGAGTGGAGAGGGTCTAACTCACTTAAGTGAAATAAAACACCCTCCTAGTAGCACAACGTTGTGACTTAAGGGGGAGCCAAGGGGGCCAAGCACCACGTAGAGAGGAGGCCAACGTCTACGCAGAAGAGGTTGGGCACGTGTCAAGAGATGGAGGCTACATTTGAGGAGATGGCCTTAGGGTTGGAGGAAGGCCAACGTTATAAAAGAGGGAGGAACCTTCTCATTTGATTCATTCTGTTGTTGATGATATTGAGCTAGATGTCTTGTCTTCTTAGGCTTATTTAGGTGTTAGCACATGCTGCCTGACCTTTGTTTAGTGCATTGAGTGTCTCCGGTCGGAGATCTCGCCCTTAGCCCCGGGGGACTTCGAGTGCCTGCTCGAGCAAGGTTAATTCTTCAGTATTTTGTGAGAGGTTTGTTGTTTGGGTTTGCTGCGGACACCAGGATTTCATAGAGAGCTGCATGATCCAACTGAGAGGGAGGACGCAGTCCATCTTGGAGGTGCTCCGGATCGGGATTTCTGCAGGAGATTGAGCCGAGATTTTGAGCAGAGGATCAGCCTTTGCCTGTGGGAGGATTTTGGTGGAGTTTGAGGTGGTGTTTCAGTCATTCTCATTTAGCCTCTGCGCAGAGCCTTGGAGGCCAACGTAATTTCCCAAGGGGGTGTTTTCTGGAGGTTTTCGGGGGTTGGCCATTTTTGATATGGTTTCTGGGTTTTGTCGGGATTGGTGAATAGAGGAGGATTACAGATTTTCAGCTCATTCCGGCAAGGGGATCAGCCCCTAGTCTTCAGATCATTCCAGCAATAGCAGTTACACGGTAGTTTTCCAGCAGCTGGGACGCAGTTCAGAGAGCAGCCATTTCCTGTATATTCTGAGAGTATTTCTTCACTTGCCTTGAGCAAGATTAGGTGCAATCACTCTGATCACCTATTGTACTTCATTATATTTCTCAGATTAATAAAATGGCTTAGCATTTCCTCTCTATGTTTCTGGATGAGTTGTCGTATTTTCTCTCTGCTATTATATGTCTGTTGCACTGTTATTTTATATGTTCTTGAGCATTCTAGTTCTATACCACTTGGTGCGTTTATCTTTCACTCTTAAACAGAGTCTGGAAAGGGCCAGGTAGCCTCCGGATCTCGTCCTCTTTTCAGAGGCGGAATATCCGGTAAATGCCCTCCCAGTCCATCTCTGGTTGGAGTTTGTCGTGTTTTAGAGATATCCCCGAAACAGGATATTACAGTATTTTCGAATTTGTGTGAGGAGACACAGCTTTTGATCAAGGATCAAATCACTAGGGCAAGGTTTGCTAAGTGATTGCGATTCAGTGATCAGATCCAAAGAGGGGCAGAAACAGAGATCAGATCTAGAGAGGGGCAGAAACATAGATTGGTCAGGTGGACCAAGACTGCATTTCAGAGAGAGGTAGAGGTGACGCAAAGAGGGACAGTGCAGTTTTCTGAAGAGGTGACATAGACTTTGCAAGAAATCACGCAAAAACAGCACAGTGTCTCTTAGAGTCAATCCGGAGAAAGGTAGAGGTTGGGGTTTCTGAGCCAAGAGGGCCAAAATCCAGTCTCAGACTAGCCAGATCAGTTGCAATAAGGGGTGACGCAGTTCCTCAAGCTTGCCCACACAGGCTTACGCAGATCCAGTGTAAGCAATCGTGCAAAGGCAATGAGGGCTTCACCAGAGCCGAAGATTTGCAGGGTGAGGTATATCTCATAGTCACATTTGCTGTCTAGATTTCTCCGAAGGGTTTGTCGGATGTTGGCGCCCTAGTTGTATTCAAGATTCTGCTACTTAATAATACAAACCCTCAGATATACTGCATCGATTTTCCCAAGTTGGGTTTTTCCGGGGACTTAGTACAAAAATAATTGTGTCACATGTGGATGTTTTTCATTGTATTTTGTTTAGATTGTTTCAACACTTAGATTTATTTCCGCAGCATTATTTGTGTAGACTGCTTCAGAAATTACTTTAATATTTCACAGTAATGAAATAATTATGAAACATAATAGAAGAAATAATTCAGATTTGTTGAAGTAGGAATCCGGATCTAGGATTTTTCACATGGTATCGGAGCTTATTCAAGCTGAAGTGCAGGTGAAACACAAGTGAACCAGGAGATCAGCGCTGAAGAGTCTGGGATTTGCGTAAGCAGCAGCAGACCCTCCCAGAAATTACGTTGTCCAGGCCAAGAGGGCATTCCAGCACAGAAAAGGCTCTCTTTGAGAGAGTTGACAAAGGGGTAAGCTTTTTCAGTTGAAAAAGAGGCAGTGTAGTTGAAGAACACAGTTATTGCACAACAGTAAGAGCTGGTGCATAAGCATCAGAAAATCTCTGAAAAACACAGTTGCGGATTTTCTTGACCTCAGAGAATTTCTTACTCAAAGAAAATTAGTTTTTTTCCCATGCAGCAGCAGAAGCAGTGACTTACTCCTCGAGGAGTGCGTAAGTCTAGCTGAGCAAAGGGTTAGAGGAAAATTTCGACAAAGTTGAGGAGATGGCCAGCAACGGACTGTGTGACCAAGATAGATTGGAGGGTGCCTCCAACTATGTTCTTTGAAAATCAAGTTTAGAATTTCTCCTTGATGAGCATGATCTGAAAGCCCTTATAGAGTTGCAGAATCTCTTGATGCAGCACACCTGAGGCAATTCAAGAAGAATATGGCAAGAGCCAAGTAGTTGATCCTAGATGGAGTGAAGGATCATATCGTACCCCACATAGCAACAAAGACCACGGCTAGAGAAATGTGGGTAGGGCTGGAATAGTTATACCAAGGATCTTCCAAGCAGCGGAAGATGTAACTTGAAGAGAAGATGCAGAATATCAGGATGAAGGAGGGAGAGCGTTTTGACTCCTTGTCTCAGATTCCGAAAAACCAAGATCAACTGTCTACAGTAGGATCTGCTCCTAGAGACTCAGAGCTAGTAAGGCTCACGCTAAACTTTGTTTCAGAGGATTATTAGGTCTTCGTCCAAATTATATTGCGCAGAGAAAGACTTCCAGGATGGGAAGCGATGTGGGCATCATTACAGCAAGAAGAGTTGAGGAGAGATCTCCTAAAAATCCACTTGGAGGATGGCAGTAGCAGTTCAAAGGTCGAGAAGGAGGAAGAAGATAACACTGCCCTTGCATCAAAAGGGCAACAGAAGCAGGAGAAGAAAGATTTGTCCAAGATCAAGTGCTTCCGGTGTGGGGAAATGGGACATTATGCCACACAATGTCCTCTTAAGAAAAACGATAAAGAGAAGAAGTAAGATCCACAAGCAGGAGCTGCCAAGATTGAGGCAGAAAATGGTTGTGTTATGTTAGCTCACATTCCGAAAGGAGAAAAGTGGGCTGACTTGGATTTGTAGATCCAGAATCTACAAGGAGGCATCCTTGAGTATTTCCGAACTCTTAGATCACATGTGAGCTACGACAACTTAAAGACAGTAGCAGGATGGACAATTGCAGCAGAAGATGAGAAGACAGTGCAGTGGCTAGCAATACTAGAGCTTGATCAGTGCAGAGAGGGAGCAACAGCATATATAGTTGAGCAGCAGCAGCGCAATGCACAGTGATGCAACGCAGTGCAAAGCAGCAACAGCACAGTATTTTCAGAGAGATAGTGCAGAAACTAGCAACAACCAGTCTTATTTTCCAGTTGCAGATTTTCTTGTCCAATTTCGGATATTTTTCTATTGCAATTAGCAAAAGTGCAGCAGCAGTAGTAGATGAGTAGCAGCAACAGCGCAGTGCACAGAGGGGCAGCGCAGTGCAGAGTAGTGCTCACGCAGTGCAGAGCAGTGCTCACGCAGTGCAGAGCAGTGCTCACGCAGTGCAGAGCAGTGCTCACGCAGTGCAACAGCATGGTTGCAAAATTCAGAGGGAGTTGCAGTACAGTGGCAGTTGACAGTAGTGTGTAGAGTCAGCAGCAGTACAGGTGCAACATTTTCTTGTGCAGTGTTGATGAGCAGCATCAACAGCACAGCAGCAGATGTTCCAGAAGTCAGAGCAGCACATTGAGTTGTTTTGCTAGAACACTTTCCTCACTAAGGAGTGTTGATTTATGGTAGCATCAGATGTGCTCTAGCCTTGTAACTATGTATATAGACTAGGAAATATGTATTCCATAAAACCCAGAAATGGTTTTCGAAAATTCCACTTAGAGATGGTTTAATTAAAATAATTAATCATTTTTTAATGTTTTCCTAAGTCTAAACTTAGGGAAACTAATTAATTAAAGGGTATTAATTAAACTAAGTCTGAATCTTCTAGATAAAGTCGTAGATCACCTCCAATTTAATCTTAACCCTTGATTATGTTTTAATCTTGGTCGTTGAAGGTTCAACAGAGGAATATAAGGAGGGTGAGGGACCTATGGAAAACACATTGTGACACTTGAACCATTGAGCATTTTCGAATTTGTGTGAGGAGACACAGCGTTTGATCAAGGATCAAATCACTAGGGCAGGGTTTGCTAAGTGATTGTGATTCAGTGATCAGATCCAGAGAGGGGCAGAAGCAAAGATTGGTCAGGTGGACCAAGAGTGCATTTCAGAGAGAGGCAGAGGTGACGCAGAGAGGGACAGTGCAGTTTTCTGAAGAGGTGATGCAGATTCTGCTAGAAATCATGTAGAAACAGCGTAGTGTCTCTTGGAGTCAGTCCGGAGATAGGTAGAGGTTGGGGTTTCTGAGCCAGGAGGGCCAAAATCCAGTCTCAAACTAGCCAGATCAGTTGCAATAAGGGGTGACGTAGTTCCTCAAGCTTGCCCACACAGGGTTACGCAGATCCAGTGTAGACAATCACGCAGAGGCAGTGAGGGCTTCACCAAAGCTGTTTTTGATCAGCCGGAGATTTGCAGAGTTAGGTATATCTCACAGTCACATTTGCTGTCTAGATTTCTCTGAAGGGTTTGCCGGATGTTGGCACCCTAGTTGTATTCAAGATTCTGCTGCTTAATAATACAAACCCTCAAATCTGTTGCATCGGTTTTCCCAAGTTGGGTTTTTCCAGGGACTCAGTCCAAAAATAACTGTGTCACATGTGGATGTTCTTCATTGTATTTTGTTCAGATTGTTTCAGCACTTAGACTTATTTCCGCAGCATTATTTGTGTAGACTGCTTCAGAAATTACTTTGATATTTCACAGTAATGAAATAATTATGAAACATAATAGAAGAAGTAATTCAGATTTGTTGCAGTAGGAATCCGGATCTAGGATTTTTCACACATACATATTACAATTTACAAATTTACTCAGAAAGACAAGATGGTAAGATACTATAGTTTTCTCATTAAGTCATCAAAATCAAAATGTGTTACATAAGTACACTTGCAATGGCAAATAGAAATAGGAAATACAAAACAACTACAGTCTACAAGTCTACAGACTACAAAAGACTACAAGCCCCAACGAGAAATCAATCCTCATCATCATAATCAGCATCAATATCACTATCCTCATCCTGATCATCATGCTCACCACTGCTCTCCTCTATTTCATCCTGATCATCATGCTCACCACTGCTCTCCACACCAGCAGATGCAGAGATGACAGAGGAGGATGACACCTCTACTATATCGACATCATCAAATCTGACAAGCTCTAGCGCTGGCACACTGAGATCCAAGTTAGCCAATGCCAACTCAACACTGTTGTCCAGACCCATATCATCAGGAAAGACATCCCACATCTTTGTCTTTCCCTTCAACCAATCCTCCCTACTTTGCACCTTGAATTAGATAGAGACGAGGTTGGTTGTTGGTTCACTCATTGTCTACTTGCTGGTGCTCAAACTGTCTGCCCCACTACACAAATTTGTGTTGCTCCAGTCCTCTGCCTTGGAAGGATAGTCATAGAAGAGCCTGGCGGGGAAGTGAAGGAGGGGCTTGTTTGTGATTATACCAGAATGGACCACAACCCCCTGTCAGATCATCATGGCTGCAAATTAGCAGGTGATGGAAAGCTGAGAGGCATCTCCACTCATCAGATGCCTCTCTGCCATCCTCAGATATAAACCTCCATTATGATTTGTGCTCATGGGGAGGGGGTATGAATCCACCATTCAACCACACATGGGTATGTATTGGGTTCAGGGAGTGGGCGAACAGTAAAGGTGTGCAATCCTTGTCATCTTGTCCCATCTATGATAAAAATATCACATATCTTGATGAAAGCACCTGCGGTGATGTCTCATATTCAGGGCATTCATTCTCCATAACAATAGTCTTCACAGACTCAATCATGGAATCCCAACCCTCATAAACCTCTCCTAAGATCGGCTGGTCCTATCTGCAAATCGAAGCAAGGAAATGATAGGCTCCATGATCTGAATAACTAGATCTACCTTCTCCCACCAGATATCATCCAACATTGTGTCCTTCACTTTCTTTGAAGTTGCTTGATCCGTCTTTCTCCAAAAAGACCAAAACTCTGAAATAACCATGGCCCCAAGAGCGGTCTTGACCTCTCTCAACCTCTTCAACATGATGAATAAAGAGGCAAACTGTGTATCCGCAATCTTCAACAATGATAGATTGGTGTACTCCTTGTAGATAGTGAGGGCATTTGTATGGTTTTGTACAAAGTTGCGAATATGTCGTGCATCCTCAATAATGGCTCCAATCCAAAGCACATTAGAGGCAATAGATTTCAGTGCTAAATTCAATGAATGGACAATGCAAAGTGTCCAAAATATTTGTGGATATTTTGCTTCCACAATCATGCCAGCAACCTTGCAAACAGGTGCATTATCTGTAATGATTTGCACACAAGAATCGACACCTACATCTTCAATACTTTTAATAAATAACTCACCCATATATTGTGCATCCTTGTATTGTCCAAGTGCATCCACTGATTTCAAGAAAACTGGGCCATTCAAGGATGACACCATGAAGTTGATGAGTGGGTGGCATGCTGGATCTGTCCATCCATCAGAAACAATGCTAACCCCAAATGTTGGCCATGCTAATTTAATAGGCTCAAGCATTTTGTCCACCTCTTTCTTTGCCTTTGTCAACAATGTGGTTCTGAGCTTCTCTGACCTAGGAGGCACATACCCTGATGGAGCCCCATGACTAAGAGCTCGACACATCTCAATAAATAGAGGTGACCGTGCAAAATTAAAGGATATGAAGTCCTGATAGAAAAAAATGCAATGGTGAGATCAAGCTCTTCCCTCTTCTCTTTTTGAAAAATCTTGTCCATTTGACCAACTACAGTTGCCTTTCTCTTTGTTGATTGTCCCCTACTAAAACTCTCAAAAGGGAACTTGTTGCTGTTTTTCCTTAATAATGGAAGAGGGTCATCATTCTTGTTTTGTTTTGATTTTGATGCCACAGTTGTCGCACCAACAAATTGCTCTTTCTCCAATTCCTTCCTCTGTGGCGATTCAATAGCTAAACAAGCTGCAATGCCACAACCTAGCAAATCCAACCAATGATCTTTCTCACTCAAATATGTGCTAGTGAAATGGGAGTTGCAAAAATTGCATTTCCATGAAACATCGCCTCCTCCGTTTGCCTTGTTGCCTAACCCTGCCTCTCTTGTCACATATTTCCACAATGGGTATTTGGGGTCATGAGTTTGTTTTCCCTGAACATTTGAAACTGTTGTTGCAGCCCCACTTCCAATAGATGGAATACTTACATACCCTGATGAAATAGGGACAGGAGGGGCATCTCCAATGGGGAAATTCTTCCCCTTTCTTTGCCCCTGTCTTGCTGCCCTTGATTGAGCCATGAATACTGTAAAAAATAAACAAAAATGACCAAATATATAAAACATATGCACATGCAAACACTAATAGCAAACTAAATGCAAAAACATAGAGGGACAGTGCACTTACCAGATGCTCGAATCTCTTTGAAAAAACTCCCTTTCTCCTTGCTAACCCTTGCTCCTTGCTCACTTCACAAACAAACAACTGTGAGAAAGAATAGTCGAAATCTAAATTTTTTTACTCAAACCTCGCACTTTTTCGCTAGTCAAATCCGGCTGTACAGGATTCGATCGTGTCCTTACAGGACACGATCGGGATTCGACGTGTCCTGTATGGACACGATCGAATCCTGTGAAATGGATACGAATCCGTACGTATCGTATCCGATAGGACGGATTCGGGACTCATGGGCCCCACCCAACGAATCCGATTTCCTAGATAATAAAATATTTTTTTCTTCTTTTTACAAATAAATATTTATTTTTACAAGTACCATGATTACATGATATCATTACAATTATGAAGACCGACACTAGTTACATTTCAACGATTACCATAATTCAGAAATATTGCTTGTATCCATTTCACTCTATTTTTCAACACTCCATACCATCATTATTATTCACTAACGCCTATCAATTGAAGGGTGGATTGAGGAAATGTTACTCCCCCTTAGGGGCTAGAAACACCTAATAGGGTTGTCCTTTAGCCACTCCTACCTAGGGAGGAAACACCACCGCGAGCTCAAGGCCCTGATTTTTGAAGGGAGTCCCTATTTGAAGTATTAAATAGCCCATTACATTCAAGCTTGGTTCACTTAGATGCAATAATAATTTTTGTCCCTGTTGACCACACATGTGTCAACTCCCCCAAGATTCAAAATACATATCAACGGATAAAAATTTTAAAATCATCATCATCATCATCATGCAGCTTCCAAATTTGTCATTGTAATCCCAAATTTTGCAGCCCTCGGAGCCTTTAATGTAAAAATGATTCTAGTATGACTATGAAGACATGTAAAAACATCTAGGTAAGCCTTTGATTCTTAGCAAAGAGTTTCACTCTAGAAAACTTTTTACCCTCCACCAATTGTTAGCATTTCCACACCCTTATAATTGGCATAGTTTTTCTCCCACAAATATCCCAAAGCAAGAGTGGGGCTCGATGGTAAGCTCTCAAGTGCAGTCCTAGTGTTATCGAGTCTATGTATTCTTATCATACTAGATCATCTGTCCTGTGTCACGGAATTTGGTTGAGTCTAGTGGTCATGTCTTATTTGTAAAATTCCCCTTCTAATGGGATGTCTATGTAATATTTCTAATGTAAAAAGTGTTGTCCAGAAATATTTTAGGTAGATGATTACTCATAATTAGACATCATCGCCTAAATATTTTTTAGACCCATTTTGAAGGTTGAAAATATGTGTAACCCCTTTTGAGTCATTTATTTTATTTTCCAGTGAAAATGTCAAAATAATTAAACTAGAAAATTGTCAAAAAATTAAATGAGAGAAAATTAAATTCTCTCCGAGTGGAAATTTTATCAAAAAATTATTGAGGTCCTTTTTCAACATCAAAAATCAGAAAAGACTCATTTCCAAGGCAGAAAGTTGTAGTCCAAAAATTCATTGAGCAAAAAAGAATATTTTGAATTTTCTCAAGAAAATCAAATTTTTGGGTCAAGATAGTCAATTTGAATGAGAGAATTACAAGGATTCTAGTTTTTGAAGATTCTCCAGTGGTCCAAAACCACCCAAAAGTCAATTCTTGGTCCATCCAGCCCAGCAATCAAGAAAATCGAATTCTTTTGGAGATTTGTGAACTAGTTATCAAGGGATCAAATTAATTTGATAAGGATCAAGCCATGGATCAAGGAAACTAGCCATTATTTCCACTTGGAAGGGTTTGATGCTCTCATTTTTCTATATAAGGAAGCTATTATGCTCCTCACTGTATCATGTACTCATCAGAAAAATGTTGATCGAGATCTGAGTCAAGCTCTGTTGGTTGTAATCTTTTTTCTGGAATAATAAAGCAAAAGCCTTTGGGGGTTTATTCGTGATGGTGTTCCTCTTATGCTCCTTGGTAATATTTTTCTAAATCATGTTCCTAATGCTCTACTAAAGTAAAGTTATATAAGTTATTTTTGCATTAGTCAGTGGTTGCTATTTGCATAGGTATTTGCATTAGTTACTTAGTTTAGAGTAGCACATAAAATTTGATTAATCTAGCAAGTATCTCTAACTTTTGAGGGTTTATCGTGTGATCTAGCCTCTATTGATCTAATAACTTGATCTTAAGTGTGTATAGATCTCATAAATATTCAAAACTTGGGCGTGAGGGGAAGTCTTAAGTTGGACCAGTCAACTCCCAAGACAAGAATCTCAAGGGCCCATTGTGTTTAACTTCCAAGACTTATCTAACGATTGTTTTGCAAAGATCTTGACCATGGCTCAAATATAAAAATCTTAGTTTACTCATTTATATCCAATTCAATTGTGCAACAAAAGAATAGATCTGCTTATTAGAGCTATAAATTTATTGTGAATATTGTAGATAATTTGTATATTATTTTTCTAACCCTTGTATCTATTTTTCCATTGTGTATATAGCTAATTGGGATTTCATTTTATTATTTGATTTTACTTGTAGATCTGGAGGGACAAATAGGTTTTATTGTTTTGCATGTGTCTTCACTCCAAAATCAAATGAAAATTCGAGTTTTTAAAGGGACTAGCCCTCACCTAGCATAAACGGTTAGGGTTTGGACAGCATTACACCTTGGAGGAAGTCGTCTAGCATTTTTTAGGGGGGCACAAAGGGTTTGACCCTTGATCTATCCTCTCAAGGCCTAGACCCATCAAATTCAAGCCTCTTCTCCTCAACGCATTTTTTTTAGAGGCCACAAGCCCTAAAAGGGTTAATCACATTGCAAATCAAGGGTTTGGTAGGGATTTTGACCCATAAATTTTTTGCAAATAGTTTCAAAATTTGTTTCATCTATTTTTCCATCAAATTTGACTTTGGTTGCAAGCTCCTTGACTAATTCTTCAAGGTCGAAGTTCGATCACGAGTTTTGGAAGGTGGTCGCTAGGGTTCTCAGCCATTTTGGCTTGGTCGCAAGCCTAACTAGGCCTAATTAGCCTAGCCACAGGCCTTGGAGGACTTATAAAATTTGTTGCACTTGATCCATATACTAACCCACTTGTTTGCAGCATAGTTATCAAAACCAGACCGGTTGTTGAACAAGTAGACCCTTGAAACCGGGAACCGGTCAGAACCAGACGGAAATCGATAAAAAAACCGGTTGAACAAAAATACATAAAATATTCAAATTTTAAAGAAAAACACATATATTCATGTGCATCCATATAAATTCAAACCATTTATACACAAATATGAAAAAGTTCTCATTTACATAGCAAGTAAGAGTGCAATACATGTCTCAAACAAAATACATGAAAATACAGAATCTAAATGCCCTCTCATACATCGAACTACAATACTATTAGTACTAAATTACTAATCAGCATCAACATCCTTAGCCTCCCCCAAATCTTCATCCTCAGAATTTGCAGTAGCAGACTAAGGATCTATAGTGGGATTTTGACTTGATTTCTTTGGCCCTGAAGATGGAGTTGGAAGTGGGTCCAAGTCCATCCAAGAAAGATCTTCATTGTCAAATGTTGGTTCTTGGGTCTCCATAACCCACTTAGATGATGGATCAAAGTCATCCAAAGTTATGTTGCTTGATTCATGTGTCCTGTTCAGTAACTGGTTTTGCCTCAACATAAGGTTGCACTGCACATAAGCCATGCCATTCAATCGTTTTTCCTCCAAACGGGTCCTCTTCTTGGTGTGTATTCGCTCAAAAACGCTCCAATTTTGTTCACACCCTGAAGCCCTAACTAAGAAAAATATTTAAAAAATCAAAAAAACAATAAAAAAATTGCTTAAATGGACCCCACACATGAGTTGTTAAGCAGGTGCATTGAACCAGCCAGTTCGGCACCGGTTCGGCAGGAATGGTCGGTTCAGTACCGAACCAGCCATTTTTGGTCCATTGCACCGGTCCGAACCGGTTTAGGGCTGAAAACGGTCGGACCGACCAGTCCAAACCAGTTTGGTCTGAACCTGATAACACTAGTTTGCAGTCCTAATCAAAAAATTGCAAGGGATTACCATCATTTTGACTTGGAAAATTGTCATTGCAATTCTGATCCAATGGAAGGCTTGTGAATTCATTTTTGATTAGTGGGCTAACTTTGGCTGGTTACAGGCCTAGTGTCCTCATTGCCCAGGGTTTTATTCATTTTGTTTTGGGTTTAGGAGCTCATTGATCCATCAAATCATCTCTCCAGCCCTAGCCACAAGGCCTAGAGTTCTTTTCTGCCTTAGTTGTGAGCATCTTCAATGTTTGTCCCATACTTTTATTGACTCAGGGCTAATATTTTGTCGTTGCAAGAGTAGCGTTGCTTTTGTAAGGGTTACATCTCTTATTTGAAGCCAAAACATTGACATTTGAAGCCTCAAGAATGCAAACTTGCAAGGCATTGTAGCTTTAATTCTCCCCAACTGTGACCAATTGCAGACTGTCAAAATATATCAGATCTGAAGCATTGCATACAGAGGCTAATCACATTGAATATCTGATAATAATAACCCTAAAACAATTAAAATTGGTCACACACTAATCTCAAGAAGCTTATTAAATATCCTAACTCTTATCTTGCTTGGTCATGAGCTTCTTGGTGACTGATCTTGCTTGATGATTTACCAATATCTCTTGACATTGAGGTCTCTTAAGGTCTGGTGCTTTTCTTCCATCTTTGAAGCTCATTATTCGTCATCTTATGCATTCTTCAGGCTTTGGATAGCTAGAAGCATAGTGGATTGGCAATTTCATTTGTTGTTCCCTTGTGATCTCATCAAAGTGTTGAGGATAGCCTATTCTTCTAGTTAGATACTAATTGTTTCATTTTTTTGTTGCTTTCTTTGCATTGCATGGTTAGATATAGTTCTTGTTTCAACAAAATCACTATTAGCAATCTCATCTACTAGTTAGTCGTGTGTGCATCATCTTAAAACTTCACTTGTTCTAATTGACATATCATATAAGTGGAATCCATCCTAATTAGCACTCTAACTAATTCATTTGATATCATTGTCTTTATTGTTTCATTGAATGATCTTGAAGTGCTTCGTCAATTGCAATTGGCATTGTGTAATCTTGTGTTGAAAAGTGATATTTGGTAATCTTGATTACAAGTGGTTTGATATTCAAATCATCTTACATAATTGTATCTCATTGAAGCAATCTAATATTGTTGACATTTGCATCATCATTCTAGTCTAGCTCTTCATTTGTTAAAATTTACCTCTGAGCATAAGCTTGGTTGATAGAAAGTTAGGGCCACCTTCTTCATCCAATTTGCGAAGCTTGACCCTTGCTCAACGTTTAAAAGAGGTGACCTTGCAGTTCTCTTATGGCCAATACCTTGTAGGAACGGAGGCATTTGGGTCATTAGAACTCCAGGGTAGGTATCGTTAATGAGGCCTTAGCCTCCTTCCCCTGGACTTCTTTCTACAACCTTGTGTGAGACTTACTTCAAGACAATTGAGGAGAAGGATCACACCTAGACTAGGCATTTAACTAAAATTGACCAAGATCGTGCATTTCAGATTAGATAGGTCTTGCATTCATCATTAACCATTGATTATTGAGATTGTGAGCATAATTGTAATTGCAAGCTTTACATTACTATTCTTGTTGTTTCAGTTCATTATCTTTGAATATCTTCCATTGAAAGAACAGGTTCATTTCCTCGCAATTGTCTTTGCTTATCTCTTTATTGCCTTTGGTGCTAACTCTCATTTTGCAACATTGTTTATCTTAAGGCTTGATCAACTTGTTCATTGTTGTGCATGTATTTCAAATTCATCTGAGCATGTAAGGCATTGGTCTCTCACTAATTCATCTTAAACTCTAATCGAATCTATCTTGTTGTGCTTTATAATCTTACTTTCCATCTAATCTTTCAAGCTATTGAGATAAGCAATTGTATCTCCTAGACTTGTTGTTCTAAACAAGTTTCCCATCATATTTTCATATTTAGGGACTACCTCCCTTAACTTGCCTAGGAGATAACTTAAACAAATAGAGTAGGGATCAGAGTGATAGCCCCTACTCTGAGCGTTGCACCTCGAAGATATACCTTGTGGGGTTGGAAACCGGATAAGTTTCTTATTCTCGGTGTTTCGACATTCCTCCGGAACTATCTCTAGTTCTTTGTTTTCTTTTGACTAACATTTTTTTTATTTTTTTTTGCATTTTGGATTTTAAAGTTAGATTCATGTTCAAGTGGTGACTGCACTTCTTTCATTTTCTGCAAGAATTTCTGCTAGAAGCCTTCTTCTTGTAGACTTCTTGTTTATCTTGAATAGGGACCTCTCTGTGATATCCATTTTCTCTTTTGAAGTCAAGTGAGCAAGTGATCATGAATGACTTGTTCGCCCCTTGTAGTTTTACTAACATTTGGGGCTAAAAGAAGGCCATTGATAATTTGCCTTCTTTTCAAGTCAATAATAATGCAATTAGTGCTAATGATCATCTCTAGAAATTTAATCTTTGTGTGGGTAAGTGGTTCAGCATTGTTAACTATAATCATGAAGACATTAAGATGTGGCTCTTTGTCCTTTCTCTGGAAGATGATGCTATGGATTGGTTTAACGATTTTCTTAATAATTCTTTTGATTCTATGCAAGCAACCACTAATGCCTTCAATAATAAATATGGAGATAAACATAACGAAAGGGATTTTCTTTACGCCATTTATAATATGAAGAGGAATGAAAAAGAAACTGTTGACGAATTTAACAAAAGGTTTAATTATATTGTTAGGAGTTTGCATCAAGATTATAAGCCTCCAGACAAGTCTATGTTGCTCCATTACATTGATGCATTTGCGGCTAACATTTCTTATGTTATGCGTGAGAAACTTGCTAATGTAAAATTTGCTTAGACTTTAGCTGATGAGTTGGAAAATTTTCAGAGATTCCAGATGAATCACGAGAATTTAAAGAAAAAATGATTAAAAAAAATGAAAGTGATCATGTTAAAGAATTGACTCAACTCGTTAAAAATATGCAAGTTGATCATATAAATCAAGTCACTGCTCTCCAAAATCGTTTAATTAATATAGAGAAGTCTCAAAGTCCACCTTATTGTAGACATTGCCACGCTTTTCATGATGAAGCTACTTGCGCCATTGCGAAAAGAATCATGGATAGTGGAATAGTGGGGACAAGAGATCAAATTAATGTTGTTGGTAAAGAACATCACTTGTCTATAAAGAATCGCTCTGAGGATGAAAAAAAAATGATAAACATCTTATCAAGGAATTGACTCAAATAATTAAGAACATGGAACTCAATCAAGAAATTTTAATAGTAGATCATGCGAAGGGAATGAATGCCATGGAAAACAAGTTAAAGGCTATGGAAGATACTCATTATAACCAAATGGTCCCTTTTCAGAACATGATAGAGACCATGTAGATTAATCATGCACAGGAAATGAAAACTATGGAATCTAATTAGATCACTCTTCAAGACATATTCGTGAAAACAGAATCAATCAAGCGAGATTAATATCAAGGCATGTTAAGGAAATGAGTTCCATATATAAAAAGTTAGAAGAAATGGAAAAATTTTAGGTACAGAAGTTTCAACCTTGTTCGAATGATAGATGCCAGAAAATCGAAGAGATTTCAACAGAATAGGCCTCCCAAATCACTGAAGCAAGTCCCTTCTTATTGTGAACTTCATAAGGAGGTCATTTGTCCCATTGAGAAAGGTTTGGCTGAAAGTGGCACGGTTAGAGAGGAGATTGAAGAGAACTAGGTTATGACTATTTGGGGAAATCAAGAGATTGGTCTTAGTCAAAATACTTATGAGATTGGTCCATCATCCATGACAGAACAAGTGCAAAATGAAGAAAGGCATATCATAGAAATTTCGATACCTCTAATCTTCCATTTGAACAAACAAAGAGGTCAACATTAGTCGCATCATCATCAACATCATGGCCTACCAAGAAGAGAAAAAAGGAAAAAAGGAAATGGGATATAAAAGGTAAATCATCAGTGTCAAACAATGTCAAGCCTCACAGGTCAAAAATCGGAAAAGGAGCAGGAAAAATCTTGATGCATTTGATGGTCAAGAGCAGCATGACATTCGGATAAATCAGAGTCCTAAGATATTCAAGATCGGACATGGCACATCAGAGAAGCAACCCATGGATCTGCGTAAGAGTCGACAGGTTCTCAACATGAACTTCATTTGAGACATTTGATGCCATAGGGCATCCTTTGTATTGTATTTCTAACCCTATTCTCTTAGATCAAGTTTCAAATCTGTCAGTAGAATAGGTTTCATTTCAGCATTTATATTTTATGTCATTAGACTTAGGCTTCATTTCTGTATTGTTAAAGTAGAAATTTCTATTCCAACCATTGATATTATATGATGATTTTGAAATGTATTTGAATAGATATCTACCTGATTTACTCTGTTTCTTGGATGCAGATTATGGATTATGACATTCCTTCACTAAAGCAACGTGTCCCCAAGTAGAGTCAGATGTTCAACACGCATGTGTCAACTACCCCAAGATTCAGAGTACATATCAGCGGATAAAAAATTTCAAAGTCATCATCATGCAGCTTCCAAATTTGTCATTGTAAACCCAGATTATGCATCCCTCTAGGCCTTTAATGTAAAAATGATTCTAGTATGACTATGAAGCTATGTAAAAACATCTAAGTAAGCCTTTGATTCTTAGCAAAGAGCTTCAATCTAGGGAGTTTTTTACCCTCCACCAATTGTTAGCGTTTCTGGACCCTTATAATTGGCAGAGTTTTTCTCCCACACATACCCCAAAGCTAGAGTGGGGCTTGATGGTAAGGTTTCTGGAGTAGTCATAACGTTGTTGAGCCTATGTATTTTTATCATACTAGATCATCTGTTTTGTGTTGCAGAATTTGGTTGAGTCTAGAGGTCATGTCTTATTTGTAAAATTCCCCTTCTAATGGGATGTATATGTAATATTTATGATGTAAAAAGTGTTGTCTAGGAATATTTTAGGTGGATGATTACTCTTAATTAGGTGGAAAATTTATCAAAAAAATATTAAGGTCCTTTTTCAAAGTCAAAAATTAGAAAGGACTCGTTTCCAAGGCAGAAAGTCCTAGTCCAAAAATTCTTTGGGCCAAAAAGAATATTTTCTCAATAAAATCGATTTTTTGGGTCAAGATGGTTAATTTGAATGAGAGAATTACGATCATTCTATTTTTTGAAGATTCTTTAGTGGTCCAAAACCACCTAGAAGTCAATTCTTGGTCCATCCAGCCCAACAATCAAGGAAATCAAATTCTTTTGAAGATCTGTGCACCAATTATCAAGGGATCAAATTAGTTTGACAAGGATCAACCCATGGATCAAGGAACCTAGTCGTTATTTCCACGCGGAGGGGTTTGATGCTCTCATTTTTCTATATAAGGAAGTTATCATGCTCCTCATTGTATCATGTACTCATCAGAAAGTCTTGATCGAACTCTAAGTCAAGCTCTGTTGGTTGTAATAATTTTTCTGGGATAATAAAGCAAAAGTCTCTGGGGGTTTATTCGTGACATTGTTCCTCTTTTGCTTCTTGGTAATATTTATCTGAATCGTGTTCCTAATGCTTTACTGAAGTAAAATTTTATAAGTTATTATTTCATTAGCCAGTGGTTGGATTAACTATTTGAACAGGTATCTTGCATTAGTTACTTGGTTTAGAGTAGCACATTAAATTTGATTAATTTAGCAGGTATCTCTAGATTTTGAGGGTTTATCGTGTGATCTAGCCTCTATTGATCTAATAACTTGATCTTAAGTGTGTTGAGATCTAATAAATATTCAGAACTTCGGCGTGAGGGGAAGTCTTCTATTGGACCAGCCAACTCCCAAGACAAGAAGCACAAGTGCCCATTGTGTTTAACTTCCAGGACTTATCTAACGATTATTTTGCAAAGATCTTGGCCATGGCTCAAATATAAAAATCTTACTTTACTCATTTATCTCCAATTCAATTATGCAATAAAAGAATAGATCTGCTTATTAGAGCTATAAATTTATTGTGAACATTGTAGATAATTTGTATATTATTTTTCTAACCCTCGTATCTATTTGACCATTGTGTATATAGCTAGTTGGGGTTTTATTTTATTATTTGATTTTCTTTGTAGATCTAGAGGCAAGGCTAGGGTTTGTTGTTTTGCAAGTGTCTTCACTCTAAAATCAAAGGAAAATTCGATTTGCTGAAGGGACTAGCCCTCACCTAGCCTAGACGGCTAGGGTCAGGGCAGCATTACACCTTGGAGGAAGTCGTCTAGCATTTTTTTGGGAGCCGCAAAGGTTTGACCCTTGATCTAGCCTCTCAAGGCCTATACCCATCAAATTCAAGCCTCTTCTCCTCAACGCAATATCTTTTTTGGAGGTCGTTGTCCCTAAAAGGGCTAATCACATTGCAAACCAAGGGTTTGGTAGGGGTTTTGATCCATAAATTCTTTGCAAATAGTTTCAAAATTTGTTTCATCTATTTTGCCATCAAATTTGACTTTGGTTGTAGCCTCCTTAACTAATTCTTGAAGGCAAGTTTGATCACGAGTTTTGGAAGGTGGTCTAAAGCAACAAAACTGTAGGCTTGTTGACTTTAATTGTAAAATACACAAGAGGTATTTGTAATAATAATTTATTATATATAATATGTATAAGTGATAATATGTTACAATGAGGCCCTGCTTTTATACCTAGGCAGGTGGCCTTTCATGACTAGGCATGTCTTTTAGACATGCCTTTTCAGTTAACTAATGACTAATTAACATAATCCTTATTTGACTTTTAGTAATTACATTTATTTGCATTTATTCTATTAGTTATGAATTATATTCATAACATGGTTGCTAGGGTTTTGGGCCATTTTGGCTTGGTCACGGGCCTAATTAGCCTGGTCGCAGGCCTTGGAGGACTTATAAAAATTGTTGCACTTGATCCCTATACTAATCCACTTGTTTGTAGTCCTAATCAAAAATTTTGCAAGGGATTACCATCATTTTGACTTGGAAAATTGTCATTGCAATTATGATCCATTCAAAGGCTTGTGAATTCCTTTCTGATTAGTGGACTAACTTTGGTTGGTTGTAGGCCTAGCCTCCTCATTGCCAAGCGTTTTATTCATTTTGTTTTGAGTTTGGGAGCTCATTGATCCATCAAATCATCTCTCTAGGCCTAGCCGCAAGGCCTAGATGTAATTTTTGCCCTAGCCATGAGCATCTTCAATGTTTGTCCCATACTTTTGTTGACATAGGGCTAACATTCTGTGGTTGCAAGAGTAGCGTCGCTTTTGGAAGGGTGACATCTCTTATTTGAAGCCAAAACATTGACATTTGAATGCTTGCATTGATATTCAAGTTATTAAAGGAGGGCCACAAGGCCTTGAAGCCTTAATTCTCCTCAACCGTGACCTATTGCAGACTGTCAAAATATATCAAATCTGAAGCATTGCATACATAGGCTAATCACATTGAATATGTGATAATAATTAGCCTAAAACAATTAAAATTGGTCACACTAATCTCAAGAAGCTTAATAAGTATCCTAACCCTTAATCTTGCTTGGTTGTGAGCTGCTTGGTCACTGATCTTGCTTGATGATTAACTAATATCTCTTGACGTTGAGGTCTCTTAAGGTTTGGTGCTTTTTTTCCATCTCTGAAGCTCATTGTTAGTCATCTTATGCATTCTCGAGGCTTTGGATAGCCAGAAGCATAGTGGATTGGCAATTGCATTTGTTGTTCTCTTGTGATCTCATCAAAGTGTTGAGGATAGCCTATTTTTCTAGTTAGATACTAATTGTCTCATTTTTTTGTTGCTTTCTTTGCATTGCATGGTTAGATATAGTTCTCGTTTCATCAAAATCACAGTTAGCAATCTCATCTACTAGTTAGCACTCTAACTAATTCGTTTGATATCATTGTCTTTATTGTTTCATTGAGTGATCTTGAAGTGCTTCACCAATTGCAATTGGCATTTTGTAATCTTGTGTTGAAAAGTGATATTTGGTAATCTTGATTACAATAGGTTTGATATTCGAAGCATCATAAATAATTGTATCTCATTGAAGCAATCTAATATTGTTGACATGTGCATCCTCATTCTAGTTTATCTTTGCATTTGTTAAAATTTACCTCCGAGCATAATCTTGGTTGATAGAAAGTTAGGGCCACCTTCTTCATCCAATTTGTGGAGCTTAACCCTTGCTCAATGGTTAAAACAAGTGACCTTGTAGTTCTCATGTGGGCAATCCCTTGTAGAAACGAAGGCATCTGGGTCATTAGAACTCCATGGTAGATATCATTAATGAAGCCTTAGCCTCCTTCCCCTAAACTTCTTTCTACAACCTTGTGTGAGACTTGCTTCAAGACAATTGAGGAGAAGGATGTCACTTAGACAAGGCATTTAACTAAAACTGAGTAAGAACGTGCATTTCACATTAGATAGGTCTTGGATTTGTCATTAACCATTGATAATTGAGATTGTGAGCATAATTTGTAATTGCAAGCTTTACATTACTATTCTTGTTGTTTCAGTTCATTATCTTTGAATATCTTCCTTTGAAAGAACAAGTTCATTTCCTGGCAATTGTCTTTGCTTATCTCTCTATTGTCTTTGGTGTTAACTCTCATTTTGCAGCCTTGTTTATCTTGAGGCTTGATCACCTTGATCATTGTTGTGCAAGTATTTTAAATTCATCTAAGCATTTAAAGCATTGGTCTCTCACCGACTCATATTAAGCTCTAATTAAATCTATCTAGTTGTGCTCTATAATCTGACTTGCCATCTAATCTTTCAAGCTACTGAGATATGCAATTGTATCTCCTAGACTTGTTGTTCTAAACAAGTTTCCCATCAGATTTTCAACTTTAGGGACTACCCCCTTAGCCTGCCTAGGAGATAGCTTAAACGAAGAGAGTGGGGATCAGAGTGGCAGCCCCTACTATGAGCGTTGTGCCTCGAAGATATACCTTGTGGGGTTGGAAACCTTTTCACACACTTGGGTGTACACTTCAGGGGACGACAATCCCTAATAATGGGTTGTTTTCACTAGAATATATGTTGTGATTGTCAAGTGGTTCAGCAACCCATGTTTGGGGCACCTTTCCATAAGTACCAGGCCATTAGAGAAGTATATTGGCACTATCAAGTGAAGTGTTGAGAATCTTGGGCCTCCTAGCAACATCAACACATAACGCATGTACCAAACCACTCCTTGAACCCAGGAGCTTGTTCCTCTTTGCACTAGATTTGATGATTCCTCGGGATGACACACTTGGATCCAACATGCCCCCAGGCTGACCTTATCACCTTATGAGGGATGGCAACTGATTCATGGCCCAAATAAGGATGGTCTCACCTTCATAGACTTGGGAGGGCTAGTAGCATCTGGAAAGCCTTAAACGCTAGAGCAGAGATGGACACTTTGAGCAGTTGAAAACCCATAAATACCACTTTGTGGTGCCACAACCAGATTTTGGGACCACAAGGAGCCATTGAGGTGGATTTGAGGGCCAACCCTCAAATCATGATTTTTCCATGCTACTACACCCCATTAGATGACTCATAGCACTCGAAGATGCCATTGTTGAGAAATGTAACTAGTATCGGTCTTCATAATTGTACTTGAGTCATGATGTGATGTATTTGTCAAAAGAAAGAAAAGAAAATTTATTTATAGGCATGGGTTTCATGCTTGATTTATTTTTCTAGGTCAAAGCCTCCATTGAAGGCTTCTAGGGTTTGTGTCTTTAGTCATTGTCCATATCATCTTGTCCTAGACCCTTATTGGGCTCATTATGTTAGAGAAGAAAATTAGTTTTATGTAAAAAGAGTCATTTGTCTCTCCTCCACCAAGTCGGCCTACCCTCCAGTCAAGTCGGCCTCATAAAGGGAATTAGACCACACAAAAAGGCTATAAATAGAAGTGCAATTTGACCTATTTGATCACTCACTCATCCAAGAAGTTTGATCTGCAATTTAAGAGGGAAAAGAAGTGTGAAATACCTAGAAAAGAAGGAGAAACCTTAGCAAAGGAGACACTTGTCAAGCAAAAGGAAGTCGAAATTCTCTCTTTTCTGCCACACATGGGAGATTTTGAGTTGCTACAAGAGGGTTGAAGTTCCAAGTCTATAGTAGGGCCAAAATTTTGTTGTAGGAAGACGAATTATGGGTTTGTTGCAGCATTGAAGAAGGTTAACTCTTGTTGACTAGAAGTTGATCTTGATCATCTTGGAAGAATGATCTTGGGAGGTTCACTTGGTTGATTGGAGGAGGTCTTAGTCTTGATCAAAATGTTTGTTGGAAATACTGAGGGGGGGTGAATCAATATTTCTTTTACAATTGTTAATTTTATGCCAGTTAAGAACTCTTAGATAGAACACAAAAAGAATAATAAAAAAATAAATACTTTTATTAACAAGAATTGACGAGGATTCCAATCCTCTTTACAATGAATCAAGTACAATAATAGGTCAGGGCTCCAACCCTAAATGAAGACTCCAATCTTCCAACCACCAGGCTCCAACCTATACTTTGCCAAGCACCTACTTGGTCTTCTTGAGGACTCCAATCCTCAATCCTCTAGGGCTCCAACCCTCTTCGCCGGTTCAGGCTCCAGCCTGGTCTTCTTAAGGACTCCAATCATCTAGGGCTCCAACCCTTTGCTTTAGATCTTCAATATGGATTCAACGGTTCTTCAAGGCCCCCAATATCTTCTGCAGCATACCCTGACAATATTTTCGCCTTCAACAATGTCCTCAATTGATCTCCAATACGCTTAGCTCATCAATGACAACTTTACCAATTGCAGAAGGTGTCTCCAAGACTCCTCACGATACCCAAGTAGACTTCTCCAAAGTTATTACATGAGGGCTTCAGTTATGCATCATGAGGTCTCCACTAATGTCTCCAAGTCAACTTTTAAAAGGATTTTCAACAATACTTGCCCCAACAAGATGTCTTCAAGATACTCCCATTACAACTTTCAAGATGGTTTTCCAAGATATACTAATCAAGAAGATCCCCAAGACTTCTTCAAATTCATTTTAGGATGTATTCACCAAGAGTCTTCTTAAAGACTGGTCCAAACTATGCCCAATATGCTGCTCTCAATGTCAATCCAAGTTTGCTTCAAAGATCCTTCAATAATTTCTCCAAGGACGTTGCTCTAGGTATTCAAATGCTTCAAATAATTGTCCAAACTAAGCCTTCAAACCTGCCATAAATCCACCTTCAAAAGGTCTTCAATGTGCTACAAAAGGGCATCTCAAGACTGTTTGAAAAAAAAACTTTCAACTGTTGCTACAGGACTGTTTTTAAAGCTGGTCCAAAACTGGCTTCTAACAACCTTAAAAGATGCCCCACAAACACCTTCAATAAACTGCTATACAAAGATCTCTCCCAAACTGCCTTTAAGTCAATGCCCCATTGTCACCAAGACAGAGATTAGATCTGCCCACAAGATTGATTCAATAAGTCTGAGAAACACTGCTTCTTCCAAGTCAAAATCTACTTTAATTGGCTCAAGGGTGTGTCAAGATTTACTCCACAATTCTGATTTATGCTCGAAGTAGTTTATCTCTCGACTAAGCCACAGAAAGACTCAAATTTGAGCTCTGTGCTAGCCTAGAAGGATTGTTTCAATAAAGATCTGTTCAACCACAGGAAGGTCGAAGTTAAGAGGGTGTGCAAGCTCGGAACAGAGTCCCTCTCAACCTACACAAACAGTCCTCCAATAGTGTTGTAGCTACAACACTTTATTGCATCCTTGTCTACAAGGAAGACACATCCAAACACAAGAGATAGTCACGCCAAACAGTCCACTTATCCTTTAGACAGGTTGCCTCAGAGCTGCGGCTCTCTCACCCAAGGAAACTTGCACCCAAACAGATATGTTTTCTCTACAAACTCAGCTCCTTACTCTTGGACGTCCTTGCCTTAGTTGTTGTCCTGTACTTCTTTTTTTCTTCTCCGAATTCTTTGAACTTATTTTTTTCTCCTAATCCGAACTTGACACACATATTTATACTTGTCTGCAACTGTGCAAAGGGACATGTCTATTGGAGGGACACGTCTATGACTTAATGAGCCTACATGAGTCAGCTAACAGCCATGGTTACTGTGACATATATTGCATTACAAATTAATATCTCTATAATGACAGGGAGTTAGGAAACAAGTTTGTGCTCATTGGAAAGGGGAAAATGTCCTCTATAAGCTAGTGGAAGAATCATTTTAAGATGATGTCTTGAATGATAAGAAATATATTTTTTCTTTATGACAGTCCTAGAATATAGGACAGAGCTTAGGATTTTGGAATAGTTTTCTAAATAAGGGTTTATAAGGATTTCTCATACATTAAGGCATTAGGACTAGGATATTAGAGTTAGGGAAAGGTACAAGGGTTCCTAGAACTTGCATCAAGAAAGGCAAGGGTTTCATTCATGCATGTGAGGGTCTTCTTCATAGCTTAAGGGTTCCTACACGTAGGCCTTCATTTGGTTGAGGGCATCATAACTAAGGCATCTTCTAGAGCTTAGGGCATCATGTAGCAATCAAACATCTAGGGCATAAATGCACTTAGGAACTGGAGTTTGCTCACCTAGGGTTTGCACATACACATCTAAGGTTAGGGCATCGTGAATTTGGCACCTATGGTTTCTTCACAGTGTTAAGGTTTCGCCTTAGGGTTCTCAACAAGCAATGTTAGGGTGAGGGCATCAACTAGGGCATTAGCATAGACCTAGGTTTTAGAAGGTCCGAAATTTGCAGTAAAAAGTACAGTGACAATACAAAAGGTCGAGATTACAGTGAGTGAAGTCTGAAGAAGAAGGCATCTTGTGGTGTTGACTTGAGAAGACCTTTTGAAGTGTTGACTTGTAGCTAGAAGGTGGTTTGTCTTAGTCATTGGACCTTGAGAAGTCCCTTTTGATATGATTTTATAAGAAGGAGATTGTTTGGATTTTCCCCAAGAAGTGGGGTTTTTCCCTAGCATGAAGCCTACATTTGGTGTCTTTTGTCTCTTGTATATCCATTTTTGGTACTTGCTTGATGAAAGAGAACTAAAATAATTAATAAGAAGACAACATACTTAACCAATAATTATCAAGCTAAAGAAAATCAACATCGACCTACATCTACATTGATTTTCCAACATGGTATCAAAGCCAAGGTAAAGAAGAGAAACCACATCTAGAGAATAGAAAGAAGGTCATCAATGTAGCAGTCACTTTTGTAGACTGACTTGAAGGCATCTTTTAATAAGCAGTTCACCTCCAAGACTTTATGTCCAATCCAATGGCTTATACATGCAAGGAAAGCAATAAGTTAGAAGGAGCATCGAACTACAAGGCGTGGAAAAAGGGGATTGACTTAACCCTTAGACAGAATGATGTCATGAAGTACGTTTTTGGAAAGGTCCCTGTTGCAGATTCAGAGGATGAAGAAGAAGTTGAAAAATATGAAAAAGGGGATGTCAAAGCTCAAAGAATTATCTTTGAGTCTATCAAAGACCCCTTCATTACTTTTGTATCAGAACTATCTACATCCAAAGAAGTCGATGATACCTTGGTTAAATTATACTCTGCCAACACAACACGTCACATGATAGCCTTGAGGACTCAACTGTATCAATCAAAAATGACAAAAGAAGACACTATAGCTTCCTTTTTCATGAAGCTATCAAAAATCAAAGATCAAATCCTAGAAATTGGGGAGAAAATATCTAATTCAGAATTAATCACAGGAATCAATGCTTTACCTAAAGAGTGGGATGGTTTTGCAAGTAGCATATGTGCAAGGAAAGAACCTGCAGCATTTGAAGGACTATGGTCTCAATTCTCAACAGAAGAATCCAGAATAAAGGCTAGAAGTAATGCTCAACCTGACAATGAAACTTCTCAATCCTTTGCAGCTAAGTCAAGGAAGAATTTTGATAAGAAAAAGAACAACAAAAATAGAGACATGTCCAAAGTTTAGTGCTTTGACTGACATGAATATGGACATTACAAATCAAATTGTCCTAAGAACCCAAAGAACAACAAAAGAAAAAAAAGGTCTAGGGTCCGTAGTCTTCATCTTGTTAAAAGTTGTTGGTAACTAGGATTTTGTAAAACCCTAGTTGGTACTTGGAAACCCTAGTCAAGAGAGAAACCCTAACCCTAATCTATTTGTTCCCTCATAGAAACCCTAGCTTTTGGTCTCAAGGGTTTGTAGGTAGTCAAGGATGTATGGAAAACCCTAGTGAGGGTGGAATTGGATTTGAGATTCAAACCCTAGGGTTGATGTTTCAAAGGAAAATATTAAGAAACTTAGTGTTTGGATCTGAAAACCCTGGGATTCTCCCTCTCTAAGATACCATGGAATCCCTAGATTGCAAAAATTGTAATCATGCTCTTGTACTCGTATATTGGGTTGGTGGTACTTGTCGATGAACAATGCAGGTACATAAAGAAGCAAGAAAATGAGAAAGATGGCTAAGCAAAGTTGATATTATGCCATGAAGAGCATGATGAATGGAGGGAACTGTAAAGACCCTGAGAATATTGTTGCTATCAAAGTTCATTGAAGGAAAAATGGTAACTTGGTAATCAAATCGGATCCTTGGGCAATCTAATGCATAAAGGTAGACTCATATGAAGATGGACCATGAAGATGTTGATGATTTGTTGAGAAGATCGTCATGGTGAGGTAAGTCTAATGATAATATTTATTATTGGTTATCTAGTTAACATGTTGTTTTGCTACCTAGAAAGATGTTGCAGGTATACATGATGATAGTTGAGGCATGTTCAACTATGTGTTGAAAGCTCAACATATGGTACCTGACATCTATGAAGATCAAGATGTGCTCATCCTGGTATTGGAAGGTAGCAGTATGAGAAGATAACCTGAAGGTCTAGAAGGGAGATCACTTTTGTGAGGAAACTATGATCAGCTTGTAGTTTGGGAAGGTTTAATAGAACTCCTTCATTGATAAGGTAGAGACAAAAGTGATGTGTAAGATGGATGACCTGGAACCTGTCGTGAGAAGATGGCTCTGTGATCCATGAAAGGAAGCATGTTTTGTATAGTGAGATGTGGAGGAAAGAGGGAGCCATGCAAGCTATAAAGCACTGACAGTTGGTGTTTTTATGAAAAACAAGTAAGAGGACTTGTGGTTGTAAAGTGGAGTATCTCTTCCAGGTTTGAGAGGGAGTTAAAGGAGTCTCCTTGAATAGGAACAGGATCTATTCTCTGATTAAAAGGAGAATAGGGATGTCCTCCCTGATTGAGAGGGAGTATGGTTGGACATTGATTCTCCCTGTGCCATGTACTAGACCAAGACTAACAGCCCTAAGTCTAGTACACGGATCATGGATAGGGAGAATGATGACTTGATTGGTTCTCCTTGTGTCAAGTAATATGATGGATTAGGACTGATGTCCTAAGTCAAGTACATGGACATGGATAGGGAGAATGTTGGATTGAATAAGCATCTTGAACAAACATTCCTAGAGTCATGTAATCTGATGGATTAGGATGAAGATCCTAAGTCACATGGACTTGGATAAGAATGGTCCAGTGGTAGGATTACTCCAGGTATCCTAGGAAGAGTGTGTACCATGATGAGGCCATATGGTGTCCTATGGAATGTCTCCCAGCATTGTGCTCTGATCTTGTGAGAGATAGAGTGTACCTATCAAGGCCTTGGATAATGTGACAATGTTGGCTATGATGAGTGATGCTTATCAATCTAGATCCCTTCTTATGAGAATATTTCAACTTGAGGTAGACCTGTTGAGTTATTATGAATACCTCCCTAGTTAAGAGGGAGTGTTGGAAAAGTAACTAGGTTTGGTCTTCATAATTGTCCTAGTTCTCATTATGAAAAATGTAAAGAATATAAGAAAATTATTTATTTATAAAGCATGGCTTTCATGCTTGTGTCATTGGTCAAATAGGTCAAGGCATCCATTGGATGCCTATAGGAATCATCATGAAGAGTCAATATAATTTGTAAGAACCTCTTGGGTATATTGTCATATTGTCTACAAAAAGTCAATTAGAAAACTAGCTGCAAGGCAACCTAAAGAAGCACTACAAGTTGGCCTAAAGAAGCAGTACAAGTCGGCCTCATATCGTGGCTATATGACATGAGGAGAAAAGTATATACAAGAAGTAATTTGGATTCATTTGGAGCTATCATCTGCAGTTCGATCACTTGATAAGAAGTATAGAAGGACTAGCTAGAAGCATATAAAAGAAAGGAGAACCGAAACATATAAATAGAAGTCTGCATATACCAAGGTTACCCATCCAACCGCAGGATGTAGGTAGAGTAGCATTTCAGAGGTCAAAAAATTGTGGTAAAGATTACAGTGAGGTCCGAAAATTGCAGTGGAAGGTACTGTAACATTTCAGAAAGTCAAAAATTGCAGTGAGAAGCATACTAATAGTTCAGAAGGTCTGAAATTCGCAGTAAAAAGTACAGTGACAGTTCAGAAGGACGAGATTACAGTGAGTGAAGTCCGAAGGAGGCATCTTGTGGTGTTGACTTGAGAAGACCTTTTGAAGTGTTGACTTGTAGCTAGGTGGTGGTTTGTCTTGGTCATTGGGTCTTGAGAAGTCCCTTTTGATCTGATTATATAAGGAGATTGTTTGGGTTTTCCCCAAGAAGTGGGGTTTTACCCTGTCGTGAAGCCTACATTTGGCGTCTTCTATCTCTTGTATTTACATTTTTGGTAATTGCTTGATGAAAGAGAACTAAAATAATTAAGAAGAAGACAAGATAAGTAATTATCAATCTAAAGAAAATCAACATTGACCTACATCTACTTTGATTTTCCAACAGGCCATTATCCCAAGATGTGAGCCCTTGTAAGTTCTAAAGTTATTTGAATGAAGAACTGATTTGAAGGGCAGAAATCTGTGCGCATGTGATCGTGAGACTGTGATTTAATTTGTTTCCGCTGATTATTTTTATGTTAAAACACTTGCCGTGTTATTATTCAGTAGATCTGTGTAATCTGCGAGGAAGTAATTAACCAAGTGCTAAGGTTAAGGAAATTTAACAAGTTATAGGAGCTGCTTTTGCACTCCCACTATGTGTTTGTATTGAATGTACTGTTCAACTACTTTTGTGCTCATTCATTGGACATTAATAAATTTATCTTGTCTTAAATTATCTCATATGTGTTTCTTATCTTGTCTTAAATTATTTTAGTTGTCATTGGCATCGACCTTCAGTCAGGTTAAGTGCCTCTTGAAATGAGTGTTTATCAAATCATGTTATTCTATGTACATTGGCAGCTCATTTGAACAAAAGGCTACACAGACTGTTCAGCAACTGCCTGCCAGGCAAGGGATATAAAATTCCTCACAACAGAGGGAGAAAAGACTAATTAGCCTTGGTAGTGTCAGGAATAGGTTTACTGAAGGATAACTAATTCAAGTAGTGTGAAACAATTTAGCTCGCAGCTTAGCCCTTTAGTTGATTCAGATGGTGTAAAAGACATGTACCATTCACTGAGATGGAAAGATAGGCTGGAACTTGGAGACTGTAAACCTCATACCTGTATGACCTCATCAAGTATGTCTACATCCAAATTACGTGGAATAAATCCTGCACCAATGCCTTGAATTTTGTGAGGACCTGCAAAATTTCAAAGAGAATAAGTATTTCCCCATTTGAAAACAGAAGCAGAACAAAGGAAGCTACATTCCACAACAAAACTGAAGGATAGACATTATCACTTCAGTAACAAGACAAAATATTAGGTGCAAGTGATTAAGTTATAATTATTAACCTGGTTTTCCTCCAGACAGTATGTTGCTCTCAGTTGGCTCCACACCAATAATCTGAACCATACATTACAAATAAAACATTATAGACAATACAAGAAAAAAACTGTGCCATATGCAGAAATAAGCAGTGAAACTCCCCAAGTAAACCTGCTTCTACAAACCACTCGAGCATGCGAAAGAAAAGATGAGAATGACGAACACTATGAAAAGCCTCCATAACCAATACAACCTTAAATCAAAATGAACATCAAGAATAGTCACTAGTAGAGAGTATACTACTTCACAATAGCATTCAAATTAATATCTGTTAAAAACAAATTGAATCTTCTCTCTGAAAAAGGTTTCATAAATCAAGGTTACTCGAAGCAGGGGCGTGGATTCAAGTATGGTTGGTAATTGGGTGCAAATGAGGAAGACTTCTCAATTTAAGGTTTTGAGGATTTGTCAACATGTACAGATGCAAATTCAGATTCAATAATGCACACTCTCGTGAAACATAAAATATGACCATCATGGCACTTCTATCTCTCAATTTTTAGTTTAATTTATATTAATTTAAATATTTGCATCCACTAGCTGCCATAATAGTTCAATATAAACTATTACAAAGTGGAAAGATGACTGAACATTTGAAGTGCTAAAGCATCTCCAAGGGAACTGCAAGAGAAATAAAAGAGTACATAGTGAGGCTGAATGGGATACACTCAAACACTAGGAAGCCCAAAAGAACAAAATGGATGACGGTTTGAACAGAATCAAGGAAGAAGCCCAAAACCAACAGTGTTATCAGCCATCAAATCTCCAAACATTCAAGGGCAAGAAGGTGGGTGATGATATTCCTGTCCTCCACTGGGTGTCTGCCCCAGAGTTTGCAATACCTGACCAACATGGTATTAGAGATTTTTTCATGATACCTCTTGTGACAAGAGCCATCTAGAACCTGGAAGTAAAAGGTGATGATCCTATTGCCTCAACATCTAGCAGGTCTTGTGAGAAGGCTCACAAGACAAGGACCAGACGTTGCAACAATGAGGTAGATTGCCACTGTCACTTCAGCAATTTTCCTCTTGCTTTTTAGTGGAATTTCACCACAAGGGAGGCTTCCCAATGATCACCTAAGAGGATATTCTATGTTATATGGTTCAGTGTGATAAAAGCATAGGCTAGGTGGAGATACTCAATGATGGACAAAGGCTCAAGACTTTTTAACAAGGAATAGTATATCATGCACCAAGACTAGTGAAGGCTAACATGACCTAGGGTTTCTTGATATGTAGCAACAAAAGAACACCTAGGCACATATGAGTCTAAGAAAGGGTTTGCCAAATAGTAATATAAACAAAGCAACATAACAAACCCTACAATCAAGCCTCAAGTTGAAGCCCTACTAGGGTTGGCCTTTCTAGGGCACAACAATATCTATGTAAAGATGACATAAGCACTCCAAGGGGAAGTTTTACCATGCAAAAGGGCTAGATTTTGAGTTAAAGGATCACAAAGATAAAACCTGGGTTTCATTCCCACAAACACTCATCCACAACTGCCCTAAATCAATTCAGCCCTACCTAAATGTGTTGGAAATCCATGCACCCTAGGTCTAGTCTATGCCTTAGCTAGGAACCATAAACACATTGAAGATGCCTAACTTTAAAACAATTTGCACAATGGAATATTCACCAGCAATTAGATCAATATAGTACACAATATTTATTGCCCAAACATGTTTCTTACAAGTACATTAATAAGAAAATCTCAGGGCTCCCATACAAGGGATCATGGCCCCTTACAATCCCTATACAATGCCAATATCAGGTCAATTCCTTTTGACCATATTACCTAGGGTTGAGGACAAGTCCCTTAGGCTCTCATTTGCCCAACAACCAAGACCTACAACACTCTAAATACACAGTTGCAACAACTAGATTAATCAACAAACCAATTTACTCACCTGGGCTTGTTCTTTTAGCCCATTGTCCTGCATTGTTGCTATGTCCCTTGCAGCCATACTTCTTCACCTTGTTGATAGTTTTCCTCGCCTGCAATAGGCCCTAACAGGGCTCCTTTGGCCCCTGGTTTGCCCTATTAGACCTCTGCCAACATCAACACTTGCAGCTAGCTCTTTACGAACCTCCTTTCCCTGAAACAAGGTACATCCAGCACCCTACAGGCCTCCACAAGCTCTACAGCAAGACATGTGGCTACCTAACCGACCTACGGCCCTACTCTAATAGTTTGTAACCACTGCGGCCGCCTCTCAACAGAACTCGGACTATTGTTCAAACCCTCATCCAGAGCTATATAAGCTGCGGCTAGGGCTATTTACACCAACAAGGTTGCGACCTATTTTAATGTCCATTGGTTGCCACAAATCTAGGGCTCGACCCCCTTGCAACAGTTATCTCACCTCTCTTCAACAGACCTCAACATGTTGCTCGACCTCTTAGCTTGGTCGCAGCTCCTTTGCCATCTCCCACAAGAGAGATATGTTCTTATATTCTTATGATTTAGCCTCTCCTTTGGCTTCTATATATACTTGTCCAAGGGGTGTGAAACCCCAAGGGTCATGCCTCTTGGCCTTGTTGGCCAACATGAGTCGACTTGACTCATAATTAAATTAGATTCATTTTCTTAGGTTCCAAGCCCGCTCCTTTGGGTCCAAAACCCCAAATTTCGATGCAAATCCCACACATTCATTTTTTGTGCGTTTTCTCTCTCACAAGCCTAGCACCAAGGGCTTGTGGGAGCACCTCCTAAAGCAACACAATTTCAACACTCTTTCTTAGCAAGGGAGGTACTTCCATCCATTGTAAGTATCTTTGTTTCTGACACTGGAACACAATCATCCTCCACTGCTTCTCTCCAACATTTATCATACGCTTCATCTCGTCACAAAAGCATAACCTATTGTAAGAACATAACCTTTCTTGGAAGTGTCCCTGCTACTAGAAGCCTCTTGCCTCTTCTTTTCTTGATACGCCTTTAAGCCATTCCATGACTCCCTCTTGTCATATATGGAAGTCTCCTTACTTCCCTCTGATGATGCACGATTGTTCATTCTCCCTCTAAATCTATAAACTCCCTCTAGAACTTTACTCCCTCTGAGTCTCAGAAACCTTCTTCTTTCCTTGGACAATAGGCTTTCCCTTTAGCCTATACAGACCATTCTCTTTAACTCCAAGAACCACTCTTGGGCTAGAGTTAGATCTACTAGGCTTGAGCATCACCTTTCCCTTCCATAATATAACATCAAACCCCTTTGCCTCAATTGTTGAGACTGAAAGCAAACTACATCTGAGATCTGATACCCAAAGTACATCCTGGACTTGCAATAATCCACCTGACTCCCTCTTAAATGGTATAGTCCTAGTTCCTCTAACTGAATGCTAACTCTTGTCACCAATCATCACATGAAGATCAAAGTCCCATTCGATCAGGCTCTCAAATACTTCTCGCAATCCAATCATATTCTTTGACGCACCGCTATCTATGAACAAAGTGTTGAATCCGTTGTCATTGATGTCAAATCGAGTGCATGAAGTCGAAGACGATGCAGGATATCGTCATCAATGTCCTCAATACGCTGGCATACATAGATGAGATGTTGCAGTTGTGAAACCCTAGCTCTAGGGTTTGGATTCCCTAGATGATGTTCATACCCCGCCTTTAATTAGAGTTTTGATTCTTGAAGCAGCAGATCAGTGAGTCTACCTCATAAACCCTCGCCATTAGATTCTCCTCGACAAGCCAATTGCGGTGGTACGTGGATCACCTCGTGGATCCTCACAGTTGGAGAGATATTCTCAATCAAAGTTCATGACCCTAGCTAGTGGTCTAAAACCCCAAGGGTTGTTGAGGTGGCATCACACTATTGATTGAATAATGTGGATGTCGTATTGTGATTGAAGCAGATGTGAACTATGTGGATTTCCTCCTTAAGCAGATTTATGTCACAAGAAGGGTTATGGGTTGGATGTTTATTGGGCTATAGGATTCGTTGTTTTATGTGTTTTTCTTGCAGGTGATCTGAAGTTATGCTCCAACAGTATCTCTCGGCCTTCTACAAGACAAATCTCTGTAATACAAATTTTGGAGGAGGTTATATTCCTAGCCAGTGTGAGTTTTCTGAGGTCATATTGTTATGCAAGTTTCAGACAGTTTGAATCTCCCATAGGATCTTGTTTCTCCGCCTAGTCCTGAGCCATATTCTCTGCGCAGACCTGAGACAACCTGTGATTTAAGCATTTACATTAAGGAGTCAGCCTATACCAAGTAGCTCCTACACTGAAATTCAGTTGTGACAAAACCAGCCCAATCTATAAATTAACTGTGGTTGCTTTCAGATTTGCAAATGAGTTTGCTTGCAATAGAGTTTTATTGATCTATGTGACACTTTTTTGGAGAAATGATCATTATCTATATGATGGTGAACTTGTTGCACAACTATGACTTCGATATATAATTATTACACCTAACCTGTTACATAGTGATAATAATCCTTCCAAATCTGAAGTATGTTTTATGAACTGTGAACGATGTTTTATGTCTGGAGCTTGCATTTAGGGTTTGATCCTGTAAAGGGACCGCTACAAAATTTAGATGTATGTATTCTCGTGATTTCTGGTTTGAACAATGATATCAATGTCTAGATTAGTATTGCATAACAAAGATGCCTTGATGAATGGAGACTATTATGACATATGTGATCCCGGTGGATATCGGTGGCCACCCACCTGTTCCATTTGGACCAGCACCATCAATTCTTGCAGCTCTTCACATTCAACACAACTTACTATTTTTAGCAGGTTTTCGGGTCCTCCACTCCCGGAGCCGTTTTGGGGCCTTAATGATCCAGGTGGATATTGGTGGCCACCCACCTACTCCATTTGAACCCCCACCATCAGTTCTTTCAGTTTTCAAGTTGCAACAAAACTTCTTATTTTTAGCAATTTTTCGGGCCCTGAACTTCTGGAGCCGTTTTGAGGCCCTAAACGGCGTTTTTTGGGAAAACGGAGAGCAACATGGATGCATGGATCATGTTGCTCGTTCAAAATTTGTAGTCCTCAGATAGATCTTTCTAACAAGGTATGGTACGCGTCAAACGGAGATCGTATGCCAAAGTTACGCCCCTGGGAAGTTGAAACACCAATTTACCCAAACGAGGCCCATAGTTTTGGCGCTTCATCTCCTAGGGTTAGGGTTTTGGCTGTTTAGGATTTCCCATCGTTTCTAAATAATAAATAGGCCCTCGAGCCTCATTGTAACTCAGTTCAGAGGCCTGTAGCCGCCTGTTAAAATTGGACAACTAGGTCCAAACTCCGGGTTGTGCTGCTCAGATGACGATCCCAATATTTTTATTGGATTCCTCTTTCGGAGAGGTGTAAGATTGATCTAAAGATCATCTCGATCGGATAGACGAGAACATGTACTTTGAATTTATTCCACTTATGTGCTAGGTCAGCCTGGAATAAAATATTGACTTAAATGTCTTAAAGGACGTGTCACACACCCCCAAAGATTCCTATATATTGGAGAGACTTAGAGTTCATTTGACACACAATTGTGTGGAGGAATTCTCTCTCTCTGGATAGCGTTGGCGCTGCGTAATATATGGACTATTCTTTGTTTGGGTTGTTTTGGGGTGATGTGTGACACGCTTGGCTGAATGACCTATTGGAGACTTTGCTGGTAGAAGCATCCTGCTGATCGTCGTAACGCCACCATTTATTATCTCTGTTTTGGCTTGTCTTCCATCGATCTATTAATATGTTCTATCCCCTTCAGTGTTGTGTGCCCTAATCTGAAATGGCATAGAACATGTTTTAAAATTAACATGGTATCGGAGCTTGAGGGGAAGACAATGTCCATATTTGTGTCAAAGGAATTCCTCCTGTGCCTTAGACGTTGGAGCTCCGTTTGGGTTTATTGACTGCTGTAATAAAGGTCAAGCTTGTAAACTGCCCTTGAGGGCCAAACGCTGCACTGGTTGTGCACCATTTTTGGAGGACCGAAGGCTCTAGGACTGAAGGCTCTAGGCTACTGTGTGCTAGGCCTGCATAAGAGCAAAATTAGAAGCCTCTCTAAAAGCCGCAAGCCTTGAGGCTTCACTAAAGGCTGCATTCCTCACACCTCATTTATCAGGCAGCAGGGCGGCCTGTTAACAAATAAGAGATTTGCGGAGAACCCATCCACATAAATACCCATACGAGCTGTGTCTTTTGCGGCAGCAGAGTGCATGTTTTATTGCGATTCAGCATACTGGTGTCGTGGTTCCTGTGGTGAATTTTTGGGTTTTCCGTCAAAGGATTCACTCGATTAACTGTCTGATTTCTGTCTTCTGTCAAAAGTACACACACTGCTAAAATTATTAGTAGATTTGGTCCGCATGCAAAGAACATCAATTATATGATTTTCTGGAAATTGAGCTGTGGATGAGTGTGGATAAATTTCGAGTGATTCTGTTTTACGAGCAGTGACTCGGGCTCTAGAGTTTGAGGAATTGTGGCAGTGGATCGGATTGGCAATAATTTATGATGTTCTGCGTATTATCCAACATCGTGGCTGGCGATGGCTCCTCGACGGTCATGGTCGTTGCCGGGGCGTGGTCGTGGTCTTGAAGCAATTCATGAATTATTGAACGTAAATCTGTGCACGAACCTATCCAAACAGGGTTAAAAGCGGTGGATAGCCTGGTCCCTATAGACCGTGGTCAACGAGAACTGATAATCGGGGACCATCAAACTGGAAAAACCGCTATAGCTATTGATATCATATTGAACCAGAAGCGAATGACCTCAAAGTCAAACGCTGATAGTGATAAATTGTATTGCGTCTATGTAGCGATTGGACAGAAACGCTCGACCGTGGCACAATTGGTTCAAATTATACCGGAAGCAGATGCTTTGGAATATTCCATTGTCGTAGCCGCCACTGCTTCGGATCCTGCTCCTCTGCAATTTCTAGCCCCATATTCTGGGTGTGCTATGGGAGAATATTTTCGCAATAATGGAATGCACGCATTAATAATCTATGATGATCTTAGTAAACAGGCGGTGGCACATTGACAAATGTCATTATTGCTACGCCGACCACCAGGCCGTGAGGCTTTCCCAGCGGATGTTTTCTATTTACATTCCCGTCTATTAGAAAGAGTCGTCGAAGTTTTTTTTAGCTGTTAACGTTGTGGACCCTGCAAAGCCCGATATCGTGGATTTAAGGAAGACACAATTAAATTTAAGGTTGCCGCTGCAACTGTAGGGTGCCGCTGCATCTGTAAGGTGCCGCGGCCCTTTAGAAAGAAGTCTGGGTAGTGTTGGAAGTCTCAGATTGGAAAGAAACCAGTTTCAAGTTTACCCTCATCTGTGGGTACATCAGTTTAAAAGAATGACAACATTAGCCGCTATACTGAGAGCTTCTGCTCTTTCTATTCAAAACATCATTTACTTGTTTTCACAGAGAAAAAGGCATTAAATTTTTTTTTTAAAAGAATGAGTTTATGACTGCATTGTCTCGAAGGATTTGATAAAAGGAATGTAACAGCTACAGCGAACATGTTTTGGAATGATGCAAGCAATCTGTAGATGAAGCCCATATTTATTTTGCTTAGGGCTAGGATTTCTATCGACCGAACACTTGGGAAACGAAAGCCGCAGCCCTTACCAAGCCTGTAGCTGAAGGATGAGGGTTGTTCTATGCCCAAATCAATCGTAAAGAAGGCAAGAAGTCCTTCAAAGGAAGGCCGCAGCAAGTGAAGGAAAGCCACTGTTATTTAAAGGTTGTTTGGGTGATGCTTTAAGTGTTGCGTGAAGAAATTTGAATATAAGTGCGGACAAGGGATGCGTATAACAGTGTTGAGATGTTGGACGTGACAGCATTAAAGTGCGGATTAAAGGTTACCAACAGCAGTTAAGGTCTGCACAAAGGTAAGCTCAGATATGCTCTATGTCGTTTTAATGCCCATTTTATGTCCTGTCTGAGACTCAAGGGTAGCTGAAGCTACGATAGTCTGTGGAAGACTGTTGGAAGACTGTTTCTGGGAAAGAAAACCATCATGTCTAGGCCGCAGGCCTGTAGGTGGCATTTTGAAGGCCAAAATAAAATAGAGGTGCATTCTCTCATCACAAGGCCACCGGGGATGCAAGGGAAAGAAGTTGCATCATTTGAGGTATGTTTTGGATTGGATCGTGTGGCTAAATCTTTGCCCATGATCATTCTTTAGAGACTGCCTCATACCCTGAACTTCAGCCCATTCATAAGGCACCTTGCCTAGGCTGCAGTTTCAGAAGGCTGTCCAATGACTAGATAAGTGGATGGTGCAGTCTGCAAAATAACCTAACAGAAAACTACATCAGTGTACTGCAGTTTCAGTGAAGCCTTTGCATTATTGGACAGTCTCTACAAACCATCAGGGACAGAAAATAAATAAGTTTTTCATTCAAATTGCCGAATGTAAAGATTCCGGGCACAATCTTGGAACATCTGTACGATTGGTTCCTAGATCTGTGCAATTTAGGAGACAAATTGCAGAATTGAGATCTGAAGACTTGAAGCCCTAGATCAGTCAACTATTAATTGTAAATCTGAAATTGAGAAGCAGTGTTGGATGAGATACCAGATGTAGCAGATGAAGCTCTCAAGTGCAGAATTATGAAAGAAGGAATCATGTTTGGATTCCTCGTTCTGTGAGTCACAGTAAAGAGGGCTGGTTGAGGAAGCTACAACAGACCTCCTCAGAATAACAAGACTTCTAACACAAGCTAAGGCTTGTTGATATATTCTCTCTATTGGACAGCGACATAGACACGTTTATGGTAAAATGTGTTTCTGCAGCGTTCAGACACGTTGTTGGAAGTCTTTAGCAAAAGACTGTGGTCTTGGATAGTTTTGACTATGGGAGAATAAAACTCCCTTCCAAGCTGGTGTCTGAGATGCCCTCATTTAAAAAAAGACGTTTTTCTCTCGAGAGAGAAGCTGGCATTAAGAGGGAGAATACATCTCTGTATATACTCCTGAGCTAATATCATTGTTGGACGAAGGAAGATACTCATGGCTCAAAGACATATGGCTTCAGAGGGGGAAATTCTGAAAGAAAACCAAGAAGCCATATAAATACCAAGGGTATCTAGCTGCCATGTGTACAATATGAGCCTGGATCATTTGCAGAAATTGGAAAGCATCAAGGTCTACAAGGATGCGAGGGTGATGTCTAGGATATGGTTCCTAGACCACTTATCAAAGGTGTTGTCATAAGATCAAGCATGGATTTGATGGGAAAATGTGTTGCTTGAAGGCACTGATTACTATTGCACCTATAATCTATTATTTCCTTTGCTGCTACGCAAGGACGAAATCTTCATCAGATGGACGTAAGGACCGCATTTCCGCATGGTGCGTTAAAGGAAGAGGTGTATGTAGAGCAACCTCTGGGGTTCGAAGTCCAAAATAGGGACACCCATGTCTGCAGGTTGAAGAAAGCCCTCGATGGGCTGGAGCAAGCACCATGAGCTTGGTACGAGAGGATAGATAGCTACTTGATGGCGCTGGGCTTCACTCATAGTAATGTTGATCCGGAACCTTTACATCAAGGTTGATAGAGATAAGCCTCTCACTCTGGTGCTGTATGAGGACGACCTCTTCCTGACAGGTGCTGACCCTCTCATTCATCAGTGCAAGAGGGAGCTCGCTGCTGAGTTCGAGATGAAGGACCTAAGACAAATGCCTAGGCCTGAAGGTCTAGCAGAGACCTGACGAGATTTTCCTTTCTCAAGGAAAATACATTATGAAGTTTCTGATTGTAAATCCATGGAACTCAACTTTAAGAAGTTGAGTAGCAGCGTTGTTGGGCTCGTCCTACTGAGTATCGTCAACTCATAGGGACCCTGATGTTCTTAGTGAACACCTGTCCGGACATATGTTGTGCAATGAACACTTTGAGTCAACACATGGTGTTGATCATAACATTCACTGGGTTGGTGCCAAGAAACTCTTGAGATATCTCTGAGGCATGATAGACCATGGGCTGAGATACACTGCTGGGAGTATGACACTCCATGGATATACTGTTGAAATTTGGTATGGAGGACAGGTGGTTCCCTAAGGCTTTGATCTTTGGCCTAAGGAAAAGTGTCCAAAAGAATTTAATTTTTCTCCTAAAGTGACTTTATAATTTTTATAAAGTCAAATCTAATTTAAAAGTGACTTTAAGTGATAAAGTTACTAAAGTGACTTTATAAAGTTATAAAGACAAATCTAATTTAAAAGTGACTTCAAGTGATAAAGTTACTAAAGTCTAATTTTAAAGTGACTTTAATAAAGTCAATGTAAAATTAGAAAGGAAAAGTGACTTTGGAAATAAATGACTAAGTGGGTCTTTATTAAAGTGGGGTGAATTAAAAAAATAGAAAGTGAGATTTAAATGAGCATTTAATCTCAGCCCTAGATCTCAATCTATTTCGGCCATTGGATTTAGGGATTCCCCAAAAGTCACTTAGGGTTAGGTTAAAGGAGGAAAAGGAGGAAAAGGTCATTCATTCTTTCATGAGCAGATTGAGAGAGCAAGAGAAGGAGAGCAAGGGAGATTTCTGAGCAGAGAGGAGAAAGACGGCAGCTGATAGAGACTTCAACAAAATCCGTACAGCAGCGAAGAGGCACGGTTTCCAAGACAGAAATCCGTACAGCAAGTGTTGGGCACATTTTTCGAGGGAGAGAGGCACAGTTTTCAAGGAAGACCGTACAGCAGCTTCAGCATTTATTTCTAGGCAGATTCTGGGCACGAAAATCGAGGAGAGAGATTGCTGGTTGGTGGCACGAATTTCTAGAAATCTGTACAGCAGCAGAACAGTAGCTTCGGCACAGATTTCGAGGCAAAGGAGCACGGAAATCGAGGAGAAGGGTTTGCTGTTAAGTCCGTACAGCAGTACGGTCGTACAGCTGGGCACATATTTCGAGAAATCCATAAATGCTGTAAAATTTTTGTTTTTGGTTTTTACTGTTCTGCACGTTTTCCAAGGCGGAGTGAATGCACGAAAATCGAGATAAGTACAGTTGTTTGGTTGCTGTAATTTCTGCCTCACTGTAAAGCATTTTTCAGAAATAAGGAGGAGCTCTCAAACTGGTTTTCCCCAAGAGTTGTAGGGGGTTTTTCCAGGGTCACATTGACCAAAAATCACTGTGTTTAAATGTGTTGAATCGCTGTTTGCATCTGCTGATTTTTTTATTTCTGTATTTTCAACATTCTGTAATTTTTCCAGAATTTGTGTTTTCAGCAAAATTTATTTTCCAGCGTGTTAAATGTATGGATATGAGAAAGGGCATTTAACTGTTTTGGAGTAATAAGATGAAACTGAAAACCGGGGTGGGAAATGAGAAATTTCTACATGGTATCAGAGCTTGAGTGCTAAAGTGCAGTTTGGGACAGCAAGGAGAAAAATACAGCCTGCTGATTTTTCACTCAGAAAATTCCAGCAAGCTGATTTTTCACAAACAGAATTTTTACCTTTACTACAGCAGTGCTATTTTTCAATTTTAGGACAGCAGGATGTCTTTGGGACTGAGGGTGGAGGATAGGTTGGATGGGCATACCAATTACAGTGTTTGGAAGGAGAGAATGCAGAGTATCTTTGAGGAGGCGGAAGTCTGGGACATAATGGTGCATACCGCACGGAACCCTGTAAATGTCCCTACTGATGCTACTCAGTTGGCGGCATATAATAAAAAGAACAACAAGGGTAAGAGACTGATTCTAGACGGAATCAAAGACCATTGCATTCCTCATGTGAGAGGAAAGAGAAATGCTCATGAGATGTGGACAGCATTGACCAACCTCTACCAGAGTACCAATGAGAACCGAAAAATGGTCTTGAAGGAGAAGCTGAAGAACATTAAGATGGGTAAGACTGATAGTGCAGTTGGATATCTCACAAAGATTACTAATGTGAGAGATGAGTTGGCAGCGATTGGAGAGGCCATTCCACCCACTGAGTTGGTGCGGATTGCAGTGAATGGCCTCCCCCGTTCATGGATGAACTTTGCTGATGGGGTTTGTGCACGTGAGACCCTTCCCACATAGGAGAGGTTTTGGGATGATTGCATTCAGACAGAGATCAGGAAAGGTCAGTTTGGGGCAGCCAAGCCAGTTGAGCAGGATGAGGATGTAGCACTGTTGGCAGGACGCAAGAAAGGCAAAGGGAAGAAGCAGGCTTCCACAAGCAATGGTGGGGGCAAAGGCAAAGGTAAAGGTAAACGAGATAACACACAAAAGCACTATTCCAAGGTGAAGTGTTGGAATTGTTAGAAGATGGGACACTATGCAGTTGTGTGTCCGGAGAAGAAGAAGAAGAAGGGGAAGAACCAGAGCATGGCAGCTTCAGCAGAGGTTGAGGACTTTGCAGATCGTTTTGACCGGGAGTTTGGGTTCATTGCATGTGAGTGGGAGTTTGGGTTCACTGCATGTGAGTCCTATAGTGCGGGATTATCTACCATAGAGGTTCAGAGGGAGCATGCATTTCCCTCAATTAGCGGAGCATCTTCGGGTATCTGGTATGTGGATAGTGGGGCTTCACGTCACATGACAGGAGTCTGTGAGTACTTCTCAGATCTTTCAGAGAGTGGCACTGATGTAGAGGTAGTACTCGGTGATGACAAAGTTGTTAGAGCAATCGGTGTGGGAACATTGACATTTCAGAGGGAGTCCAAACCTCCCTTGAAGGTGTCAGATGTTCTTTATGTGCTAGGGATGAGGAAGAACCTCATATCCATCTCGGCTTTGGAGATTTGGAGGACGAGAGGATGATCCCATTCGAGAGGAGCAGTGTTGATGTGTCCCGAGGCCTCGGTGATTGACTAGGTGATGGGGTATCGCCATGCAAGGTGCTCTGCAGTTTGCATTCTAGCCCTTTTGTGTTAGACGTGTCTGCGACAATGGAAGCTAACGATTCTGAGAGTTGTGTGAGATTGCTTTGTGGAATGGAGCATGCTATCATTGGAGCCTTGGGGACTGGAGATCACTACGGTGTGCGGATTTGATAATGATCACTTTGATACTTGCAGAGGATGTGCGATGGGCAAGTTTGCCAAATCCCTTTTTCCCAGCAGTGACAGCAGAGCGACTGGGATACTTGATTTGATTCATTCCGATGTGAGCGGTCGGATGTCTCATGTTTCCTTGAGTGGATATGAGTACTATTTGTTATTCATTGATGATCACTCCAGGAGGACCTGGATTTATTTCTTGAAGACCAAGAGTGAGGTCTTCAAGCGGTTTCAGGAGTTCAGAGCTCTTGTGGAGACACAGACAGGTCGGAAGATCAAGTCCCTGAGGTCGGACAATGGAGGAGAGTACATCCTTGGAGAGTTTGTTGACTATTGTGCGGAGGCAGGCATTAGGAGGGAGCTCACTGTTCCTTACAACCCCCAGCAGAACGGGGTTGCGGAGAGGAAGAATAGATCCATCGGAGGGGCTGCCAAAGCCATGTTACATGATCAGGGGTTGCCATTGTTTTTGTGGGCAGAGGCCTGCAACACAGCTGTTTACTTGCAGAACAGGAGTCCGCATCGTGCCTTGGGGCACATGACTCCGGAGGAGGCTTTTTCTGGGAAGAAGCCTGATAATGGTCATCTTCGTATCTTTGGGTGCAACACATACTCCTACATACCCAAGGAGAAGAGGACCAAACTAGAGCCCACCGCAGAGAAGGGTATCTTTGTGGGCTACAGTGAGACCTCCAAGGCCTTTCAGATTTACATTCCTGCGCAGAGGAAAGTTGTTGTCGGGCGGGATGTGAAGTTCGAGAGGAGAGGGCCTTTAAGGAGAGTCACGAGAGAGTTGGCTCTGCCTCTGGGTCCGGCCGGACCTCTTGGCCGGTTGAGTCGATCACGGGGATCCGGTGGGGCGAGAGGACAGGAGGATCCCGGAGGTATCTATGACGACTGTCGGGTCGCGGTCGGTGAGCGGTGGCTCGAGTCGGAGGGTGGTGCTACGGGCGGCATGCAGAGCAGTCCTGGGCCGGTTCAGGGGGTCATTGATGGACGATTCACGCAGTACCTCGGCATCTGGTGGGTGCGGGCGGAGGACGACGAACCTCTGATCGAGAGTTTAGGCTCTTGCGATGTTGAGAGGAGGAGTTTTATTCTCCCGGCGGAGGAAGTGTATGCGCGGGGAAGAGGAAGCCCAAGTGGCTTCAGGACACCTTGAGAGATGCCACATCTGTTGCTGAGCCTAAGAGGCCGGTCAGAGAGAGCAGACCACCTGAGAGGTTTTGTAGCTATATGGCAATGGCTACCAGCATCCTTGACTCAGAGCCTTCTAGCTATGAGGAGGCAGCTAGCCAGCAGGTCTGGAGAGAGGCCATGCAGGAGGAGTATTCTTCTATCATGAAGAATGATGTTTGGGAGGTGGTGCCGAGGCCTGAGGGCAAATCCGTGGTTACTTCCAGATGGCTTTACAAGGTAAAGCATGCTGCAGATGGCAGCATTGAGAAATTCAAAGCGAGGTTTGTGGCTAGAGGGTTCTCCCGGGTAGAGGGAGTTGATTATGAGGAGACCTTCGCTCCCGTGGCTCGATATACTTCGATCCGCTCCATTATATCGATAGTAGCAGAGATGGGTTGGAAGATCCACCAGATGGATGTGAAGACAGCATTTCTCAATGGCTTCATACAGGAGGAGGTGTACATTGAGCAGCCACAGGGCTTTGAGGTGCATAGGAAGGAGTCCCATGTGTGCAGACTGAAGAAGGCCCTTTATGGCCTGAAGCAAGCTCCCAGAGCTTGGTACTCCAGGATAGATACATACTTGCAGAAGATGGGTTTCACAAAGAGTGAGGCAGATCCGAACCTTTACTATGTTGTGATAGGTGAGGAGCCTCTCATTCTGGTGCTGTATGTGGATGACTTGGTCATTACAGGTGCAGAGAGACTCATAGAGCACTGCAAGAGAGATCTTGCGGCGGAGTTTGAGATGAAGGACATCGGCTTGATGCATTACTTTTTGGGTTTGGAGGTGTGGCGGGAGGAGGGGCATTTCTTCCTGGGACAGGGGAAGTATATTGTGGACATCCTTGGCAGATTCCACATGGAGGATTGTAGACCCATGTCGACACCGATGATCACCAACTGGAAGAAGCTTCATGCTTCGGATTCCGAGTTGGTGGATCCCACATTGTACAGACAGCTGATTGGTTCCTTGATATATTTGGTCAACACTAGACCAGATATTTGTTTTGCAGTCAACACGATGAGTCAGTTTATGTGTGAGCCTAGGAAGGTTCACTGGGTGGCTGCAAAACACATTTTGCGGTACTTGCAGGGGATAGTGGATTATGGTCTGGACTATAGGCAGGGGGATGGAGTGAGATTGGCAGGTTACACTGATTCTGATTGGGCAGGTTGTGCTTCTGATAGGAAGAGCACTTCAGGGTGCTGTTTTGGGTTGGGTTCGGCGGTGGTGTCATGGTTCAGCCGGAAGCAGCAGTCAGTAGCATTGAGTTCAGCGGAAGCAGAGTATATGGCAGCCAGTCTAGCTAGTTGTGAGGCCATCTGGCTTCGCAAGATGTTGTTTGGCTTATTTGGTCAGCCGTTGAGACCTTCAGTGATTTACTGTGATAATCAGAGTTGCATTAAACTCACGGAGAATCCGGTATTTCATGACAGGTCAAAGCATATCGGGATCAAATATCACTTCATCAGAGACTATGTTCAGAAAGGAGCTGTGAAGCTTGAGTATATTCCCACTGATGAGCAGGTTGCAGATATTCTTACCAAAGCCTTACCACGGGGCAAGCATGTCTACTTCAGAGACAAGATGGGTGTGGTGACGAACACCTTCCTCGGTAAGAGGGAGTGTTGAAATTTGGTACCGGAGGACAGGTGGTTCCCTAAGGCTTTGATCTTTGGCCTAGGGAAAAGTGTCCAAAAGAATTTAATCTTTCTCCTAAAGTGACTTTATAATTTTTTATAAAGTCAAATCTATTTAAAAGTGACTTTATGTGATAAAGTTACTAAAGTCTAATTTTAAAGTGACTTTAATAAAGTCAATGTAAAATTAGAAAGGAAAAGTGACTTTGGAAATAAATGACTAAGTGGGTCTTTATTAAAGTGGGGTGAATTAAAAAATAGAAAGTGAGATTTAAATGAGCATTTAATCTCGGCCCTAGATCTCAATCTATCTCAGCCATTGGATTTAGGGATTCCCCAAAAGTCACTTAGGGTTAGGTTAAAGGAGGAAAAGGAGGAAAAGGTCATTCATTATTTCATGAGCAGATTGAGAGAAGGAGAGCAAGAGAGCAAGGGAGATTTCTGGGCAGTGAGGAGGAGGAGGCAGCAGCTTGGCACGCATTCCAAGGCAGCATTTCAGCAAGACATTTCAGCAAGACCGTACAGTTGATTTAGCACACAGCAAGGCAGATTTTTGGCACGATTTTTGAGGAAGGAAGGCCGTACAGCAGGGCCGTACAGCAGATTTGCACAGATTTCGAGGAGCAAATTTGAGGGAGGCCGTACAGCAAGTGGTTGTACCTTTGGCACGCATTTCGAGGCAGAAATCGTACAGCAGATTTTGTGGCAGCTTGCACGCTTTTCTTGGCAGGCCGTACAGTAGCATTTGAGGCTGAAATTTGGCACAAAAATCGAGGTCGTACAGCATTTATTGCTATTTTGATTTTTGTTGTTTGCACATTTTCCGAGGCGGTGGTTAAGCACGGAAAACGAGATAAGTTGTAAAAGTCTGTTTGCTGATTTTTTTGCTGAATATTTCTCA
>CM076571.1:438929721-439216249 GCA_034641835.2 Pinus albicaulis | reverse complement strand
AGTCAACACGATGAGTCAATTTATGTGTGAGCCTAGGAAGGTTCACTGGGTGGCTGCAAAACACATTTTGCGGTACTTGCAGGGGACAGTGGATTATGGTCTGGACTACAGGCAGGGGGATGGAGTGAGATTGGCAGGTTACACTGATTCTGATTGCGCAGGTTGTGCTTCTGATAGGAAGAGCACTTCAGGGTGTTGTTTTGGGTTGGGTTCGGCAGTGGTGTCATGGTTCAGCCGGAAGCAGCAGTCAGTAGCATTGAGTTCAGCGGAAGCAGAGTATATGGCAGCCAGTCTAGCTAGTTGTGAGGCCATCTGGCTTCGCAAGATTTTGTTTGGCTTATTTGGTCAGCCGTTGAGACCTTCAGTGATTTACTGTGATAATCAGAGTTGCATTAAACTCACGGAGAATCCAGTATTTCATGACAGGTCAAAGCATATCGGGATCAAATATCATTTCATCGGAGACTATGTTCAGAAAGGGGTACACGGAAGGTTCAGCTGCAGGTGGGCTGCAAAACACATTTTGCGGTACTTGCGAGGGACCGATGGATTATGGTCTGGACTACAGGCAGGGGGATGGAGTGAGATTGGCAGGTTACACTGATTCTGATTGGGCAGGTTGTGCTTCCGATAGGAAGAGCACTTCAGGGTGCTGTTTTGGGTTGGGTTCGGCAGTTGTGTCATGGTTCAGCCGAAAGCAGCAGTCAGTAGCATTGAGTTCAGCGGAAGCAGAGTATATGGCGGCCAGTCTAGCTAGTTGTGAGGCCATCTGGCTTCGCAAGATGTTGTTTGGCTTATTTGGTCAGCCGTTGAGACCTTCAGTGATTTACTGTGATAATCAGAGTTGCATTAAACTCACGGAGAATCCAGTATTTCATGACAGGTCAAAGCATATCGGGATCAAATATCATTTCATCGGAGACTATGTTCAGAAGGGAGCTGTGAAGCTTGAGTATATTCCCACTGATGAGCAGGTTGCAGATATTCTTACCAAAGCCTTACCACGGGGCAAGCATGTCTACTTCAGAGATAAGATGGGTGTGGTGAGGAACACCTTCCTCGGTAAGAGGGAGTGTTGAAATTTGGTACCGGAGGACAGGTGGTTCCCTAAGGCTTTGATCTTTGGCCTAGGGAAAAGTGTCCAAAAGAATTTAATTTTCTCCTAAAGATACTTTATAATTTTTATAAAGTCAAATCTAATTTTAAAGTGACTTTAAGTGATAAAGTTACTAAAGTGACTTTATAAAGTTATAAAGTCAAATCTAATTTAAAAGTGACTTTAAGTGATAAAGTTACTAGAGTCTAATTTTAAAGTGACTTTAATAAAGTCAATGTAAAATTAGAAAGGAAAAGTGACTTTGGAAATAAATGACTAAGTGGGTCTTTATTAAAGTGGGGTGAATTAGAAAATAGAAAGTGAGATTTAGATGAGCATTTAATCTCAGCCCTAGATCTCAATCTATCTTAGCCATTGGATTTAGGGATTCCCCAAAAGTCACTTAGGGTTAGGTTAAAGGAGGAAAAGGAGGAAAAGGTCATTCATTCTTTCATGAGCAGATTGAGAGAGCAAGAGAAGGAGAGCAAGGGAGATTTCTGAACAGAGAGGAGAAAGAGGGCAGCTGATAGAGACTTCAGCAAAATCCGTACAGCAGCAAAGAGACAAAGTTTCCAAGATAGAAATCCGTACAGCAAGTATTGGGCACATTTTTCGAGGGAGAGAGGCACAGCTTTCAAAGAAGACCGTACAGCAGCTTCAGCATTTATTTCTAGGCAGATTCTGGGCACGAAAATCGAGGAGAGAGACTGCTGGTTGGTGGCACGAATTTCTAGAAATCCGTACAGCAGCAGAACAGCAGCTTCGGCATAGATTTCGAGGCAAAGGAGCACGAAAATCGAGGAGAAGGGTTTGCTGTTAAGTCCGTACAGCAGTACGGTCGTACAGCTGGGCACATATTTCGAGAAATCCAGTTCAGCATTTAATGCTGTAAAATTTCTGTTTTTGGTTTTTAGTGTTCTGCACGTTTTCCAAGGCGGAGTGAATGCACGAAAATCGAGATAAGTACAGTTGTTTGGTTGCTGAAATTTTTGCTGTAATTTCTGCCTCACTATAAAGCATTTTTCAGAAATAAGGAGCTCTCAAACTGGTTTTCCCCAAGAGTTGTAGGGGGTTTTTCCAGGGTCACATTGACCAAAAATCACTGTGTTTAAATGTGTTGAATGGTTGTTTGCATCTGCTGATTTTTTTATTTCTATATTTTTAGCATTCTGTAATTTTTCCAGAATTTGTGTTTTCAGCAAAATTTATTTTCCAGCGTGTTAAATGTATGGATATGGGAAAGGGCATTTCACTGTTTTGGAGTAATAAGGTGAAACTGAAAACCGGGGTGGGAAATGAGAAATTTCTACATATACTGATGCTGATTGGGCTAGCAGTGTGGTGGATCGCAAGAGCACATCTGGATGCTACTTCACATGTAGCTCTGCTTCGAGCAGGAATCTAAAGTCGGTAGCCTTGAGCACTGCTGAGGCCAAATACATTGTAACATGTATGGCCTGTTGTGAAGTCACTTGGTTGCAAAAGCTCTTATGTGAGCTGTTCAAGCATGTGCTAGATGCCACCGTTATCCTTTGTGATAACCAAAGGGGGATTCATTTGTCATAGAATCCCGAGTTCCACGATTGATCCAAGCATGTTGATGGCTGGTACCACTTTATCCGGGATATGGTACAGCGAGGCGCCATAAGGCTCGATCATATAGGAACTGATGTGCAGGTCGCGAATATTCTCACAATGCCCTTGGGGAAGGTCATGTTCATAACCTTCCGTGAGAATCTTGGAATCATGGAACGATCCTATTCTGAGGATCATGTTGGACGATGAGCTCGAGGAGCTCTGGGGGGTTTTGGGGACAGCTTTTCGGAGCTATGAGCAACCACAAGGGTAGGCTTGCCAAACCTTGTTGGTGTGCTTGGACCCCACTATTGTGATTATTGAGTTGGTTCACCTCTCATTATCTGTGCCCCGTATGCATCCTACCCATTGAGTTCAGGGCTCATGGGAAGTACCTCTCATTTGGCCAATGAGGTGGGAAAAGCTAGAGACTAGTAGCAAAGACTAATGGACGCATCAGAGATTGTCGTACTCTCTATCTAGGATGGCACGGTCCAACCACTTGATCTAGGATCAAGTCTTGTGAGGTCTCGGACCTCCGCCTGACTTCAGGTCAGATGAACCAACTTCGGGTTGGTTGGAGATTCTATGTGAGTCCGATAGAGGTTTTGACCTCTGGGTTGAATCTTTCAGCCGGGAATGATGTCTTTGTGACTGACCCACTTCTGTTCTGAAATAAAGAGGCCAACAAAGCAAGTTACGGCGAGATGACGCACGATGTTTGGATTGCACTAGTGGACAGAGTTCTCCCTAGTTGAGAGGAAGTGTTAAAATTGGACAACTAGGTCCAAACTCCGAGTTGTGCTGCTCAGATGATGATCCCAATATTTTTATTGGATTCCTCTTTCGGAGAGGTGTAAGATTGATCTAAAGATCATCTCGATCGGATGAGCAGAACATGTACTTTGAATTTATTCCACTTATGTGCTAAGTCGGCCTGGAATAAAATATTGACTTAAATGTCTTAAAGGACGTGTCACACACCCCCAAAGATTCCTATATATTGAAGAGACTTAGAGTTCATTTGACACACAATTGTGTGGAGGAATTCTCTCTCTCTAGATAGCGTTGGAGCAGCGTAATATATGGACTATTTTTTGTTTGGGTTGTTCTGGGGTGATGTGTGACACGCTTGGCTGAATGACCTATTGGAGACTTTACTAGTAGAAGCATCCTGCTGATCGTCGTAACGCCAACATTTATTATCTCTGTTTTGGCTTGTCTTCCATCGATCTATTAATATGTTCTATCTCCTTCAGTGTTGTGTGCCCTAATCTGAAATGGCATAGAACATGTTTTAAAATTAACACTGCCACATCTCTTCTCGAAGATAGCTACCAACGCCCTAGCTAGTTTTATTTCCATTCTGTCTGTAAGCAAATTTCAGTTCTTTGATATTAATGGAATGAAGTGTTATTTCCGCTGCATCTTTGTATTTATGGTTATATGTTTATTCTGTTGCGTTCCTGCATAAATCCAGATCAGTGGTATCAGAGCGGGTCTGCTCTTTCTTTGTTTTTCTTTGCATGTCCCCAACGCGGTCAGGGTATAAGGAGTTAGGGCTCGATCTGGTTGAACCCTTGCAAAATCAGCCTCGCAAACCCTGACGACCTCCCATGGCAGAAGAAAAGAAAGACGAGGGAGCAGGAGATCTTATCAAAACTCTGTTCGAGGAGGCCCTCGAGAAACAAAGGAATGCGATAATGGATAACTTTGCTCAAATCCTTCAACGATTGCTCACATATGGCGCATCTGCATCCAACAGCCACTCTGGAGGCGCCACTCCCTTCAAGGTACAGGTAAACTTTGACATTCCTATATTTGAAAGAAAAATAGATGCAGACGTTGTAGACAGATGGTTAAATTTGCTGGAAGGGTATTTCTCAGTCCATGACTTCTCTGACCGAGAAAAGATTATTTTTGCACTCCTCAAAGCCGCCCCCCATGTCAAAGACTGGTGGGAAACCTACTGTGAGCAAGAGGGCGAAGGGGAACCCTCTCTGTTCTCGACCACACCCACTTGGAATTCGTTCCGAGACGGCATCAAGGAACAATATTACCCTGTGGGGAGCTATGAGGACAAATACATCCAATGGACCACGTTGCGGCAACAAAAGGATCAAGATGTGCACGAACTGACGAATCTGTTTCATACCCTGCGCACAAAGTTGGGTATTAAAGATTCAGAGAGACATTTGGTGCTCAAGTACCGCGGCTGTCTGCACAAACACATTCAGGAGGAAATGGAGTTCCTCGACATTACATCGCTTGGCACGGCATATCGCTATGCCGCCAAGATCGAGTAGAAGTTTAAGCAGAAGAAGCAAGACTTTGGATCTGCGAATCCAAAAGGTGCCCCCAAACCAAAGAACAAGGGGCAAGGCCAAAGCAATGCGACTCAGAACAACACCACAAATCCAAAGAAGGACACAGGGAAGTGGTGTGAATTTCATAACAGCCCCACTCACAACACAAACGAGTGTCGGGCCAAACAGTCTTTGGTGGTTGAACTAAAGGCACCCGAATCAGATGCATTTTCTGATCCTGAGTTAGAACCGGACAAAGGCAATGACAAAGGGAAGCAAATCATTGATGCAGATCCCAGTGCCATTGTTGCCACCACCAAGATCCAGAGAGAGGGTCCAAAGGATCCAGAGGAGGGGGAGCGCCTCTTCCAGTCGCAGATGTGGGTGAAGGGTTCTCCGCTGCAATTTCTCGTTGATAGCGGAAACCAAAAGAACCTCATTTCAGCAGAGGTCGTGAAGCGGCTCGGCCTACCGACCATAGCACACCCGCAGCCGTATACCATCGAGTGGCTCCACCCAAGGAGAGATCTCCGCATCCGCCAGTAGTGCCGCCTTCCGTACAATATCAAGCCATTCACGGATGAGGTATTGTGTGATGTTGCTCCTCTTGATGTAGCCGATGTATTATTGGGCCAACCATACTTGTGGAGGCGACATGTTGTGTATGAGTCTAGGCCTCGTGTTGTTATTACTTTGGGAAATAACTTGTACAAGATACCGGAGGTAGTACCGCCTCCTGTCATCTCTTTGACTACCACAAAACAACGCAGTAAGATTGTTTCCCAAACCAGGAAATTCATTTTCCTTACAACTCACTCATAGGGAAAGAAGAATATTGTGGCCACAACCTCGAAACAGGGCTCCCTTGCACGGCTACAACAGATGGACAAAGTCATGGAGGAATACGAGGACATTTTCTCCTCACTCATAGAGGTTCCTCTACACTGTCAGGACAAGCACTCCATTGATCTGACTCCCAACACACCACCGCCTGATGTTGCCATACATCCTACAACTACACATACAGAATCCAAACATGTACTGTCTGAGGCTAATAAAGAAACCAAATTTACTAAACGCATCCAGCATGTCCACCCGCAGGTCCATGACATTTTCAACACATCTAAGACTTAGTTCAACGGAATTTGCCTCATCTCATGGAGGATCTCAACGCAATGGGGACCATTGCTTCCTAAGGAGGGAGGAATGATCCAGGTGGATATCAGTGGCCACCCACCTGTTCCATTTGGACCAGCACCATCAATTCTTGCAGTTTTTCACATTCAGCACAACTTACTATTTTTAGCAGGTTTTCAGGTCCTCCACTCCCGAAGTCGTTTTGGGGCCTTAATGATCCAGGTGGATATTGGTGGCCACCCACCTACTCCATTTGAACCCCCACCATCAGTTCTTTTAGTTTTCAAGTTGCAACAAAACTTACTATTTTTAGCAGTTTTTCAGGTCCTGAACTTCCGGAGTCGTTTTGAAGCCCTAAACGACGTTTTTTGGGAAAACGGAGAGCAACATGGGTCCATGGACTCATGTTTCTCATTCAAAATTTGTAGTCCTCGGATCGATCTTTCTAACGAGGTATGGTACGCGTCAAACGGAGATTGTATGACAAAGTTACGCCCCTAGGAAGTTGAAACACCAATTTACCCAAACGGGGCCCATAGTTTTGGTGCTTTATCTCCTAGGGTTAGGGTTTTGGCTGTTTAGGATTTCCCATTGTTTCTAAATAATAAATAGGCCCTCAAACCTCATTGTAACTCAGTTCAGAGGCCTGTAGTCGCCACATCTCTTCTCAGAGATAGCTACCAGCGCCCTAGCTAGTTTTATTTCCATTCTGTCTGTAAGCAAATTTCAGTTCTTTGATATTAATGGAATGAAGTGTTATTTCCACTGCATCTTTGTATTTATGGTTATATGTTTATTTTGTTGCGTTCCTGCATAAATCCGGATCAATATGACTACGGAAGATGGCAAAGATAAAAGGCAGAGTCCTTATAGCTACAACTTTGGTGAAAGTTACAACAGTCCTTCTAATAACAATGGTCTAATGATGAGATTTTTAGCATGATGACAGTAATATATATGCTCAATAGATACATATGACAGTGATCTTCCTTCCTAGATGCATGACAGTGACCTTGTATGACTATAACAACAGAGGTTTGACAGAGATACATTGAGCAAAACTTTGTCCAGAACTTGTGTTGTCAAGATGTCAGCCATGGTTTGATTGGTTGATGAAGCACTGAGGCAACAGTGAGTTCTAAATGAAGATGCAAGACAGTGACAGTGAGGATATTGCTCGACAATGATTGATGTATGACAGTAACCTTGATTGTGTGACATTGATAGTGTTAGGGTCCTATAAATATAGGATTCATAATTTTGAATTGACTTTTGATAGTCTTGTAAAATATGTACATATCTTGCTTTCTGCAAGTTGCTTTCCCATATTTTAACAAAAATAGAAAATAAAAAAAATAAAATAAAAAGAAAAATAATAAAAGAAATCAAAAAAGAAGGTAAAAAGTCCTAAAAGAAAGGTCAAAGAACTTGAAAAATATAGACCCCGAAAAAGAAAAAAGATGAAAATAAAACTTGAAAGTGAGCAAGTCCAAATGCCACTACTTTTACTTTTTTGCAAAATAAATGATTATGGCAGAGTGTCAATAAATGTGATAATCCATGATGAATTAAACTGCTTAATCTTGACTTGTCATGTTTTCAATTTCATGTTTAGATAGTGAATAAAGATTTGTCATACAGTTTAATCCTGACAAATCAGTAGATAGGTAGTGAATAATGAGGAGCTCAATAGTTTAATCTGAGCCCTCGGATGAAATAAGGTAGATTTAGATAGTTTTATTGCTTTAAAAGAATAAATGTTTCAAGGTTGCAAGCCTAAATGCACCTACAAAATGAAGAAAAAATGTTAGAATAAGGCTGTGTAGGTAGAAAGAAGTGGAGAAAGCATGTAATAATGATCATCGGGCAAACTCACTAATTTCCCATCCCCCATAAGTATTCAGTATTCTAAGCTATCAGTCAAACAGAGTCAGGGCATTTCTCTAACTTTCGTTGGGACCGGACCCAAAGCTCGATGACTGGTTCGCTAAAAATATTGAGTTCTTAAGTTAAATCCCCATTTATCATCATTCATCCTTCATTCATATATTTCAACCTTTTTTCCTAAGTAAAGACACATTCTTACTTAGTGAATTATAAAATCTCATATAATTAACTTCATTTCTTTAGAAACAGTCATAAAACCCTCAAAACTACATCTATCCTAAGTTTTGGTGAAATAATAAAAAGATGAGCAATGCTTGACCTTTTACACTTTACTTAGTGATTTTATGTATTTTGTGTCATATTTCATTTTCCTTTCATATTAATTTTTAACCTATTTTATTAAATCCCTAACTATTACCCTATCCTACTTATTAATTCCCTATATCTAAATACCCCAAAAACCCACTATTATAAAGTTTTTTTAGACCAAAGTTATTACACATGTGCTAAATAAAAAACCCCAATCAAAAGCCCTTTGATCTAAAAAATTAAAACTAACACTAAATAAATATCCCGCCCCTATGGTCGTTAAACCATTTAAAAAGGTTTAATTACTATTTAATAAAAATAATATCGCGCTCCTTTGTGTTTTTATGAAAACAATCAACCAATGTTTTGAAAAGACAATGCATTATAAAACACCCCCCGCATATTTTATAACCCAAAGTTTACTAAGGTTTATTTTAAATAAATTAAACCTTTCCCGTATGCATATCTCTGCCATATTATATAAGCCTCTCGCTTTATATAATTAACCCATGCCATATATAAACCCCACCCCGATATATGATTAAAACCTTTGCCCTCAAATATATTTCATAAAGGTTAATTATATGTTTTAAACCGCCTGCATGCATATGAAGCCTAGTCCCACCATTTAATTTAGCCGCAGCTTCCCATTTGATCTTGACCGTTCGCATTCGATCTTCAAATCTGATGGATGATACACAATATCGCACAGAAAAAGTAATCGATCGACCAAATTCAAAATGGACGCGAAATGGGCAGTTTTGCCCATATCTCTCTCCTCAACGTGTCGCTTTCTTACTGGATCACGTGCGTTTGGTTCAAATCAGCTTACCACCCACACGTCGTGCACTAACCACTGTCCGATTTTCGTTTTAAATCCCGAAACCGCCTCCCGCCTTGACGCAACCTGCATTGAATGTCAGTTAATGCGATCAAATGAATATGGTTAAACCTTTGGTAAAGCCTTTTATCATTTAATCTGTGCATTCAAACCCTTTCGCAGTATCTCCCGAATGTTAAGACTACTGTGTAAACCATTTTCAAAGCTTTTGATTGCCCTTTTATGCCCAGAACTCTGAATTTCATCAAAATTCACCATTGAAGACTAATTGAGGAGCTATTCACCACTCCAAAAGCGCTATTAAAATCTTCAAATTCAACTAAAAACCTCAGAAACCCTTTCAGAGCCGAATACCTACAGCAAAGGTATTTTTCTCAAAATTAAAACCTGCATATTGAATTCAAATTATCTTTCAAGAAAGCTAATCCCTTTTATTAAGAAATTGAGCGAAGTAGAGCGGTTTAAAATCACAAAAAAGAGGCCAAACCCTGGCAAAATTTACCTAGAAACCCTGCGCAACTTGTTTAAGCCAATTTCCTCATTTTTCACAGCTTGAAGACCAAATTCAAAGCACCTAAAGGGTTTAAACTGTTGAATATACCATAGAAATCCTTTTTTCAATTAAAACCCATGTTTTCTATTTTATGCCAGTTTTACATCCTCAGATAAACCTAATTGAGCCATAAGCCTAAAAGAATCCATCCTCAGCGTAAAACTGCTCAATTTCCTCTCTCTTTAGATATAAAAACTCCTGCAAACAGTCTAATCTTTCAGTAGTTATCCAAAATGACTAAAAAACAGAGCAAAGGCAAACCAGAGGTATCCAAAGCTCCTAAACCTACCCCAGCCAACTCTGCTAAATCTACTACAACAGTAAGTCCCCTTCAACCACCTGTGGTTGCTGCTGAAAGCATTCCTTTGACTGATCTTGATTACAAAATTGTAGGCCCTGTTATTGAGTTTAATTTGCTAGATATACACAATTGGTGTTATGAAAAATATCTAGACAAAGATGATATTCCAATTTGGGAAACCCATTTGCCTAAGTATATAGTCCCATTGACTCATCCTGGTCAAAAATTCATCAGAGTTTGTCAAAAATACTATGAGCCAGATCAAAGGGCTATAGTAAATGCAGAAAAAGAAATACTTTTCACCATTACAACCCAGTCAATTAATCAAATGCTTCAATTACAACCTGATCCCCAGGTCGTTCCCTTGTCTATAGAAGCCTTGACACAGCTATATCTAGGCATAGACTTCCCTAAGAGGTTCATGATCTTTCAGAATTTAATGCCTTCTCATATTGATATTCCAAAGATTAATCCTCCATACTCCATAGCTAAATTTCCTGAAGGTTCTAGATAGATTATCTCTATGCTATCTTTTGTCCTTGGTTATTTTACAGATGAATATACTGATGAATCTATTCTTGGTTTCCTGTCCACCATGTCTCCTAGTCAACCTCCAGCAGTCATCTTTGACTATGCTGGTTTCATAGCAGATGCCATTCATTATCAGTTGACTAAGTTACCCACAGAAGGAGTCTTTAGATATTCATCTTATCTTTTTCACTTATTTCTATTCTTTCAAGCAGAGAAGTTTCCTATTTCATTAGAAAAGATGGATATAGAAGGAAAGCCTCTTTCTATAATTTTTTGGACCTCACTACTTAGAAAAGAAGGCAGTGATTTTACATATTCAGATTTTTCAGAGCTCTTTTTATATCCAACAGTGAACATATTGAACAAAACAGAACAGCCCAAGATCAATGAGAAGATGAAAAGAATTCGACAGCTCTCAGAACATAATAAGGTTGGAGATTGGTATCTCTATCAAAAATACACCGAGTTAAGGATTTTTGGGTCTAACTTATTACCCTATAAGTTGCCCAAGCACATGTGTATGAGAATTTTTTCATTAGAATATCTTACACAAATTCTAAACTCAGATTCAATTAACTTTATGGCTGCCAAAAAGAAGACTCGGTTTAAATTAAAGAATCAAATTGGCCCATTCATAATCAACAACAGAGATGCAGAAAAGGAGATTACCAAGAAACTATCAGAGTACAGATTTGAGGAAAGTTTTTCATGGAATTATGATCCTCAAGGGATCTTGAGTAAGCTAAGGGTAAAGTGCAAGTTGACACCCTTTATCCATGAAGCCAAGCATGACATAGAAAAATTTGCAAATCAAATTGAATGGCCAAAAAACACATTGATTGATACAGCAAATAAAACTGATACAGCACAAGCTCTAGAAGTTGTCAAACAACCAGAAGCATCAGCAAAGAGAAGCAGGGAAGAAAGAGGTCATACAGGAGAGACAACAACTGAGACCAAATTCAAAATAATCTATAACAAAAGGCTCAAACTCAGTTCAAAGGAAAAAGTGACAATTGATGTTGATGAGACAGATGATCCAGTAACTAATGATGATATAGCCACAACCATAATTAATGAAACACTTATGGAAATAGAAAAGGAATCAACAGCCCATTAGAATGATACACAGATGATTAAGAAGCAACACAGCAGGGAGGCCTCTTCCTCACAATCAGCTGAGGAAAAGGATTTGGACATCAAGGAGAAATACAAGCAGATTAAGCAGAAGAATGAGGAGATAAAGACTGAGATATATTCTCAATTCCTGAAACAAAAGCCTGGAAATCAGAATAGGCTATTATCAGCCTTTGATTATTCTACCAACAAAATGATCATGTCATTCCTGCAACCTACTACCTCAGCACCCAAAACAGTAGCAGATTATAAAAAGGTAGACTCTGAGGTAAACACAGAAAATATTCATGAGCTGGACCAGATTGAATTTCATAGGCATAGCTCTGAAATGTTGTATTCTACAGTAGTAACTAAAGCAATGAGTGCTACTAAGCTACAAAATACTATCCTTAATATGCAAGATCAGATGAAAATGGATAAAGCATCCTTATATGCCAAGGAACTAAGGATTAAAGCCTTAGAGGAATTAGTTTTACAGATGGGATATGATCCCTCAAACATTCAAGCAGTAGAATTATTAATCAAGAAAAAGAATGAAGACATAGCAGCTTTGAGGAAACAGCGTAAGCTTCCTCAAAGTGAGCATCCACAAACAAAGGAAATCCTCCAGGATCAAAGTGAAAAAGAGGAAATGATGGAGCTCATACTAAAATTGACAACACAAATCAAGGAGATGGAAACTCAAATGGACCAGCTTGTCCAAGAGAAAGAGACTGTAAAAGAGCCAGAAACTCCTACAATTCCTACAGTCATCCCAATGATTACTACAGCAGTGCCCTCTACTCTAGGAGAGAAATTAGCACCAAAGGGCCCACTGGCAACTGCAGTGCTAGTGACTTCAACCACCACTTCAGCTACAGACTCTTCTACTACAAATGTACAGCACACTGATGAACCTAGCCAAATTGTCAAAGCCATGGAAGAAATGACTTCAAATATAGGTGAAATAAACGGACTGAATAAAATAATTGAAAATCTTGAGAAGGAAAATAAGATAGCTCTGATAAATGCTAAAACCCATGAACAAAAAGCAATCAGAGTAGGAGAACAGCTCAAGAATTTACAAAAAGAATTGGCTTTCACAGAGCAGATCTCTTATATAAAAAATCATCTCTGGACTAACATAATTGAAGCCATTCATAATCAATGGCCTTCAATTCAAGTGATCTATGAGCAAAAATAATTGTTGTTGGCAGCCCAGACAGAGATACAAAAGATAAAAGATGAGTTAACTGATAAGCCTGCTCAGGCTTTAAAACTCATTACATTTCTGAACAACAAGAACAAGGAGGAACTTGAAGAATTGAAAGTCTTAGACAAGACAGAAACCATCTTACAGATCAAAAAGGTTATCACTAAAAAGAGCTTAATGAACAATCTTGAAGAAAAATGTGAAGCAATGAACTTGGCCATAACTAGATTTATGGTGAAATACACAAATTAAGACAGAGGGGCTTACCAGACATTCATGTTTTTAATGAAAAACTTATGCCCCAGAAGGACTATGATAAAAAGATCAAGGAGTTTGCTAAAGAGCAAGTAAATAAGCCACTTTCACAAGGCACTCCTACAGGGAAAGTTCTCCTTCAATATTTTGAAGATCTATTCTTTTTACAGCATGAGATTAAACATCTCTTTGTCATCAAGCCTACCTTTTCTAGATATACAGAGGCTGATGAGAATTTCAAGAAGTTGAGGAATGTCCAAATTCCCAAGGCATAAGATTGGCAAACTTTTACTGATTTAATGTAAAGATGAAAGGTAAAAAAATGAAAAAAGATTACCTTAAAACAGTCAAAGGAAACAGTTGAAATAAAAGGACAGTTTGCTGGTTTTTACTGCCAAAAAGATATTTTACAACAGTAAATCAGTGAAACTAATGGTCAAAGAGTATCAGTGTTAAAGAGCATCAAGTTAAAGAGTATCAGATGAAAGAGTATCAGCAAAGGCAAGTCAAATGCAAGATATTTCCTAGCAGCCAGCAAGCAGGACACCTAGACACTCAACAGCTTTTTGTTAGCTAAACAGTTCTATTTATTTTGGATAAAAAGGACAGCTTGTTGTTTGTTAAGCAGCTGTCCCTTTTATTATGTAATGATATTTCCTTTTTCCTAAGATAATTCCTACAACTCTTCTAGGATATTTGTAAAACATTTTTGTATAAATACTTCTACATTAGAAGTATTCAGTGTGAAATAAAATTGTTGGACTTACTATAGACGTTTTTGTGGAACATTGGAGGCTATTGTGTGTTTGAATTCGAAGTAGCAGACTGGACAAGCTGACTGGCATCATAATTCAAGATCCCTGTGATAAGCTGATGAGTGAAGTACTTCCTACTTGTCACTGTTTCCAATTCTAAGTTTCATGCATTCATTTTATGTTTATTCTCTTTGAATGTGTAACTAGGAGTATTGCTACAGGATTAGTCAAGTGCTCCCTGTCTTTAACTAGTTGCCATTTTAATGTTTTCTTCTGATTTCCGGTGCAAGGAACCCTTAATTGCTCCTTCTCCCGTTTGACCTCTGCCTTCTACTTCCATTTTCCGGATCAAAGGATCCTTAAGTGCCCTTTATCCCGACCATACCACTTCACAAAAAACCACTTTCCCAAATCTCTGAGGGTTATCTATCTTGCCCTGAATATATTTGTACCTTTTTGGCCTTGATTTCTAGTGCTGCTAGCTTGATTTAGACTCCATAGCCCAATGGACAAGTAGATTTCTCTCTATCTTACCTTCAAGTGATTTTTTCCCACCAAACACTTTAAACCAAAACCAAATTGTACTTTCATAACTAGCCTAATATTATAAATTAAAACAAAGTTAAACTTTAAAGAGAGAGCCCTCTCTGAACACTAGGAAGGCTAGATCCTAGAGTTCCAAGTAGGTTTGTGGTTACCTCTAGGGTTCTTTGGCTTGAATCCAAAATCGCACAACTTAAGAATTTACTAGAGTGATAACAGATAGTGACTTTGATGATTGATAGTAGTAGTGAACTTGAAGTTGTGACAAGCAGAAGCAGAGGCGGTGAAGCAGGAGGTGCAGAAGGAGAGACAGCAAGAGGGGTAGCAGTGATAGTAGCAACAGAGGCAATGATAGTAGCAGGAGAGATAGACAGAGTCAGTGAGAGCAGCAGCAACAACAAAATGTGGTGTGGTAGCAAATAGTAGCAGTATTGGTTGTAGCAGTGGCAGCAATGATGAGTGAATGGTCAATTATTTTGTAAGAAAGGTTGAATACTCCTGCAGACTTTGACTGAACCATCTGCAGACTTGGGAGTGTTTCACTTATTTCCAGCTTATCTAGTAAATGTTCATGTAACCATACATAATGAAAAGCTTGCTAAGACGAAATCTTGTGTGTGTTGATTATTTGATGTGATGATGTTTATGTTGTTTTTTTTGTTAATGTTCTGAATGTTTAAAGATTAACTAACCAATTGTAAAAAAGTAAGGAAGCACTGATTCACCCCCCTCTCAGTATTTCAAACGGTTGGTATCAGATTTGGTCCTTCTTTGAAGCTTAACCGCTTAAAGGCAGATCCATACCAGTAAGAGTTGATTAGTGGAGATCGCATTTTAAGATAAGATGGTTGTTGATTCAAAAGAAGATGTCAATTCTCTCAAAAGAAAACTTCAAGAGGTGGAACTGAACAGGGATAGGACCACGAGAATGTATAATAGTCTTTATAGAGAATATGACAACTTGAAGGTCGAGAAGATGAAGTGTTACAATCATTGGAGATTTGACATAGTTGATATCCACCAGCTTGAACTTCAAATTAAAGAACTACAATCATCAGGAAAGGATCGAGAACTTGATAAAGAAAAGAAAGAAGTGGAGCACCTCAGAAACATCCTGGAAGAGGCAAACAAGAGAGAAAGCAACTTGACAAGCCAGCTCAAGGAAAAGGAAATGTCAAACAAGTGGAATAAACAGGATAAAGAACATGGCAAGCAAATCACTACCTTGAAGAGGGAACTTGAAGAAGCCAAAAGGACTGAGGATGTCTTAAGAAGTCAGATGAAGCAGAAGGAAGAAGACTGCATGAACCGTGAGCAACAAATTGTCACATTGAGAGCAGAAGTGGACACGCTGAAACAGAAATTGAGGAGTTCACAGCTCTTATATGACATTATCAATTGTCAGAGATCACCACTTATCAAGATAGGTCTTGGATATGTTGGTGAGTCCTCGTGCTCCAAAAATTAAGAAAAGTCACATGTCGAAGAAGAGAAGCCTCATCTCAATGAGGTGTTGAAAAGTGTAACTAGGATCGGTCTTCATATTGACCATGTAATTATGTATTTATGTAAAGAAGAAAACAAAGATAATAAAATGTATTTTTGTTATGCTTGCTTCATGGGTTTCATGAGCAAGATTTTTATTATAGGTCAATAGACTTCTCTTGATGTCTATTAGGTTTTGTCTTCTGAATGTAAATGTATTCAAGAGTCATGTATATGAAGAGTCTAGTCATAAGGATATGCACCAAAAATCTTGTCATATAACTGCGAAGCAATGACTCAAGACAGCCCTCATATTAACCTCATTAACGCTGGAAGATGTGCTCTCTATGTCAGCCTATATACAGTGATGAAGTCAGCCTACAAACATGTTGTAGGGTTGGCCTAAAAAACAAAAGTAATGTACCCTATATATAAGGGAGTTGTGGTTCATTTAGTGAGAAGTATTGCGGATACCTCTGAGATAATTTACAGCGTGATAAAGTTTGGTATAAATGCGAGTTAAAGGCAATGTTCAAGTGTAAGGTGCGGATCTGTTTTGTGTATTGTTTTGATGCAGTGAATGCGGATCAGTGAGAAGAAGTTGCGGACAAGAATGCGGTCAAACATGTGATGAATACACCTGCAATTAAAAGTGGAATAAAGTTTGTGCCCTATGCGTTGTAAGGATTGTGCCTAGTCTGAAAAGAAGAATCATTCGGATGATATTCTGCATTGTAATAAGGTAGATGAGCAGTCTAAGTGTTATGATAAGTAACTATGAATTGCAGTGCGAGAAAAGGAGGAAGGTAAATCTGTGATTTACCTTCCTAATCACAGTTTATAAAAGAAAGTAATATATCTCCACTAAATAAAGATTCAAGGATATGCGAAGTGAAAGATAAGATCTCAAATGATCTTGTCTCCAATAACTGAATAAACAAGGAGTGATTGAAGATAAACTTGGAGACCAAGTTCTCTAGTGTTGGTGCAAGACAGTGCAAGTTGGTGCAGAAAAGAAGGATCAGCATTGGAGGTCAACAAAGAAGCAGTGACAAGGTCTTGGAGGCATACATAGGTCAAGGGTCTGAGTCTTGGTCATGGTACTTGTCATCTGAAAGTCTATAAGAAAAATTTATCGTGGGTTTTCCTCTCCAAGAGGGAGAGGTTTTGCCCTGACTCGAAGAGCCTAAATTTGTGTCTCTTGTATTTTGGTAATTGACTTGATGAAAGACTAAATAAGCTAAGAAGAAGACATAAGTGAATCAAGTAAGCTCACAAGTAATTATCTAGAAGAGAATTGAATTAATCATCACCCTACCAAATTCTCAACATGGTTTCAAAGCTAAGGTGCTAAAAGACAAGGGCTACTTAGCAAGGAGGCACTCAAGAAAGCAAGAATCAAAGTCAAGGTCAAAGTTTGCTTTGAAAAGTCAAATCAGTTTGCAAGGAAGATTCTCAAGCTTTTTCAAGAAAGATCTTCAATCTCATTCAAAGGATCAACTCATCAAGAAAATAATCTTTGCCATCAAAGATTTATATTCAAGACATTGTTGGAAGAGACGTCATCTTTTGGAGACATCCTTTATCATCAAGGATCCAAGAACACCCACATTGGAGATTTCAATCTAAGAAGAAGCTCCTGACTTCGTCTTCATCATCATCAAGAAAGCTGCAAGTCACTCTACTCAAGTATCTCTGACCTTATTTAAATCTGTCAAGATGGCTTATTGTAAAGAGAGCAACAAATTGGTTGGGTCATCAAACTTTAGTGCATGGAAGAAGAGGACAGATTTGAATCTAGTTGAAGACGAAGTTATGGACTACATCGAAAGATCTACAATTCAACCCTCAAAAGAAGATGCTCCAGCTCATGCCAAGTACATGAAAGGAGAAATCAAAGCCCAAAGGATTCTCATAGAATCCATTAAGGACTCACTCATTCCCTATGTATCAAAAGTGAAGTCTGCAAAAGAAATATATGAGAAACTGGCAGAACTATTCTCTAAGAAGAGTACTGCAGGAGAAGCAATCTCTCTGATACAAGAACTATACAAAATGAAATTGTCAAGAGAGGAAGGAATCACTTCATACTTTATGAGGATTTCTGAAATAAGAGACCAACTGCAGGAATTGGGAGAAGTAATGTCCGATAATGAAATGACTACAGTGATGTTGAATGCCCTATCGGAAGAATGGGGAAACTTCACTTCAAGCTTATACGGGAAGAAAGAAGCAACACCATTCCACGATCTATGGTCTCTATGCAAAATAGAGGAAACAAGATTGAAAGCCAAAGCTGATACAGGGTCAAGTGAAGGGAATCAAGCCTTTGCAGCCATATCCAGAAAGAAAGGGAGATTCAGAAAATTTGGTCATCGGAATAAAAGAAGAAATATGGACAAAGTACGATGCTTTGGATGTAATGAACTTGGGCATTATAAAAAGAATGGTCCCAACTTTAGAAAGGACAAGACGAAAAAGGAAGAAGCCCATGTCACAGATATAAGGGAAGAACCTGATATAAAGAAATTTAAGAAAGAAGAAGCAAGAGATCTCTATTATGATTGAGATCATCTTCCTCTTTAAGTGATTTATGTTGGTTGTAAAATAGTATGAGAGGAAGAAATGTATATTAATAACATCATGATAGAAGCATGGTGGGAGCTCTTGGTGAAACAACTCCTGGAAAGCCTCACTGATGAACAACATTGATGGAAGGCAGTCATCAAGATCAAGGGTCATCATGAAAATAGGTGCTGACAGTTTCTAATGGAGTTCTCTATGGATTCACTGATTAGAAAGAAAGCAGAAAGGTTTCATCGAGAATCCTATGCTACAAAATTCTGGATTAGGATGTGATGACATATTGATGAAGCAGGTCAATGGAATGAAGTTCTTCATTCTAGTAAAATTGCTATAGGATGACTCGAAGGAAAAAGGAACATGATGTAAATATATTTATATGCTGACACTGGATGTTGTGAATTCATGTCATATGGTTGCAGGTAATGGACTTCTATCTTTAGAAGTATGATCAAAGGAGGATCTCTTCCATTACACAAGTTGTCATTATCAGATGAAATCAACATAATATGTCATCATATGGAATATGAGGTGGTTGTATACACTCAAGGAACTGGAAATTGCAAGTTCCTGGAAATGAAGATGTGTGGAAAAAGAAAGGAAGAGATCGTGAAGTGCAACCATGTCAATAGGCGATTATCATCTAGAAGCCAAGAAGATGTCACTAGGAGATCTCCTGGGAGGATATGTAGACTCTGATAGAAGTCTGGTAAAGAAAAAGACGCTTGACAAGACATATCTTTAGGAGATGTGTCAATCTAATTGGAGGATGCCGATGCCTACACGAAGATGTCATGGTGAAAGATCATCACTGAGGTAACTTTTGATTTAAAAGTTCATATGTTTATGTTTATCTAGATGAATTTATGCAGGTCTGCCAATCATGTGAAAGGATGTAAGATCCTTGGGAGATGGTTCAAAGGAAAGCAGCATGGCATAAAGGTGGACCAGATAAGGAAGTATGATGAATCATTTTCTGATAGCTGACATGACTCGTGGATGAAAGTGATGGATGATCTATGTCTTATGAAGCCAAAGGTTAAAGATTCCTCAATATCAAAATCCATGACATCGAGGGGAGGAATTCTTCATGAACAGTTGGGTGTCTCACCATTACTGCTGCAGGTCCCTAGTTGAGAGGGAGCCTGGTGATAAGTTTCCTGCTTGGAAGAAACTTGAAGTATGTCCTTCCTAAGTTAAGAGCGAGCGACATATATGATTCTCTAATACATGTTTCATGCACTAGACCAGGACTAACAATCATAAGTCTCAGTGAAGGACATGTGGAGAGAATGGATAGACACATCATTCTGGTCTTCACTTGGGAAGACATAATGGAGGATTGGGTAATCATCTGGCATTCGATACTCTTTGAGAATGTGATAGGGCATTCAAGATAAGATATTCGGGGACCGATATTCTTTGAGGGTCGGCTACCCAAGAGAAGAATAGTCCAAGAAGGTCATACTCTGGGAACACCTGGGTGGAGTATGTATCTTGGAGAGATAATGACTATGGTGTCTATAAGTCATGTGTCTCGCCAGCATTGTAGCCCATTGTCTCGTTGAGAGATAGGGTTGATAGTCAAGGCCTTGCACTAGGACAATGCTGGTTGATATGATGCTATACAGATGTGATTACCAATCTGATTCTTCTTATGAGATTCTTCAGTTTTAAAGTGACCATGTACCTATATAAATACCTCCCTTGTTAAGAGGGAGTGTTGAAAAGTGTAACTAGGATCGGTCTTCATATTGACTATGTAATTATGTATTTATGTAAACAAGAAGACAAAGATAATAAAATGTATCTTTGTTACGCTTGCTTCATGGGTTTCATGAGCAAGATTTTTATTAAAGGTCAATCGACTTCTTCTTGATGTTTATTAGGTTTTGTCTTCTGATTGTAAATGTACTCAAGAGTCATGTATATGAAGAGTCTAGTCATAAAGGATATGCTCCAAAGACCTTGTCATATAACTACGAAGCAATGACTCAAGACCAGTGCTTTGAAAATCGCGATGAAGGCCGATTTAATCGGCGATTTTTTGGGCGATTTTTTGGATTTGAAAAAATTGCCAAAAAATCGCGATTTTTTCGGTAAAAATCGTGGGCCCATCAAACAGCAACCCAATAAGTTCAAAAATTGATTTTTTTTTGGTCATTTTTGCAGACAGAGGGCAAGAAAGAGAGCTAAGGAGGAGGAGAAGTCATCTTGAGAGGACACAATCCGCCTAATGAACAGCCCAGATTGACTAGAAATTACTATACTTTTACAAGGCAATTTTACATATGTTTTTAGCTTCGGGGGCAGCGCCAGGGGGGGGCTCCATAAAGTTGCAGCCGCCCCCCCCCTCCCCCTGGACCCCCCAGTCAGCGTTTAATTACGGGCGTCATTGCTGCCCCATTAAGGTACAGGGGTCTAACGTTGTGATACAAAATAAACAAGATAATCAGGCTCCACACCCAATAGAGAGGCCTATCATGGAGTCAGCCCCTGATTGGATAGAGCAGGAGGTAGTGGAGGGGGAGGAGGAGCAGGAGAAGGAGCAACAGCGAGAGGAGGAGGTGACACCACCTACCCCTGCTACCGGTAGAGGACGTGGTCTGCCTCCTTTAGCTCCTGGTGCTTTAGGTTCTGGTGCTTCAAGTTCTAGAGCACAACAGAGTCCATTGCCAGCCCCGCCAGCTTCTTCGTCCAAAGGGAAAGTTGTTACATTTTCTCGCAAGAGGAGCGGAGGAAATCAGCAGTATATACTATAGGTTATTTGATGCATTCCTTTGTATATAACATTATGACTCATGATATGAGATACATTATCATATTTTTTGTTGATATTTTGAGGTTGAGTTGAGACTCAGGACTTAGTATTCAGGACATGATTCACTATTATGTGTGATATAGCACTAGACATGATATTACACATCTTATATATCAGTTTTTTTTTCATATTTATGTGTCAATGCATTTATTTTATGTTGTAGGTGCTTTAAATATTAAAAAAATTGAAAAAAAACGAATATTTTTGTATGTGCCGATTTTTTCCCGATTTTTATGATTTTTTCCGATTTTTTCCCCTCGCCGATTTAATCCCGATCACGATTTTCAAAACATTGCTCAAGACAGCCCTCATATTAACCACATTAATGTTGGAATATGTGCTCTCCATGTCGGCCTATATACAGTGATGAAGTCGGCCTACAAACATGTTGTAGGGACGGCCTAAAAACAGAAGTAATGTACCCTATATATAAGGGAGTTGCGGTTCATTTAGTGAGAAGTATTGCAGACACCTCTGAGATAATTTACAGCGTGATAAAGTCTAGTATAAATGCAAGTTAAAGGGAGTGTTCAAGTGTAAGGTGCGGATCTGTTTTGCGTATTTTTTTTATGCAGTGAATGCGGATCAGTGAGAAGAAGTTGCGGACAAGAATGCGGTCAAACTTGTGATGAATACACCTGCAATTAAAAGCGGAATAAAGTTTGTGCCCTATGCATTGTAAGGACTGTACGGTGTACCTAGTCTGAAGAGAAGAATCATTCGGATGATATTCTGCATTGTAATAAGGTTGATGAGCAGTCTAAGTGCTATGATAAGTAAACTCTGAATTGCAGTGCGAGAAAAGGGTTCCTAATCACAGTTTATAAAAGAAAGTAATATATCTCCAGTAAATAAAGATTCAAGGATATGCGAAGTGAAAGATAAGATCTCGAATGATCTTGTCTCCAATGAATGAATAAACAAGAAGCACTGTTTGAAGATAAACTTAGAGACTGAGTTCTCTAGTGTTGGTGCAGGACAGTGCAGGTTGGTGCTGAAAAGAAGGATCAGCATTGGAGGTTGACAAAGAAGCAGTGACAAGGTCTTGGAGGCATACATAGGTCAAGGGTATGAGTCTTGGTCATGGTGCTTGTCATCTGAAAGTCTATAAGAAGAATTTATCATGGGTTTTCCTCTCCAAGAGGGAGAGGTTTTTCACTGGCTTGAAGAGCCTAAATTTGTCTCTTGTATTTTGATAATTGACTTGATGAAAGACTAAATAAGCTAAGAAGAGAAGACATAAGTATATCAAGTAAGCTCACAAGTAATTATCAAAAAGAGAATTTGAATTAATCATCACCCTACCAAATTCTCAACATGATGAAGAGAAGCCACATCCCAAAGATGAAGAGCAGCTAAATGTCAAAGAAGAAAAGAATTCTCATGAAAGGAAGCCTCATGCCAAAAAAGGAGAGAAGCCCAAAGTCAAAGTCCTGCACAAATCAACCAACACCAAAAGTTGGAAGACCAATACTTCAAGAAATCAAAATGATGCATTCAAGACGCCAATTCATGTAAAAACATTCAATAATGGAGAGATTCAAAGCCTTGGAGACTCTCAAGGGTGAGACACCTAGAGCAGATCACCACCCTATACACCTAGTTATGCATGCACATTTCATGGTTATTGTTACACATGTTCTAACTATGGACATAGAGCTCGAGATTGCAGGGGATATAGCAGAAGTATTGATAGAGGATTCTATCAAATCCCTAGAAGCAGAGCCTCATATCCCTATGACAGCAGAAGTTACGGAACATTTGCTCCATTATTTAGACCAAATGTTGAGTGCTACCTATGCCACAACCTTGGCCATTTTGCACGAGATTGTAGAAGCAGCTCGACATGGACTATGCAAAACCAGGAAGGAAGGGCATTTACCAGGCAAGAAGACAAAACCACCAAGGTCTGGAAGAGAAAACAAGTTTCACAATGAAGTCTCACACAAATAGTAGATGCACAGAGACAGGGGGAGTCTGTAGAAACGCACATTGTTAGGGGGAGAAAACTAGTCAATGGAAGATTAGTGACATAAGGACAGGGGGAGCCACAACTTTTGGAGGCCTCATTCTTGGGATATGGCAATATTCATCATGAATATTAGATTATCCTCTCACTAAGACTTCACTGTATGGATCATCCTGAAGCAAGTCCGTGTGGTCTTCTTGACCATTGATTGCAATGACGTATGTCATTTATTTCATTTCTGAAAAAGGTGATTTGATTACTGTTTTGAGGCAATGTCTGATACAAGCTCCTTGTGAAAGTTTAACTGTTGATGCAGTGCTAATTCGAGCCCAAAATCAGAAGAAGATTTTACAACAAATAGAAGCAAACTTGTCTGTTAACTAACAGATCTGTGGCATCAATTTATGACGTACCCAACAAAACTGCAATAACGTATGGTTGCAGTCACCCGAAATTATACATGCAAAAGAGAGTGAATCTATCACTTAATACCGCATTCTGTCCTGTAGCACATAAATTCAGGTTCTATTTGTCCAGTTTATAGCTTGGACCTCTGCACAGTTCTTAATGAATTTTGGAAAAGTTCCTAGGGTTAAATTTGATCAGTATATTGGTACCAGATTCATTTTCTGTGGGTTACAGATCTCTGAGATTATTCAGAAATCAAAGGCATGTCATTTCTTTATTGGTGCAATTTTCTTGAGGCGGATAGATAGAACTTAGTTTATTTGAAAAGTTTCACTGTTTTGGGTTTGCCAGCATTGTGGAAAGATAATCAACATCTGAAGTTGTCTATAATTAATCAGTATGTCTGAAGTCTAACAAAAGGGCATTTGACTAAGGGAGTTGTACCACAAGATCATGTATTACAAAATTGTGTTTACTGATCATTCGCTGATGTTGATTTCTGGTTCTGTTCTCTGTGTCTTATATTTTTCACTGTTGCAAGTACAATTATCAATAGATGAAATTTCTCCCAGAGGATCTGTCAATTACTCTAGATCTGCTGATTGCTCACAAGCTCACCACAGTCAGGAAGTTTATTCAGCAAGTGATATCCATTCTTGGTGTGAAAGAGGATACCCAATGGCAATTTTCACAATACCCTAATAGGATGGGGATTTGGGTTTGATTAACATCAGTCTTCAGGTTCTATTTGTTCAGTTTGTAGATTGGACCTCTGCACAGTTCTTAATGAATTTTGGAAAAGTTCCTAGGGTTAAATTTGATCGGTATATTGGTACCAGACTCATTTTCTGTGGGATACAGATCTCTGAAATTATTCAGAAATCAAAGGCATGTCATTTCTTTATTGGAGCAATTTTTTTGAGGCGGATTGATAGAACTTAGTTTATTTGAAAAGTTTCACTGTTTTGGGTTTGCCAGCATTGTGGAAAGATAATCAACATCTGAAGTTGTCTATAATTGATCAGTATATCTGAAGCCTAACAAAAGGGGCATTTGACTAAGGGAGTTGTACCACAAGATCATGTATTACAAAATTGTATTTACTGATCATTCACTGATGTTGATTTCTGGCTCTGTTCTCTCTGCCTTTTGGATATATTTTATACTGTTTCAAGTACAATTATCAATAGATGAAATTGCTCCCAGAGGATCTGTCAATTACTCTAGATCTGCTGCTTGCTCACAAGCTCACCACGGTCAGGAAGTTTATTCAGCAAGTGATATCCATTATTGGTGTGAAAGAGGATACCTAATGGCAATTTGCACAATACCCTAATAGGATGGGGATTTGGGTTTGATTAACATCAGTCTTCAGAATAACTATTTTGTCTGAAAGATAGATTGCCCACAGTCATATTGGTGATGAAGTGAGTGATGTCTTTAAGGATTTCAAAATTTCCAAAGAGGATATGGGAAGTTTAGAAATGATTGTTTTGTGTCTTTTGTTGCAGACCTTTGAATATCTAAAAAGCCATATGGTTCTAGAAGCCCCTGAAAATATCCCGATGTTATATAGGTGACCTGTAGGACTTGAAGCAAGTGATTGAAGTCAGAACTCAAAGACTACCATCAAAACCTAGCCCGGCTGAGTACAGTTTAGAAGAGGCATTATGTCCAGACTCGAATCAAAGACTGTCATTTTTGGGACTTGCGCATAGCTCTTAGAATCATATCCTGTACATAAATATCTTGAAGGACTCACCATGGGAGAATATGACCATATATTGCAAATTGGTGTCAATGGGGGTGCAATTGTCAAGGTGCTTTAACCAAGAAGTACGCACATAAATATCTTTTGTATATGACTTTTGGCAACAACCATCTGTAGTAGAGGAGTAACACAGTGCGCAGTATTTTAGAATGACCTTGATCCAAACAACACAAGACTGTAGCAGAGGGCAGTTCAAGCAAAATTTGGGTCTTCTTGTCATATCAAACGGTGAAGTTATGTGCAATAGTGAAGTGTAGAAGCTGATGAGTGAAAGTGTTCTAAGTAAGGTTTGACAGAAGACAGCATCTGCCAGTAATCAAATGCGCGGAGAGTATGATCAGAAAACATCACCAGCGTGTTTGAAATACCAAGCAATGACACCTAGTGTGGTGGACTTGGCCAGATTTTTGACAAAAATGCAGACCTGTATTAGACAAATTGTGATGCCAGAGATCACAAATTGCTGAAGTTGGAACATCTATCACATCTGATGCACACATGCATCCTCAGTTATGGATCCATTTTAGGATCTGACAGTGGCACAATTGTGAACAAATTGTATGACTGTGTTGACCATGTACATGTCAAAAGTCTGAGAAGCAAAGTACAAAGCAGTGGACAATTTTTTTCAAAAAATCATTGTCATCATTCAGCATCATTTTTATCATTGTAAACCCAATTTGTGCTTTTATGTTGTAAATGATTCTAGTATGACTATTAAGCCATGTAATAACACCTAGGTAAGCCAATGATTCTTCTCAAAGGGTTTCAACTTTCATCCTAGAGAATTTTTTAACCTCTCTGAATTATGTGTGTTTGTAAACACGGATAATTGGCAGAGTTTTTCTCCCAAATATACCTCAAGGCTCAAAGCTAGGGTAGAATTCTTTGACAAGGTCTTAGGTGAGTCCTAGTGTTTATCGAGTCTATGTATCTTTCATACTAGATCATATGTCTTGTGGCAGAATTGGGTAAATTCTTGAGGGTTTGTGTCACTGTGCTTTTCCCCTTCTAAGGGTTGATAATTTGATGTAAAAGTGTGTTTAGGAACAATTTAGTGCACGGTTACTCATATTTAGACACCATGGTTAAATTATTTTATTATAGACACACAGAGGATTGAAAAAATATTTATTCCCATCTGGAGTCTTTTAATTAATTTTTCTGGAAAAAATAAAAAGAAATAATTAGCCAGAAAATTAAGTATTTGAGTCAAAAACTAATTTGACAGAAATTAAATTCTCTCCAAATGGAAAATCATCAAAAATTCGTGGATCAAAAAAGAATTAAATTTTGGAGGTCCTCCACCAAAGAAAAAAATGGATTTTTTAAGAGAAATTGATCCTTTGGACCTTGGTGGTTAAGTCAAAATGAATTTTTTGAGGATATTAGTCCAAATTATTATTTTTATTTCATTAATAAAAATAGGGGTTTAAAGAGAAATTCGAATTTTTCCTCAAAATAAAAAAATAAAAATCCAATCGATGGTGGAGATCAAGTTATTTCAATTGAAGATCAATGGATGAGATTATTTTGATGAAGATCAAGCCAACTAGTCATTATTTTCCACTTGGAGAGATTTTCTTCTCTCATTTTCTATATAAGGAGGCGGCTATGAAGCTCGTCATTTCACCTTTGGATGATGTAACAGTTATCTGATGTACTGAGCAAGGCTCTGCTGGAATTTCTTTGCACTTAATAAAAAGTCTTTGGGGTTCAATTCAAGATGTCTTCATCTGTTGATATGTGGTATGTGTTGGATATTTTATTGATATGCTTTAAACTATAACGTTGATTATTATTTCAATTGCCAGTAATACAAACATCTATTGGTATAGATATCTTGCCTTAGGTGTTGGGTGAGAATAAATACTCTAGATTTAGCGAAGTCTCGCAAGTATCTCCAAGCTTATAGATCTATTGTATGAATCAAACCCCTCTTGTTTAATAATCTATCATTTGAACTGCATTGAGTTACAGGTTGCTCCAGCCCTTGGCCTCCAAGTTCACAGACTGTGAGGGTATCACATCCTTGTTTGGCTCCAAGTCTTGATCTAACGAAAATCTTATGCAGGAGTGCTTTGCAAAATTTTAAAAAATTATTTTCTCACTATTTTCGAATTTATTTACTTGTGCCATAAAGTTTAATATGCTAATGAGAGCAAATATTATTCTGTAAATATTGTAAATATCTGTAAATTATTTTTTCAGTGGCCCTTGTATTTTTAATCTAACCCATTTTTCATTTTTGTATGATATTGGGATTTCTGTGGTTTTATTTTAATTTTTGTATATATTGGGTTCTTGGGTCTTCTCTCTTTCATTTGTGCAGGTGATAGCTCAAGGGTTTGAAGCAGAAATCAATTTTTGGGTCATTCATTCAAGAGGAGGAGGTTAATCTAGGCCCTAAATGGTAAGATCTACCCCTCCCAATCAGCATTTGCTCAACATTCAGCCTAGAAGAGGAGGTCACAGCTCTTGAAGGCAATTTATGGCATTGGTTGCAGGTAAAAATTTCGATTTTGTGTGATTGCAGGGGTTTCGTGGGGTTTTTTTCCTCTTAGAGGCTAGCTGCAGGCCTTGTAAGGCCCTTTTCTCCTAGGTCACATCCCCTTGGGGCTTTCTTTTGCTAGTCCCAGCTCTAATTTGGCCTGTTACACTAGTGGCAGTCCTCTAGGGCCTTTTCCTTGTGACCACAGGCCTTACGAGCCTCCCTCTTGGCAGTCACAACCCTTTTGGGCTTGATTCACCTTGGCCACAAGCCCTTGTGGGCTTGTAGCTCTAGGCCACAAGCCTAGGAGGCCATTTTACCCTAGCCGAAAGCCTATTCGGCCTTCTATCCCCTAGCCGTAGTCATTTTTGGGCATATTTCTGAGTTTGGCACTTAGTTGTGACACTAATCTCTGTGGCTGCAGGCTCATGGTAAGTTGGCAAGGGTTTCAAGATTCATTTCTAGATTATTTTGCCATTAAATCATTGATTTTTCAAGCCAACAATTGGTCACTAATTGAAGGAGTTTTCAAGGGCTCAAGTCCTCTCTAGCCCATCAACCAACCCTAGAAGCCCTAGCTGTCCTCATTAAAGGGCTGATCCATCACTTGGTTTGAAGTTTATAGATATAATATCAGTATTTCAGGTGTTTGGAAGAGTCTAAATGCACTCAACAAGCTCATCTAGCCATCTTACAAGGCCTCTAGGCCAAGGGTTTGCTATCTCACCCCATTATCCTCCTCATTGTTTTATGTTCAAAGCTGAAGCACTCTCGAGTCTCATAATAGTGGCATAAGTCTAATCTAAACACATTGAATAAGCCTATAATCATTGCACATTAACTTAACAAGGCTAATCAAATCATATGCTTGTCTCTTGTGACTCTTCTAAGTAAATTTGGAAGTCTGATTTAATTTTCTGAGTTCTGATATAAGCATTTTGAGGTCTCATATACATTTGCAGCAGTGATAAAAGGACACCTAAAGAGGCTCTAATCACATAATAACTCATTTCTAGCCTTAAGGGGCTTTGTCTCTTGTTTTGGATCATTTGTGTAGTGTTGAAAAGATCTCTCATTGCATTTCATTTTTGTTGCATATTGCATCAATTGCATAACATCATTGTTTGGTTGCAATCCCTAATCTCACAATTGCATTTGGGCCATTGATTGTTAATGTTCTCTAATCAAAAAAAATCATTGTTAGCAATCTATTTTATGCTCTTACAATAAGCATCTACTTTCACTGTGGCAAGAAGTAAATCTTAATTGGCTATCTTGAATAATTGTTGTGGTAGATACCTTGTTACTTGCTAATCATTGATGAGTATTGAGCGAGTGGAATAATTCATATTGGGCATCATATCTTGAAGCATTGAAATTTCAAGTTTCTCTTGTTAATTATATAAATATCTTGAAATCAATAAAAAAAATTCTTGTTGTAGATCTTGATTGCCTAATATTGCTAAATACTTGGAATTTTAGCTAATCTTGCTCTTTAAGTGATTTTGTGATCATAAGTAATAAGACCAATCCATCTTTGGCTAATTGTAATCTCTTTTGTTTCCCATCTTGATTCATTTGAGATAGTTGTCAATTCACTTGTTAAGGGCTTCATCTAAGTTGCTCTCTTGTTGAATATCTAAAATAACTTGTCTTGTTGGAGTCCTTAATCTAATTAATTAATCTCATTGAAGTCTTCGCTCACATTTTTTGCATTCCATTCTAGGATTAGACGTGCATATTTAAAAGTAACCTACAAGCATAAGTTGGTTGATAGAAAGATATAACTCCCCCTCTCTCTTGGCTTATGGCACTTGACCCTTGCACTAAGGTTAAAACAGGTGACCTTGCAATTTTCTTGTAGACATCCCTTGTAGGAACGGAGGCACCTGGGTCATTAGAAACTCACAAGAGGTGTCGTTAATGAGGCCATAGCCTCCTCCTTGTGGGCTTCTTTCTACAACCTTCTTGCAAGACTTGCTTCAAGACAGCTAAATTGAGGGTTCTCACCGAGAATAGGCATTCTAACTAAAATTAACCAAGAGCTTGCATCTCGCTTAGTTTTAGGTGTTGCATCTCATATAGGATAGTTTCTCATCCTAGCAGTGACTATTCATCCAATAACTTGGTATTTTAATTCGTATTGTACAAATAATTTGAATCCTAAGGCACTGGTCTCACACTTAAAAATCCTTAAATCTAATCGAATTGTGGTAAATAATTAAACATGTCAATTTTCCTTAACCAAGTTGCTAGGCCATTCAATTGTGTCTCCCAAACTCATTATCTCATCCATAGGGACTACCCACCTTACTTGTTGTAGGGAGACAGCTTAAATGGAGAGAGTCGGGATCAAAGTGACAGACCCTACCTTGAGTGTTATCGCATTCTTGTGTACAGTTTGAGCGACAACAAACTGAATGATCGACGACAAGAGGTCAAGGTTTGATTTCTTGAGAAGAGACAAGTACAGCAGTAGTAGGCAATTGTAGAATGATGTATAAAGACAAGGGGAGCTACACCACAAAATTAGAAGATGTATAAAGACAGGGAAAGCTACATCACAAGGGGGGTTGTATCATAGGGGAAGCAGCAGTAGGAAGATCAGCCAACCCTTGCCATTGATGTCCAAGAGGGAGAGAACCTTGGGAAGAAGCATGAAGTCAGAAGGATCTTATGCAGCAAGTTAAGTTATGATTGGTGTGTTGGCATCAATGACAAAGGGGGAGATTGTCCAGTATGTTGCCATTAATGTCAAAGCAGGTGCAGGAAATCAAAGACGATGCAGGATATCGTCATTGATGTCCTCAACAAGCTGGCATACATAGATGAGATGATGCGGATGTGAAACCCTATCTCTAGGGATTGGATTCCCTAGACAATGTTCATACCCCGCCTTTGATTGAAGTTTTGAAGCAGCAGATCAGTGACTCTGCCTCAAAAACCCTCACCATTAGATTCTCCTCAACAAGCCAATTCCGGTGGTAAGTGGATTGTCTCGTGGATCCTCACAGTTGGAGAGATATGCTCAATCAAAGTTCGAGACCCCAGCTAGTGGTCCAAAACCCCAAGGGTTATTGAAGTCACATCACACTATTGATTGAATAATGTGGATGTCTTAGTGTGATTAATTTAAGAGGTAAATTAATTTAAAATTAAATGAAAGGCAAGTCAGTCAGTTTAAAAGGAAGATGCTTGGCCCTTAATTTATGACTCCAAAATAAAGTTTAAAATTCAATTTATTTTAGATTGAATTTCCCTCCAAAATTCAAAGTCAGCTCACCCCAAGGATTGTGACCCTTCATTTGATGAAATAATTATAATTTGGCACTTAGACTCTTCATTGACGTGTGACTTTTCATTGATCTTTCTGCGATGATCATTTGAGGCTTATATGAATTTTTGAAAGGTAGAAAGCGAGTTTTGTGGAGACATTTCTTTGGGCCAATGCGAGCTCAACTTTGCAAGTAATTCGAGTTCCAAAAGGGCCTATCTCTTTGGTCTAATGCGAGTTTCCTCTTGAAGCAGATGTGAACTATACTCCTTAAGCAAGTGCGGATTTCCTCCTAAAGCAAATTTATGTCACAAGAAGGGTTATGTGTTGGATGTTTATTTGGGGGCTATGAGATTCGTTGTTTTATGTGCTTTTCTTGCAGGTGACCTTAAGTTATGCTCCAACTATATCTCTTGGCCTTCTACGAGACAGATGTTTGTAATATGAATTTTGGAGGAAGTTATATTCCCAGCCAATGCAAGTTTTTTGAGGTCATACCATTATGCAAGTTTAGGATATTTTGGATCTCCTGTAGGATCTTTTTTCTTTGCTCGGTCCTAAACCATATTCTTTATGCAAACTATGATTTAAGCATTTACATTAAGGATTTGGCCTATACCAAGTAGCTCCTACATTGAAATTCAGTTATCACAAAATTGAGCGCAATCTATAAATTAATTGTGGTTGCTTTCAGATTTGCAAACGAATTTTCTTGTAGTATGGTTTTATTCACCTAGGTGACACTTCTTTGGAGGAACGATCATTATCTATATGATGGTGAACTTGTTGCGCAACTATGACTTCGATATATAATTATTACACCTAACCTGTTACACAGTGATAGTAATCCTCTCAAATCTGAAGTAAATTTTATGCACTGTGAACAATGATTGTTGACCTAAGATCTGAATTGTTTGGAACTTGCATTTAGGGTTTGAGCCTGTAAAGGGATTGCTATAGAATTTAGTTGCATGTATTCTTGTGATTTTTGGTTTGAACAATGATATAAGTGTCTAGATCAATATTGCATAGCAAAGACCCTTTGATGAATGCGGACTATTATGACATGACTATGGAAGATGGCAAAGATAAGAGGTTGAGTCCTTATAACTACAACCTCGGTGATAGTAACAATAGTCCTTCTAATAACAGTGGTCTAATGATGAGTTTTTGAGGATGATGACAGTAATATATATGCTCAATAGATACATATGACAGTGATCTTTCCTAGATGCGTGACAGTGACCGTGTATGACTATTATAGCAGAGATTTGACAAAGATGCATTGAGCAGAACTTGTGTTGGTCAAGATGTCTATCAAGGTTTGATTTTTTGATGAAGCACTGAGACGGCAATGAGATTTGAATGAAATTGCAAGAGAATGACAGTGATGATATTGCTTGACAATGATTGATGTATGACAGTAACCCTGATTGCATGACATTTGATGTGACTTAGATGATTGATAGTAGCAGTGACCTTGTTGAAGTTGTGACAATAAAAAGCATAGGCGGTGTGTTGATCGATGGTTGTCATTGATGTCAACCTAAGCAGCACCAGGGGCTACCCCGATCTTGCCTTGGAATTTTGACTTGACAACTTACTCTATTCTGAGTCAAGTATATTTTGGATGGTTTCTACTTGTCGATATGTTTCTGTTGATATATGGCATGCCATGTAATTATTCACGGTTTGAGAGATATTCGTGTTTCAAGTTAGTAACCCCAGTTAGCGGGCTAAAACCCCATGAGGTTGTGGCATGACACTAATCAATGGTTGTGGTCATTGAATAGTCAATAATTAATAATTTTTTTATGCTCCTAAAACCTCTCCAACGTTCACTTGTTGAAGACCCTCTCAACCTAAGGATTTATATAAATTTTGACCCTCATATCCTCCTCATGTAAGGATTTCGCTACTTAAAACAGGTCATCGTGGCATTTCTGTTGTAACTTTTTTTTTTTTGCGAAGCTTCAAATGCTGAAAAAAAAACCATTTGAGTCGAAATCTTGATGAAGCGCGTTTCCGAATTTCAAATATTAGTTCGCTATATTTTTGGAGATATGATCTGAGGAAGTTAGGGTTTTTGCAGGCTCTCGAATTTCATGTCAAACAGGTGACCTTGGGAAAATCGTCATAACTTTCGCTCTGAGCATTGGATTCAAATTTCGTAAGAAGTGACAAAAATAGGACGATTTGTAGTTCGTTGGGTATCGTTTTCAAGACCAAAAGTTGAAACAGTGACACGTGGCACTTCGTACAAGTTCGCTCTACTAAACCAGTCTATAATCAGGTCATCGTAGAAGATTGGGCATAACTATTTCTTGAAGAATCCAATATTGATCAGACCTACGGGGTTAGAAGAGGACTCAGAGGGCTACCACGGGACGCAATTTCAGACCTTGGAGATCTGAAATTACATAGATACAGCAGATTCAATATCGAGCTTCTAGAAGGCAAGAAAAAATATGCATTCAAGGATCACTGCAGTAAGGACAACACATCAACGATCAAGGGTAAGTCTGCTACAACAAGGTATGTATGATTAGTTTTTGAATTTTAATTTGAATATCATCTTTGACATGTGTTTTTGCAAGACAGTGTAAGTATTTTGTATGTATGTTTGATTGGGTTTTGTTCATAGATATTGAACGTATTTACATTTGAATTTTGAATATTTCTCTAACATATGGTCTGCGAGACAGTGTAAGTATTTTGTTTGTATATTGGTTTGGGTCTTGTTCATTAATGCATGTGCAGGAAGGAGGACACAATAGGACAACTTTGACACATACTAGAAGGGCAATGCAACGCCAAAGTACCATTACTTGAAGCAAGCACAACAATACCTCAACAGCTGCTAGTGTTCAAAGAAGCAGCGTCAAGACAAGTATCAGATCGTGTCAAAAGTCAATATTGTAAAAATCATCATTGTAAAATTGTAAAAGAGTCAATTTGCCTAGAGTTGGAGAGGCATTGTGTTGTAAAATGTAACTAGGTCGGTCTTCATGTTGACTATGTAAATATGAAAAGGAGACAAAGATAATAAAATGTATTTTGTTGTACTTGCTTCATGGGTTTCTTGAGCAAGATTTTATTATGTAAATAGACTTCTTCTTGATATCTATTAGGTTCTTGTCTTCTAGGTATAAATAGGATTAAGTGTCAAAATCATGAAGGATCCAGTTCAGATGGATATGCTCCAAGACCTTGTAAAGAAGCTCTCAACAAATATGGTGCTCAAGATCAGTGTTGTAACATCTCCTCAAAACAGCCTATAAACAGTGGACAAGATGCTAAAGATAAACCTTGTAAATTCGGATTGAAAAATGCTGGAAAGGTCGGCTCAAATTATGTCCCAACAGTTCACTAAATAGGTCGGTTAATTATAGGGTCGAATAACTATAAATAGGCCAGAAAACTTCGCATAAATTACAATGAACAGAATTGAGACATGTCTGAGATTTTCGGTCAAGATCTCAGTGATAAGAATTGCGGATTAGTATGAGATTGAACAACGTTGAAAAAGGTGCAGAATTTGCGGATTAGTCTGAGGTTGGACAGCGTTGAAAAAGGAACAAGAAATGCAAATCTAACTAAGGTTATATAGCAGTTGAAAAGTGCGGATCTAAAGGACGAAATTTGGTGTAGATTCAAGAGTATAAATGGCGGAAGGTACAAGAGTACAAATTGAAAGAACAATGCAGATCTGAAGGTAAAAAACTAAGTCTGAAGGTCTAAGGTCTGAAGGTAAAAGCGAAGTCTAAAGGTCTAAGGTCTGAAGGTAAAAGCAAAGTTTGAAGATCTAAGGTCTGAAGGTCAATGTGAAGTGCTGAAATGCAGATCTGACGTGTAACGTAAGGAAGGTAAATCTGTGATTTACCTTCCTACAATAACAATGTTACTTCTAATTAAACATTTGTGTCCTATGCATTTTGATAATTGACTTGATGAAATATTAACGAAGAGAATACATAAGATACACAAGCAAACTCACAAGTAATTATCAAGAAGAGAATTTGTATTAATCCTAAGCCCTTCAAATTCTCAACATGGTATCGAAGCTATGGCAAAAGAAGATCACCTTATTGGCAAGAAGATTTTGGAATTAGAGAAAAGTTAATGTCTGAGATCAAATTCAGAGAGAAGAAGTTTGGTGATTTTACAAAGAAGAAGTTGGGTGCTATTGCAGAGATACAAGCTCGGTGGTATTGATACAAGTTCGATGCAATTTCAGTGATACAAATTCTCAACAACTTCAACATTGTGCATCACAGTAATTGGGTCAAAGAAATCTAAGGTCATCTCTGTTTATACCTTAGATAGGCCGAGGACTTCTTTAGTAATATACAGGTCTACCATACAGTGTAGACAAGGGTGATTGAAAGATTGCAAGGTGTGCTAAAGATCTCCGTCTTGAGCTAACAGATTTTAGATAACTTAGAGAAGAACTGAAGATATACATCAAAGCAAGAAAGATCTTTGTATTGAGATCAAGGATAAGAAGACTGTAAGAGGATGAGGCTAGAAGTGCAAAAAAAGGAGTTTACTACGAACCAAGCTTTCCTAGGACTGGTGCAGAAGAGTGCAGAAAAGAAGGCTTTATCATCATTACAACAAAGATCTAATCCTTACCCTTGAAGAAGATCATCCAAAGAGAAAGCACTAACACATTTTTCCTCCACCGCCATCAAAGAAATCAAGTTGAAGACTTTATCTTCACTTATCAAGTAAGTATCTTTCATTCTATAATCAAATTTGGTTAAATGACTTTGTTTCTACAGGGAGATCTATAAGCTGGTTAGGTTCTTGCATGAGAAGGATAGTCACAGTCCTCGAAGAAAGCAAAGTCATGAAAAATCTATGAAGGATTGGAGACATCAAGAGAATATATGATAAGCTGAAAGAACTATTCTATGCAATAAATAAGGTTATGTCACTTAGACCAGATTTACACAAAATTGAGGTATCAAAGGATGAAGGGATATCTTCATAAGATCTCAACTGTGAGATCTGGAAAAAGACGATAAGATGGACAACGTAACAAATAGACAAGAAAATTACCTCATTCAACTAGTGGTCTCTATAGTAGATGGAAAAAGACAAATCAAGGGCAAAAATATTGAAGGATAAAAGACTCAAACATTTACAGAAGGAAAAAGGGAAGTTGAGGAAACCACAAGAAAGATGGTCCTAAAGGGACAATCTCAATAAGAGATAGAAAAGAAGATTCAAGGAAAATCACGCAAAACTTATGAATAAGGAATTGATTTCTGATAGGAAGCAATGTAGCGTCCTGATCTAAGCATGGCAAGAATTCCTGGTGAGTCTGCTCCGGGAAAACCTCTTTGACAAACTTTAAGAAAGTAGTCATCAAGAGCGAGGGTCATCATAGAAACATATTCTTGGGATGTGATGACATATTGATGAAACAAGCCAAGGGAATGAAGCTATTCATTCCTAAAAATTGCTACAAGATGACTCAAGGGAAAAAGGTATGAGGTATGTATATATTTATATGCTGACATTGGATGTTGTGATGTCATGTTATATGGTTGCAGGTAATGAACCTATGTACTTAGAAGTATGAACTATATAAGAGTATCTCTCAGTGCATGGACAGATGAAATCAACATAATATGTCCTCATGGTATATGAGGTGGTTGTTGAAAGTTCCTAGAAATGGAAAAAGTGCAGAAAGGAAGAGATCATGAAATGCAACCATGTCTTGAGGCAGGTATCATTCAAAGGCCAAGTAGATGTGACTAGAAGATCTCCTGGGAAGATATGTAGACTCTGACGAAAGTCTGGAAACCCTTAGCAAAAACATATCATTAGGAGATGTGTCAATCTATATGAAGGATATCGATGCCTACAGGAAGATGTCAAGGTGAAAGATTATCACTAAGGTAACTTTCGTTCAAAAAGTTAATATGAGTATCTTTATCTGGATGAATCTGTGCAGGGCTGCTAATCATGAGAAAGGATGTATGATCCTTGGAAATAATTCGAAGGAAAGCAGCATGGCATAACAATGGACCAGATAAAAGAAGTCTGATGAATCACTCTGATAGCTAACATGACTCAGGATGGAAGTGATGGATGATCTGTGCCCTATAAAGCTAAAGTTGGAGATTCCTCAATAGCGAAATTCATGACATCGAGAACAGGAATTCTTCATAAGCAGTTGGGTGTCTCACCATTGCTGCTGAAGACCCTGGTTAAGAGGGAGCCTGATGGTAAGTTTCTTACTTGGAAGAAACTTGGTAATTCCTAAGGATGAGCTTAGGTACAATCTTTGTATAGAATTGAGTACATTCCCTTGTGGAATCAAGTCCTCCCTAGTTGAGAGGGAGAGATAGACACATCATTCTGGTCTTGGGAAGACAGAATGGAGGATTAGGTGATCATCTGGCATTCGATACTCTTTGAGAATGTGATAGGGCATTCAAGATAAGAGTAGTCAGGAACCGATATTCTTTGAGGGCTAGCTACCCAAGAGAAGAATAGTCCAGGAAGGTCATACTTTGGAAACACCCGGGTGGAGTATATACCTTGGAGAGACAATGACGAAGGTGTCTATAAGTCATGTGTCTCGCCAGCATTGAAGCTCATTGTCTCGTTGAAGAGATGGGGCTGTTAGTCAAGGCCTTGCACTAGTACAATGCTCATTGATATGATGCTATACAGATGCGATTACCAATCCGATTTTTCTTATGAGATTCTTTAAGTTTAAAAGTGATTATGTAACTATATTAATACCTCCCTAGTTAAGAGGGAGTGTTGTAAAATGTAATTAGGTCGGTCTTCATGTTGACTATGTAAATATGAAAAGGAGACAAAGATAATAAAATGTATTTTGTTGTACTTGCTTCATGGGTTTCATGAGCAATATTTTATTATGTAGATAGAATTCTTCTTGATGTTTATTAGGTTCTGTCGTACTATACAACAACCCTCCCCATTTCGAAATTTTTATATTAATTTTTAGAAGAAATGGGTCCCCTTTTTTTTTTCTTTTAGATTCAATAATTTTTCCTAGCCTCGCTTATTGCAAAGATTAAAGAAAAACCTTTGTATATATGTAAATATTAAAAGGAAATCAAATGAATCATAAAACAAAGCAAAGCCTAGAACATAAGTCTTTATCGCATTTCACAAAATATGAAAGGAAAAGCTCAATATGTCGTTGCTCAAAAAAAGTTCCGATGCGATAAAGTGAATTGCTAAATCGCATATCACATAGGAAAAAATTCAAAAGCCTTCTCCATCATTCTGATGCAATAGATCGCATCGCAAAAGCGCATATTGCACTAAACATAAGGCTAATTCTTCCCTTCGAAAAGTTCCGATGCGATGAAGTCTTATCACAATCGCAAATCGGCAATCATATCACAAGCGATCCCTTTTGCAAAGCTCCGATGCGATAAGTCCAATCGCAATCGCGAATCGGCGGAAAACTTAATGCATCCTTATACGTTCATTTCAAAAGTTCCAACGCGATAAAATAAAAACAAACGCTCATCGCTCATCGCTCTAAATCACATCACTCATCGGCAATCGCAATCGAAAACTTCAAACAGTAATCTTTAAACCGAGACTTTGAGTTTGCCAAGTACGATCATCATTGATTGGAAATCAGATAAGTCATGACATTAACTCAAATGAGAATGCGCGATGTGACTTTCCATAATGGCATTTAATTTTTTAAGACAGAAATCATTAAGTCAGATTCATGAACAAAATCCTTTGCAGATTGTTTCTTTTCAATAATATGACGTTGCTTTAAATGATTTCCTTTTTACATGGCGTTGTCTATTCTTCATCGTTTTCCTCCCAATTCTAAGAGAATTTTTCATCATTTCCCACTTATTTACAGATCTGTAGAACAATTATTCCTCCTATTTGCAGACCTGTTAAAACGCTTCCAGTCAGAGAAAATGTTGAAGAAGCTTAAGAAAGCAAAGGTTACCACCATCCCAAAGGAAAAGCCGGCCAAAGTTAAGTTAATAACTGATACTACATGCCTTGGTCTCGGAAAGCTTTCTTGGGAAGAAGTTTATAATCTGCTCAAAGCTGAAAATCCCACTGTGACAGAAGAAAAAGCGACAGTGCCAAATGAGGACTCAGAATCAGAAGATAATCCCCTCAAAGAACTGGCAGACTCTTATCTTCATAGAGTAGCGGCTCGAGCAAATGTATTTCCATACTATGATTTAGTACGATGGGTAATAAAGGGCATAAATATCACAGACAGAGCATTTTTCATAGCTAATGGAAAGATGTTCGGATCCTTTAAATCAGAGGCTAAGTCACAGGACACGTCCTCCAGGGTCCCGTGTCCCGTATTTTACGTGTTGGACACGAAATACGACCTAAAACGTGTCCAACACGTTTTTTTTCGTGTCCTCCGAAATCGAATACGTGTCCTCCGTTTTAGCATTCGTGTCCTTAAATCGAATACTCGTGTCCTCCGTTTTAGCATTCGTGTCCTTAAATAGCATACTCGTGTCCTCCGTTTTAACATTCGTGTCCTTCGTTTTTGCATTCGTGTCTTAGGTTTAGAATACTTGCCCTAAAGTATTCTTGCCGTTTGGACACGTTTTCCACAAAAAATACATAAAACACTAAAAATTCGTGAGTTTTTTTCATTCGCGTTGTGCTGAACGAAGTGGTTGCTGCTGTGCTGAACGAAGTGGTTGCTGAACGAAGTGGTTGCTGCTGTGCTGAACGAAGCAGTTGCTGCTGAACGAAGTGGTGCTGATTCCTGAACCTTTGTTCCTGTCGTGGGTGCCCACTGCCGCCGCATTCGAAGTTCTGGTCGCTGTTCCATTGCCCGCCGGCCGCCGCATTACAAACTTACACAATACACACTGCACAGGTATGTTACAACTTACATCGATGATCGCATGTATAAATGGCAGCCTGCAGGGAAATTTCAACGGAAGTTTATAATATAATTTATAATCGATTCATCGAATAACACTGAAATTTCAGGTATCGAGCCCTTTAACAACTGCTTCCAGCTAGCTATTGTTAGCAGCTATCAATATTTATTATTGACTTTGCACAGTGGGTCACTGGGTGTTTATAAATTATAATTTATACACTGAACACTGAACAGTAATGCGTAAAAATATAAGAAGCGTAAATCAACTATTACATTCCAGCTATAATATCTCAAATGATTAAGCACATTGATGTAGTTCATCTCTAAGCATAATATAAATTACATCGCAGCATGCAAAATGGGCTCCCGATCTCAATACCTATCATTTTAAAAGACAAGAGCTGTCAAACAAGTTGCCCAAAGGATGGATTCACCTCCCAACCGCAGACATTCCTACATGACTGTTAAACCCAAGCGGGGCTAATGATATGATAAGGGAGCACAGTTATGGGAGCATACCCCTCTCAGCATCACAAATCAGTGAATCACAAACAGTTTTACAACAGAAATCACCTAGCTGTACGGTATAAGTTATAACTTATAACTCTGTGCCATGTGGTGATTCGGTGAACTGTAGTCTGTCATAGACTTCAATTTTAGTTGTTTGCCTATGATACCTGTTTGTTTTGTGGGTTTTCAAAACATTATATTATAATTTATGACTGTTGCATACATGAGCTGAAATTTTACTAAATGTACATTAATAATTAATAAATTATCAATAACTTAATAAGCGATGCCATCAATTTTGCCAATGTCCCACTCATTGTGCCACTTATTTGAGTGATACATTTATAAAATGAATACCCAATGCCCATGCTTCTGTGTTTGGATATTTCTAATGTCAACAGAATGATAGTCTGTGTCATGAGCTCTCAGAGACAGAATGAAAGAATTTAAATTGCAGCTACTGTCATGCTTTTGCATGCTCATTGCTGAGTAAACGTTTTTAGGGTAAAACAATAATATTTCAAAAGAATTTAGAAATGAATTTGAGATGCAAGACACAAATGTAATGGGTGTTAAATTTGGACTCTATTCCACAGTCCCGACTCCCAATCCATTACAAGTCCTAACTGTTGTTCAAGGGAGGATAAGTAAAACTTGTCAGTTAGAAGTCAAGAGGTAAAAGTTCATCAAATGAAAATCACATAACTTTCATAGAAAACACCTACTCTGTCATTGTTATGCCACAGGTGACAGAATCCTTACACAATTATCCTTACACAGAATCCAGGGGGTCCATGTGGACACTATCAGTCTTAAATTTTAATGTACAGCACACTGATATCAATTCCCTCAGTACAGTGATATTAAATTTTAATGTACAGTGATATGAATTTTCAGACTTGTGGAGTGCTCCTGGATAGACAACAGTTTAAACTTTAAACTTTAAAATTTAAATGTGGATTTGGTGAATGCCTTTGGACCTAAAAGTTAAAACAGTAACTTAAATATTTTAAATACCTGAAATAATGAACATTGAAAATTGAAATTTAGTATTAAATTTACTAGTTGTTTAATTAATTTTAAATTTTTACCTGGAATAATGAAATTTAGTATGAAATTTACTAATTGACAAATTGTTTGATTGATTTTTTTTTGTAGGTGATAGATTGGCAAGTTGGCCACTGTTGCAACAGCAAGAAGATTAATGGCTCAATCATCAAAAGCAGCTGGCAGAGGTCAAAGGAAAGACAAGGGTGGTGCTTTTCGTAGTCCTCCCCCTCCAAGTATTTCAGCATCTGTTAGTCAAAGTGCCCCAATTGATTCAAGTGAAGCTTTAGGTGCTTCTCAGCCCACAAATGATGTTGTTGTAGCAAGACAACAAGCACAACTAAAAAAATTCCCTCTATGGAAGTATGTAACCAAGAAAGAAGGGCCAAAGGCTGGTGCGGGAGGGAATGTGCGTTGGTCTTGTAATTTCTGCAAGGGTGAATTCAAGAGCACTTACTTTCGAGTTAAGGGCCATTTGTTGGGTCTTCCTTGTGGAATTGGAGCATGCAGAAAGATTAGTATTAGAGAAAGAATAGATTTGGAAAGGGAGGATGCAGGTGGCTTGGGGAATGTGGAGGCATCAAGCCGGAAAATCAGAAAAAATGAAGATCCTCTTCCATTCTTGAGGAATACCAGTAGCAGTAGATTTGGGAGTGGGGCTGAGATTCAGCCAAACAAAAGGAGGGCAGCCCAAGCTTGTGGTCCAATGGACAAGATCTTTCAGCGTGAGAAGCGAGATGAGGTTGATCTTACAGTTGCATTCTTTTTCTATCTCAACTTCATTTCTTTTAATGTTGCACGGTCTCCTTTGTTTGCTGAGATGTGTCGAACTCTAGTTGATGTGGCTCCAACTGGGTATGTGCCTCCAAGTTCAGAGAAGCTTAGAACCACATTGTTGGTTAAGGCAAGGAAGGAGGTGGATAAAATTCTAAAACCTATCAAATCATCATGGATCTCATCTGGTGTCAGTATTGTTTCTGATGGATGGACAGATACAGCACGCCATCCTCTCATCAATTTCATGGTATATTCCCAAAATGGACCAGTGTTCTTGAAAGCAGTTGATGCTCTTGGTCAATACAAAGATGCACAGTATATGGGAGAATTGTTTATTAAAGTTATTGAAGAAGTAGGCGTTGAATGTTGTGTGCAAATCATCACAGATAATGCACTGTTTGCAAAGCTGCTGGCTTGATTGTGGAAACTAAATATCCACAAGTATTTTGGACACCATGCATTGTTCATTCCTTGAATTTGGCACTAAAATCTATTGCTTCAGAAGTGATATGGATTGGCAATCTTATTGAGGATGCACGCCATATCCGAAATTTTGTACAGAACCATACCAATGCTCTCACAATATATAAAGAGTACACACATCTATCATTGTTGAAGATTGCAGATACTCGGTTTGCTTCCTCATTCATGATGCTTAAGAGGTTGAAGGAGGTGAAGGCCGCTCTTGGGGCCATGGTTATTTCAGATCTTTGGTCTTTTTGGAGAAAGACAGATCAAGCTGCTTCAAAAAAGGTAAAGGACACGGTGTTAGATGATGGTTGGTGGGAGAGGGTGGATCTTACCATAAAGATCATGAACCCTATCATTTCTTTCTTGAGGTTTGCAAACACGGACCAGCCGATCTTAGGAGAGGTTTATGAGGGTTGGGATTCCATGATTGAGTCTGTGAAAACTATTGTTATGGAGAATGAATGCCCTGAATATGAGACATCAGCAGAGAGCTTATGGTCCACCATACAGGATATTCTTATCTCTAGGTGGGATAAGAATTGCACTCCTTTGCATTGTTTAGCTCACTCTTTGAATCCCAAGTACTACAGTCCAGAGTGGCTCCGTGGTGGGACCTCACACAGATACCCTCCTCACATGGATGGAGAGATTTCACAAGGGAGGAAGATAGCATTCAGAAGGATATTTCAAGATAGAGCCTCTTTTCTTGAGGTGGAGGAAGGCTTTGTAGAGTTCCCCACTGGCACTAGGAGATTTGGTGGGTATGATGTACTTGAAGATAGGGGGGTCAAAGATGCCTATGCTTGGTGGGCAACTCATGGGGCAGCATACCCTGTTCTACAACAATTAGCCTTGAAGGTCCTCTCTCAAGTTACTTCATCTTCTTGTTGTGAGAGGAATTGGAGCACTTATGGGAATCTATATAGTTTGAAAAAGAGAAGGCTTGAGCAATCCAGGGCGGAGACAATGGTGTATGTGCACACCAACCTTCGTCTTATTTATAGGCAGAGGCAGGAATGGTTGAAGGGCAAGACAAAGATGTGGGATGTGTTTCCTGATGATATGGGCTTGGACGATAGTGTTGAGTTGGCGTTAGCCAACATGGATCTTAATGACCCAGTGCTAGAGCCAGTGACTTTTGATGATGAGTCTCTTGAGGGGTCATCCTCTACAGCAGCAAATGCAGCAGACGCAGGATGTCTTGGATTGGGCATAGAGGAGCAGGTTGGAGTAGGGTCAGATGGGTCAGATCAGGATGGCAATGGCAGTGATCGTGATTATGACATGGAGGAGGGCATGGACTATTGATAGAGTGATGAGTCGTGGACTTGTGGCTAGTGACGTTGTTCCTACTTATTTTGTATCTACTTTTTTGTATTTTCCAGTGGCATTCCCTCAGTATCTATGTACACTGAACAGTGAATACATTTTGATTTTGATGACTTTATAGAAAATATGCATTTTATCATTTATGGTTTTAATATCTAAGTTCTTATAAATTTCAAGTTATTGTTATGGTTTTAATTTTAAATTTTAATGACTCATGAGTCACGAGTCATTGACTTATTGACTTAGTAATTTACTAATTAGTAATGACCATGGCTTTAATGACTATTTAGTATTTAGTATTTCTTATGTGCTTGTAGCCTTGAAGTTGTAAGTTGTAACTTGTAACTTGTAACTTGTAAGTTGTATAATTGTAATTTACTAATGAGAGGGAATTTTGAATTTCAAAATTAAAATTTCAAGAAAGTATAATTGTGTATATATATATATATATATTTTAAATATAAATAAAACGTGTCCTTCGTGTCCTGTTTTCGAGGTCACGGTGCCTGTTTTCGAGGTCACGGTGTCTCGTGTCGAATACTCGTATTTACGTGTCCTCCGTGTCTCGTGTCCTCGTGTCATGTGACTTAGATCAGAGGATATCAGGTAATGTATCATCTACCAGAGCCTCAGAAGATCTACAATAAAGAATTTCTAGAGGATTTCGCTTCAAAAAACGAAATAGAGTCAGACCCTATTAGAGAATGGAGGCAAGCTCCAGAGAAACACAAGCATGAATCCTCAGGTATGTACTCTGTAGAATCTCTAGCACCTCCCTATTGCTACGTTGCTGCCATGATATGCACACTGTTTGGGTTTGCCAATTCTGCAAGGTTTTCTATTGAAATGGTACCTCTAATTGATACTGTCGTGAATTCTTATATTATGGATTGGTCAGTCATCCTATCTGATAAGATAGCAAATAAAATTCTTGATTAAAGAAGGAATAGGCATATGTCTACCGAAACGACACCCCCATTTCATCTATGTGCTTACATTATAGATGCCATATGCTTCAATTCCGAATTTCCCATTTTAGGATGGAAATGGACTCCTCAGGACCCCACTCCTATCCATATCTATCATAAATATTTGTGGAAAGCCCATTACAGAAACCATGTATATAAGATTTTCCATGGATTTATGCTGCCCATTCATCAAAGCCATTTTTAACAAACCCTCTCCGCGGCTATCAGATAAGGCCAACCTTGACTTAACCCTAATTGGAAACTGGTTTGGAGAGGAGAATTTCACTTACATCCGAATATTCGGAAGTGTAACCAACCCTCATGTTTTGCCTCTATACATTCCTGATAAATTACTAGCTCAGGAAATTTCCTATCAGATTACAGAGAATGGTTTGTCCAGGAATCTGAAGACCTCCAAGAAACAAATGTGGCCTACATTTCCTCTCAAAAGTGGATCTTACATTCTCAATGATTTCAAGCATGCAGAGAAAGAGGCCTTGAAAATTAAACAACTCAAACTAGCATTCATCGCCCCAAGGCAATATGACCCAAACAAAATCGCCCTTAATGTTACATCTACGGTACAAATTGCCAAGTTTGAACATGAAGATGATAGTTTCGATGACCTATTTCTCTCAGCTGAAGGTTTTGCACAGGTTCAACATAAAGCAAGTTCAAAACTAGAAACAAGCGATATGGTCTATTCACGCTTTACAAGAACAAGAGGTTACTGACAATTCCTCTTGACCAGCTACAAACGACTCCTCTGCTATCCCAAGAAGAACAAAAAGAAGAAAAGGGCAAAAAGAGTGATACTCAAACTGAACAGGTAAACACAGGAAAGAAGGCTGATAGCTCCTCCGATATTGATATACATGTTAATTCAAAATAATGTGAGCAGTTTGATCAGCAGATCAAAGGACAAAATGATTTCCAGAAGCTGAATACAACATAGACATCTATCATCACAATTAAAGACATAGTTGGTGATATCAACACTCCAGATGTTGAAATTATCCCTGAGAATCCATCTGAGGAGATTGTGTTAAAAGTTGAAGATATACCACCCTTGGACATTTTCTACAGTCCAAAGCATAGAGCTGTGGTTAAGAGGCAAAGAAATAAAAGAAAACTGGACCACAATCTATTATCATCTTCCTAGGCCGAATTGATGGATGTTGTTTGGAAAAACTCTAAAATTGATCCTATACAGCAGCAACCATAGATAAAGCTTCCAAGGTAAATTTGTTAATAAAGGAAAAAGACCAAAGAATAGTGCAGCTGGAGCAGCAATTAGTTGAAGAAAGACAGCAAAATGAAGAACTTAAAGAACAGTTAAATTCTAAAAGACAAAAGCTTGACCAACAAGCTATACAAAAACAACAACTGTTCCAAGAGGTAAATGAATTACAGACATTGCTTCAAAGAGAAAAATTGGCCAAGGAGGAACAGAGTGCAATATTGCAAGCAAAACTGCAAAGATTTAAAGATTATCCTGGCGTAGAACAATTCAAGAAGGAAGCCCTTGAATCAAATAAAATGTTATCATTATAGCTTGATATTCTATCTCAGAAGATAACAATAGTTCATCCTTTATGTGAAATAACCTTGTCACTTGCAGAGAAAACAACAAACTCAAGACTTGAATTTGAAGATGCCGATGAGAAAATCTTAGGATTTCTCGCATGGCAAGAAACAGATCAAGGAATTGCAGTTAATTTACCTAAAATTCAAGAAGCACATAAAAAAATTATGTTTGCAGAATGGGAGGCACAGTTAATTAAAACAGAGAGAGCCATTTCCAGGGCAAGAGTTTTAATGAACAATGTGGTAGAGTTAATCAATGATAACCTACATACTTCTAACTTAATCTCCGATCACATTCCAAGACAACTTCCAAAGGTCAAAGAGTTAGAAAAACAATGGGAGCAAGAATTGAAAAGCAGGTAGCAACAAATTGATGCAATACAAGAGCTAACATGGGATACATTCTAGTCATATCTAGTCAAACCACACAGCCAGCAATTGATTATGAAATGCCTCTCCCATGCTATTGCTAATATGCTTCCAGAATTTTCTGATGCCACCTACACCGGTCAACTACATTCTTGTCTGAGTCATCCGCCAGAAGTCAAAGATATGTTATCGATATGCCAGTTGCACACATCAGATATGTAGGAAGTATCTAAGATCTATTCTGATGGGAATCGCCAATCTATTTCTGTAAAATCACATCCCTAGCTTTCATGATTCGGTATTCACAACAGCATCTAAGCGATGTTTAGGATAGTTTGTTAGGATTTTTAGTGCTATTTAAACTCCTTTCATGTATTTAAAAAGGGGTCCTGAAATTGTAATAATTTTTGACTTGGAAGATACACTTTTGTACTTCTAAATTTATTATTTTTATGATGGATCACATTCTGTGATTTTCTGAGGAATCATTTTTAAGAGTCTGCATTTTTGCGTCTTGAAGATAGTTCTAAGTGAAAGAACAGGATCGGAGTATCAATTGCATCAGAGAATTTTAAATGTATCTAGTATTTCTATCATTTATGTTCAGTTTTCTTATGCGATAAAATATTCCTATTAAAATTGCTATTGTTTATATATATATATATATTTATGTTTCTAAAACATTTCTCTGTTATATCATTTATGAAAATATAGAAATGTTATCTTTCATAGTATGTATAAACAATATAGAAATATAAATTTGTGAATACGATACGTTATTCTAACTCTATTTAACTTCTTAAACAGAGATATCATCATATGAAATCTGATCTTTCTTTTAAATAAATAAGTCATCTTTATGATTGTTTGTTTAAATGAAATTATTCTTAAAACATGTTCATCTTTAAATACCCAGGTTAGTTTAGAGTTATTTTTATTTATCAAGCAGTAGATTAAATATCAAAATTTCATCATCCATTATACAAACACCTCATTACCAACTCATTCCATTTATTATTGGGAAACTAGTCCCATATTATCCAGTCGGAGCCACTATCACAAACGGAAAAGGAGTTGTATTAAGGTCCGGACCGGGTGGTTTCCCCAATGTTTGAAGCTAGGATTTCAGGGACTTCAACATGTTCTTGTCTTCTAGGTATAAATAGGATAAGTGTCGAAATCATGAAGGATCCAGTTCAGATGGATATGCTCCAAGACCTTGTAAAGAAGCTCTCAACAAATATGGTGCTCAAGATCAGCATTGGAACATCTCCTCAAAACAGCCTATAAACAGTGGACAAGATGCTGGAGATAAACCTTGTAAAGTCGACTTGAAAAATGATAGAAAGGTCGGCTCAAATTATGTCCCAACAATTCACTAAATAGGTCGGCTAATTATAGGGTCGAATAACTATAAATAGGCCAGAAAACTTCGCATAAATTACAGTGAACAGAATTGAGACATGTCTGAGATTTTCGGTCAAGATCTCAGTGATAAGAATTGCTGATTAGTATGAGATTGAACAGCGTTGAAAAAGGAGCAGAACTTGTGGATTAGTCTGAGGTTGGACGGCGTTGAAAAAGGAACAGGAAATGCAGATCTGTCTAAGGTTATATAGCAGTTGAAAAGTGCGGATCTAAAGGACGAAATTTGGTGCAGATTCAAGAGTATAAATGGTGGAAGGTACAGGAGTACAAATTGAAAGAACAATGCAGCTCTGAAGGTAAAAACGAAGTCTGAAGGTCTAAGGTCTGAAGGTCAATGTGAAGTGCTGAAATGCAGATTTGAAGTGTAATATAAGGAAGGTAAATCTGTGATTTACCTTCCTACAATAAAAGTGTTACTTCTGATTAAACATTTGTGTCCTGTGCATTTTGATAATTGACTTGATGAAATATTAACGAAGAGAATACATAAGATACACAAGCAAGCTCACAAGTAATTATCAAGAAGAGAGTTTGTATTAATCCTAAGCCCTCCAAATTCTCAACACGTTGTTGGGAGGCATAAGTGTCATTGTTGGATAATGTTATGGTTGGGTTGCAGGTCATAGTGTGATTGGGTGATTGGTCTAGTTCAAGAAAGTCATTGTGAATCATATTGAATCGTGGATCATTGTCCTTGGTATGGGAGTCGACACTCTTGTCTTATTTCTGATCATTATAGGGTGGCAGGGAGGTGCTAGGTTGGTGCATGAAGTCACCTACAGGTTGGAGCCTGTGAACACTTCAGGGTGGTAGGTTGGTATAGGATGTCGAGGCATCCATTCAGATGACTACTGAAGAAACCAGGGCGTTGGGGCGTCCTTCCAGTGGGAGCTGGAGAAGAATGCTTTTCTAGAATTCTAGGAAGTTGTACCTTTCATTTCAGTTGGGGCTTAAGATTAAATAATTTATTAGAAAAGCGTTCGGTGGTTTTTGACTCGGAGGGGTTTTCCACCTAAAATTCGTGTGCCTATTGTGTTCTATTGTTTACTGTTGTTACTGGATAAACATCAAGAATAATTGAAGATTAACTAATGCTCTGAAAATATTTAAAAGTACTAATTGATAAGAAATACTGATTCACTCCCCCTCTCCGTATTTCCAACACGGTGAAGCAGGAAGTGCAAAAGGAGAGGCGGCAGGAGGGGAAACAGTGATAGTTGCAATAGAGGCAATGATAGCAGCAGCAGAGGTAGAGAGAGTCAGTGAGAGTAGCAGCAACAACAGAAGGAAGTTTGGCATTAGATAGAAGTAGTAGTGATTGCAGTAGTGGGAAGCAGTTGCAACAATGATTATAGCAGTGAATGGTCAGTTGTTTTGTAAGGGAGGATGAAGACTCCTACATACTTTTTCTGCCAACATCTTCAGAGTTGGGGAGTGTTTCACTTCCTTCCAGCTCAGCTGGTAAATGTGTGTAATCATACATAATGCAAAGCTTGATGAGACGAAATCTTTGTATGTTGATTATCTAATGTGATGATGTTTCTGCTGTTTTTCTATTAATGCTTTGAATGTTTAAAGATTAACAAACCAATTGTAAAAAGTAAGGAAATATTGATTCACCCCCTTCTCAGTATTTCCAAAACCAAGCACACTCACGAATGGTGCTCCCAAAGAAATGAGAGATGAGAGAAAACTCCTTGTCGAAACTTCTCGCAAAATAATCCACATCGACTATAGTTGGTGAAGTCATCGCCATCTCACTCTTCTTCTCTTTACCTCCTTTCTTCTTCTGTGGACACTTGCTTGCATAATGACCAAACTCTCCACATGCAAAGCATTTCACTTTGCTCAAGTCCTTCTTGTTGCCATTGTTGAACTTCCCTTTTCCCTTCTTTAGCTTACTAGCGAGGGAAAAGTTTTCATCATTGGGACTCTTCTATTCAAGATCATCATTGGAACTCTCCTACTGAAGACCCTCATCCTGAAGTTCTTCTTGGAAGAAATCATCCCATAACTTATTCCAATCTGGAAGTTTTTCTCGTGAGACTACTCCTTTAATGAATGGCTTCCACTGCTCTGACTCCTGAGAATCCCTTTATGGCAATCCTCACTAACTCATGTTCTGGAACATCATCACCAATGGCACTAAGCTCATCACAAACTTGTTGAATCCTAGTAAGATACGAAGTCACGTTCTTTCCACTTTTCATCTTGACGTCCCTAAGCTTCTCTCTCAATACCATCTTTTGATTCTCGTTCTTGTTCTGAAACAGTGCTTTCAAAGCTTCCCACATGTGCATGCAATGTCCTTTCCGGTAAGGTGAAGTATCTGTTGATTTGGGGTAGCATCGAATGTGCTCTAAGTCTCAAATTTTGTGGAGAGGCTTAGACACATGTATTCCAAATAACCCAGATATCGTATGGGGAAATTCCACCCGGAGACAGTTTTATTTGATAAATTAATTATTTTTAATGGGACCCTCTAAGTCTCAAATTTTGTGGAGAGGCTTAGACATATGTATTCCAAATAACCCAAAAATTGTTTGGGGAAATTCCACCCGGAGACAATTTTATTTGATAAATTAATTATTTTTAATAGGACCCTAAGTCTAAACTTAGAAAATTAAAATAGTTAATGGGTATTAATCTAAACTGTGGGTGTAACTTCTAGAAGAAGACGAGGATCAAGTCAAAACGATCTTAGCCACTGATTAGTTTCTAATTCGGGTCGTTGAATGTCAACGAGAGGATTATTTAAGGAAGCTTGAGGGTCATTTGGAAAACACACCAGGCAGATACTCAATTGCCCGAGTAAGATCGATTTTTCAAGAAGAAGAAATCGATTCAGAGGGAGAGTTGTAGGTGAAGAGGAGAGCGAGGGTATCAGCATCAGTCGAGAGTGCAAGAGCTGGTGACACGGTGCAGAGAAGGGATAGCGCAGTAGCAGTAGAGGGACAGCAAAGTGCAGTGACGCAGAACTGCGTAGTCCTCATGCAATGCTGACGTAGTGATGACGCAAAGGAGGCAGCAGGGTGATCTGAAAATGAAACTATTTGTAACTGCTGTGCAAAGTATCCATTTTCATTTAATTAAGTGTGCAAAGTATTCTCCATGTCTTGCAAGTTAAACAGTGTTTTTGGCAATAGTTTCTGAGTTTATGTGTGAGAATTGGTTATTTAAATTCACTGTTTAATATATCAGTTCAGAAATACACAGCAAGAAAATTCACCATAGCATAACACAGTAAACTGATGAGGCAGTTCACCCCTCCTGGGCTACATCTGCCAGGTCCAAGGCTCCCAATGGGCATGTCCTTGCTCTATTAAGTTGCTCAAAATGGTTATACAGTGAGAAATATGCCTAAACAGGCAAAACCAGCTGTGAAATTGACTTCAGAAGACAAAAATAAGCTAAAAATGGCTTTTGTTTCACCTTAAACAATGAAGTACAGCAGCTCCATTTCCCTAATGGCCCTAATGGCTCTCCAAGCTTCCCTGAAGCAAAAATGGTTGTAGAACACCTCTGTTCGCTTTGCAACCTGTCCCAAACTCTCCAGAATGCTCAGAATAGCCAAAATTGACTAAAATTTCGTCCAAATTGGTTCAATATTGAGGGAGATATGGCCAAAACCAATTTTGCCCAATATTCCCTAAACAAACTCCACCAAATGTGGAGAAACTGCAAATAGGAGCGCTAATTTGGCAATCTGGTTGAAAATGTTGGAATGGCGCCAAATATGGTCAGGCGGTTTAGAAGTGGCATTTAATATTTATCGTGGGGCGGTCACATGGTGACCACCACCCAAACTCCGACCAAACCGCATGCAACAACGGTAGCATTAATTGTTTAAAAGGTGTTGGCCACATGCTCGGCCCTAACCGCGGATGAAACCGTTATGGAAACTGCCAGTCTGGGCACTGGTCGCGAGCTCCAGTCACATGGAGTATGGGGGCCAGCCCCCTTTGCCGCCCAACCACACTTAAGTTAAACTTTAAATAAAAATTCTCCGCCACCATAGTTAAGTAACACCTTTGTGACCTAACAGTAAGACGTTTCCGCTATAACCCAAAGGTCTTAGGTTCGAACCTTGTAACTTCCAAAATTTTAATATGGCATGCCTCCTCCTCAGCCTGGGGCCATGTGGCGGCCTCCGGGCCTGCCACGTGGCAGCCTATGACTGGCCCAAATTTGCACAGTCAACCCAACATCAAATGAGAACTTGGCACGTCCCAAAATGATTCGCCCACTTGGAATATTCTTTGGAATATTCCAAAGAATATTCTTTGGAATATTCCAAAGAATATTCTTTGGAATATTCCAAAGAATATTCTTTGGAATATTCCAAAGAATATTCTTTTTTTAATTTTTCCAATTTGCAAAAGTCAACTTTGGTCAATTGATTTTTGAAGGTTACTAGAGACTTCAAACCTTCATAATTTCACATACGACGTCGGATTTGAGTCCCGTTCGCGGCGCTAGAATCGCAACTACAAGGCCTTTCTGATCGTTCAAGTTGCAACCAATTCTGAGCAGTTCCATTTTTGAGCATTTTTTCAACTTGGACATGATCACCTGATCACAGGGCCTCTCCAGGGATCAAGTTCTCATCAGAATTTGTGAGAAAATTTTCTCTAGTGTTATCACAGAGATTGCTCTTCATTACTGTTGATTGTTCTTTGTACAAGAGATTTTTGCTGAAGAATAATAAAGAAACCCTCATCTGTTGCACCAGTTTTCCCACATTGGTTTTTTCGGGGACAATTGTCCAAAAAAAATTGTGTCATTCTTGTGCTTGCATTTCTTTATATTTTGTCTCAGTATTTTAATTATGAAGGTTGCAGTAGAATTTATTTCGATATTTACTGAAGAAATTTTTGTCAATAACTTGTCACTAGAATGATAAGTAGAAGAAATAATATCAGTCACTGCAGCTGGATTTCGATTTAGAAATTTTCACATGGTATCAGAGCTTGATTGGGCAAGGGTGCAAAAGGATTTGCGTTGAAGGGAAGCTGTGGTGTTGCACTAGCAACAAATCAAACCCCAGAGGGATTATGCAGTTTTTCTGTAGAGGTTGTCGAAGAAAAGAAATAGCTCGATGGAAGATCATGACATTTCTAAGTTATCTTCCAGACTGAAAGGAGAATTTGCTTGTTTGTCAAATTATGCATCAGTCGATGATTGGTACATTGATAGCGAGGCTTCAGCTCATATGACTAGAGTACGAGAATATTTCTCGAGCTATCAAGAAGAATGAATGGACTTCCAGATTACTATGGGAAACAAAACGAAGTGTACCCCAGTAGGGAGAGGGACCATAGTATTTCAGACAGAAGCAGGAGATAGTCTCCGAGCCACGAATGTGCTGCATGTGCCAGGATTGGGAATGAATTTACTTTCAGTGTCCTAGTTGCAGGACAAGGGATATGATGTGTACTTCATTGGAAGGAAAATATACGTCAAGCATCCAAGCTGGAAGAAAAAGGCTCAGATTGGATCTCGAAGAAACAGACTATATAGGTTGCAGCTTGAGAGTCTCCAATGGCACTGGTAGGCAGCGATCTCAATAGTGAAAAGGACCTGAATGAGCTATGGCACAGACAAATGGGGCATCTACACCATGGAGCTCTAAGGATACTCAGAAAAATGGTTACGGTAGTTCCAGTCTTAAGTACCAAACACGATGATGTATGTAGAGGATCCGTACTAGGGAAGTACGCTAAAGCAGCATACTCCAGGAGCAACAATAGGGCAAAGGGTGTATTGGGGCTAATACACTCAGATATATGCGGTCCAGTGTCTACTAGATCTCTTGGTGGTGGCGAATATTTTGTCACCTTCAATGATGACCACTCCAGAAAAACTTGGATCTACTTCTTAAAGACGAAGGATGAGGTCTTTGGACAGCTCAGAGAATTCAAAGCTCTAGTTGAAAACCTGATAGGGAAAAAGATAAAAGTATTGCGCTCAAATAATGCTAGAAAATATACTGACAAGGACTTGACAGAATTATGTGCAAGAGAGGGCATCAAAAGAGAATGGACGGCTCCATATAATCCGAAGCAGAATGGAGTTTCAGAGCAAAAGAATAGAACTATTGTTGGGGCAGCAAAAGAAATGTTGTATGATAAGAATCTGCCTAAGTTCTTATGGGCAAGCGGCATGCAACATAGCAGTGTATATACAAAATAAGACTCCTCATAGAGCATTGGGCAAGAGAACGCCCGAGAGTGTCTTCGCGGGAAAGAAGCTAGAAGTGAATCATTTCAGGATATTTGGAAGTGTGGCGTATTATCACATTCCTGATGAGAAGCGGAGTAAATTAGATCAGACTGCAAAGATGGGGTATCTCGTAGGATACAGTGAGACTTCGAAGGCATACAGAATCTATATTCCGAACAGCAGGAAGCTTGTATTCAGACAGGATGTAAAGTGCATGGAAGACAGAGCCTTCAGGAAATCCCAAGAGATATCTACTAGAGAATAGTCTGAGAATGTTGCTCTTGTACAGCAGCAACAGGGGGAAGAACCAGCAAGTGGACAAACATCAAATCAAGCATTGTAACCAGCACTAGTATTTCCTCAAGTGAGGGAAATCCAGATAGTTCACAACAGATGGGACAGCAGGAAGAGGAACTGATTAAGCCACCCACCACCAGTGGCAGAATTAGCAGAGAAGTGCGCCAGACGCTAAGGGACGCAGAGGAGTTTGTTGGAGCTCCTAAAACCGAGAAAAGGAAACGCAGACAACTTGACAGATACCAAGCCTTAGTAGCATAGGTTGAAGAACCCTCTAGCTTTCAGGAGGTCGTATAGCATCAAGTTTGAGTGGATGCCATGGTAGAAGAGTACAGTTCTATAATGACAAATGATGTCTGGGAAGTTGTACCTAGACCAGAGAATAGATCAGTTGTAGCTTCGAGATGGATTTACAAGATCAAGTATGTTGCAGATGGCAGCATAGAGAAGTACAAGGCTGGGTTCGTGGCCAAGGGGTATGCACAGAAGGAGGGAATTGACTATGAAAAGAACTTTGCCCCTGTATCCAGATACACTTCCATCAAATCTGTCGTGTCCTTAAAATGGCAGATGGGATGGGAAATTCACCAAATGGATGTCAAGATAGCGTTCTTGAATGGGGTGATAGAAGGGGAGGTGTACATAGAACAGCCTAAAGGCTTCGAAACCCATGAGAATAAATCTCATGTATGCAGACTGAAGAAAGCCCTATATGGGCTCAAACAGGCACCCAGAGTGTGGTATGGTCGAATTGACAGTTACTTGCAGCAGTTAGGATTTGTCAAGAGTGATGCAGATCCCAATCTTGCAGCAGTTGGGATTTGTCAAGAGTGATGCAGATCCCAATCTCTACTATTTGATGGTAGAGAATGAGCCATTAGTTCTAGTACTATATCTAGATTCTTTGTTCCTTACAGGATCATCTAGGCACAGAAAAGACTACAAGAAGAACTTGGAAGCAAAATTCGACATGAAGGATTTGGGGTTGATGCATTATTTTCTAGGGTTGGAGGTATGGCAGAAGAATGGAGAGATCTTCCTAGGACAAGGAAGATATGCCACAGAAATTCTGAAGAGGTTCAAGATGCAAGATTGTCAGCCCATGGCAACACCCATGATAACCAACTAGAAGAAGATAGATGCATCGGGAGACAAGGAAGTGGACCCCACCTTGTATAGATAGCTCACTGGGTCACTTATGTATCTAGTCAACACTAAGCCGGACATTTGTTTTGCTATCAACACCCTCAGTTAGTTCATGGTAGAACAGAAAAGGGTACACTGGGCAGCAGCTAGGCACATTCTCAAATATGTGCGGGGAACAGCGAGGTTGAAATACACCCGAGGAGATGATGTCAGACTGAGCAAATTCACAGATGCAGATTGGGCAGGAAGTTTAGTAGATCAAAAAAGTACCACCGGGTATTGCTTCAATATCAAATCATGAATGACCTCCTGGTGCAGTAGGAAGCAGAAGTCTGTAGCACTGAGCTCAGCGAAAGCGGAATATATGGCAGCAAGCACAGCTACGTGCGAAGCTATATGGCTTAGAAAACTACTAGTGAATTTATTCAGAAGAAGGATGGACGCAACCAGAATCTTTTGTGATAATCAGAGTTGTATTAAACTCTCTGAGAATCCAGTATTTCATGATCAGTTAAAGCACATCGACATCATGTGTCCTTTTATTAGAGATTGGGTTCAGTGTGGGATAGTACAATTGCAGTACGTCCCCATAGGAAACAAGTGGCAGACATACTCACCAAAGCCCTAGGAAGGACCATGTTTGTTCACTTCAGGGTTCAGATGGGTATGGTAGAGAATCTGTTTCAGTAGCATAAACATGTGATGTCTCAAAGGGAGTTGTAGTACGGATGCAGTATTGGCAGTAGCAGTGTCAGTAGCAGTACAGTTGCAGCAGCAGCGCAGTAGTTGGTCGACAGCATGTCAGACATCAGCAACGCAAAGGGAGATGCTTCAACGTCAGAGCAGTATGCAGCAGAGAGTATTGCTAGAGCACATTCCTCGCTAAGAGGTAGTTTTGATTTGGGGTAACATTGGATGTGCTCTAAGTCTCAAATTTTGTGGAGAAGCTTAGACACAGCTATTCCAAATAACCCATAAATCGTTTGGGGAAATTCCACCCAGCGACAGTTTTATTTGATAAATTAATTATTTTTAATTGGACCCTAAGTCTAAACTTAGGAAATTAAAATAATTAATGGGTATTAATCTAAACTGTGGGTTTAACTTCTAGAAGAAGACAAGGATCAAGTCAAAATGATCTTAGCCATTGATTAGCTTCTAATCTAGGTCATTGAATGTCAACGAGAAGATTATTTAAGGAAGCTTGAGGGTCATTTGGAAAACACACCAGGCAGATACTCAGTTGCCAGAGTAAGATCGATTTTTCAAGAAGAAGAAATCAATTCAGAGGGAGAGTTGCAGGTGAAGAGAAGAGAGAGAGTATCAGCATCAGTCAAGAGTGAAAGAGTTGGTGACGCAGTGCAGAGAAGGGATAGCGTAGTAGCAGCAAAGGGATAGCGCAGTAACAGCAAAGGGGCAGCGCAGTCCGCTTGCAATGTTGACGCAAAGGAGGCAGTAGGGCCTCTCCAAGATCAGGTTCTCATCGGAATTTGTGAGAAAATTTTCTCAGAGATTGCTCTTCATTACAGTTGATTTATCACAGAGATTGCTCTTCATTACAGTTGATTTTTCTTTGTACAAGAGATTTTTGCTGAAGAATAATAAAGAAACCCTAATCTGCTGCAAAGATTTTCCCACATTGGGTTTTTACGGGGACTATTGTCCAAAAAAATTGTGTCATTCTTGTGCTTGTATTTATTTATATTTTATCTCAGTATTTTAATTGTGAATGTTATAGTAGAATTTATTTCAATATTTACTAAAGTAATTTTTGTAAATAACTTCTTACTGGAATGATAAGTAGAAAAAATAATATTAGTCACTGCAGTTGGATTTCGATTTAGAAATTTTCACAGTATCAAGTGATCCTTGACTCCATCAAGGATGATTGACATGGTCTTCACATCTGACTTGTTATGCCTATCCAACTCTGTCGCATCGGTTGTTGGGACGATCTTAGTGTCAGCAAACTCCCATAGATCATTTACCAACAAAACTAGCTTGATTCTTTCCTTACACAGATTGTAGTTGGACTAACCTTCCAATCGGTCCTCAAACCTCAAGCCAAAAATCATTTTGACCAGATGTCCTTCCTTCAACAGCAAGACAACTCAGCTCCCTCTTAGAGATAATCCCTTTGCACACTTCTGATCCAACTAACTGCTCTTCAAAATAGCTTTGATACCATGTTAGAAAGTTGTGCACCCCATGTCTAGTTTATGTCTTAGCTAAGAAACATAAACACACTGAAGATGCCTAACTTTAAAACAATTTTCACAACGGAATATACACCAGCAATTAGGTCAATATAGTACACAATATTTATTGCCCAACCATGTTTCTTACAAGTCCATTAATAAGAAAAACCCAGGGCTCTCGTACCAGGGATCATGGCCTTTACAATCCTTGTACAATGCCAATATCAGGTCAATTCTTTTTTACCAGATTACCTGAGGCTGAGGCTGAGCCCCTTAGGCTCTCATCTACCCAACAACCAACACCTACAACACTCTAAATACACCGTTGTAGCAACTAGATTAATCAACAAACCAATTTACTCACTTGGGCTTGTTCCTTTAGCCCATTGTCCTCCATTGTTGATGTTGTCCCTGGCAGCTTATTATCGCCTAAGAATGTACACCTAAATGCAGGAAAAGTTTCCAATCCCACCAGGTGTAGTCTTTAAGGCGCAACGCTCAGAGAAGGGTTGTCACTTATCCCCAACTCTCTTTGTTCAAGCTCTCTCCTAGGCAAGCTATGGGGGATGGTCCCTACAGATGATTATTGACGGAAAACTTGTTGAAGACAACAAGCTCTAGGAGATAGACGCGTAGAAGGCAAGGCAATTACCATTCAATGAAACTTGAACTCAAAGATTAATTAGCAAGTATGAATATTAATTAGATAGATCAACAAGACATCCAGCAAGATAGAACATGAGAGACCAATGCCTTTTAAACAATGCTAAAATAAAATTACAATTCTTGCAAAATAAGAATGATCTTTCAAGTTACAATATTGGCAAAGTTGCAAGACAAGGGTTAGTAAATTAAAACTCACAAGAGATTAATGCGCAATTTAGAGATATGAGTAATAAATGAAGGTAAAACTTGCACGTAGATAAAATTTGTACTTTAAAGAGTTGCTTAAACAAGATATGACAATAAAGGACAATTACGTGAGCAACAAAATAAATAAGTACAAGGAAATGAGATGATGCTTGCGAGTAAGAAGAAATGGCTCGCAATCTAAATGACACAATAACCAATGCAAAGGTGAGAGAATGTTATGTGAATGTGTGAGATCAAGTGGTCTAGGTAAATTTTAATTATATGTCTAATCTATGGTGAGGCTTCCCCTAAATTTCTATAAGGATTGAGGTGAATTGCAAGAAGGTTAGGACGAGGAGGCGCTCAGTCTGTCATTAACGATACCCGCTTAGACTTCAAGGCAACCCACATGCCTTCATTCCTACAAGGACTCGGCCACAAGAGAACTGCAAGGTCGGGTGTTTTAACCTTTTCTCCAAACTCAAATTTATCAAATTGAATGAAATTTAGGGAAGGTTGTCCTAAAATTTTTATCAACCAACCTTATGCTCAGAGGTAAATTTTAGAAATGCAAATCTAGATCTATATTGCAAATGATATGCAATGTTAATCAAATGCTTCAATGAGCTTAACAATCAAAACAAAATGCTTCAAAATGTGAAATGTATTTAAATTTCACCAATAGAGAATACCATTCCATATATATGATTAAATTAATAATTTGTACTTTAAATACAATTTATTATATCATGCCAATGACTAATGAAGCAAATAAAAAATTACTCAATGAAGAAATGTGAATTAGATTTATGACAAAATTAAACAATTCCAATGGAGATACTAATTAGCAAATTAGATCAATTAATGAAATGCAAATTAAATTAAATAGTTAGTGAAACAGCCATATAGTTAGATCAAGGGAAAAATAAATGATTCAAAAGCGATTACAAGGTATGAGAACTAAATCTAACAATTAGATGCTATGAATTATTAAATGCAAAATAAACAAGTTGGCAAAGAGATCTAATTACTAAGTAAGTTAGTAGTCAAATAAAGACCCCCCAACCCAAATAGGAGGTGGGATACCATGGGAATAAATCGCAAGCCCCTCTAGGAAAAACTTCCTTTATTAAAGTGAGAACCCCCTTATACAAATCTGAGGGTTTTAAAAAACTTAAGGGAGATTTACAAATGGAAATTCAATACCCCTCCTCAAGTTAATAATGAGGGAAAAGATTTATAATGATTTTACAAACTTTATAATGATGAAATTTTTCCCAGAAGGAAATCGACTTTCTCCAAAAGAAATACGCTCCAACAAATTGACGTCTAAGCTCCACGAAGCAAATACGCAAGGGATGGAGGAACCTTTGCGGCTAGGAGATAAACGCTTTAGGAATTAAATCTTAAAATCCTAAGCCTCAAGATGCTCGATCCCTCCAAATTTGAACCAAGAATTTCTCAAAAAAAAAACTTTCGCACAAGCTTTATGAAGATTTTTGCTCAAGGAAAAAGAGGTATTTCTCTTGTACTTGCGGCTAAAGAGAAAACAGCTCAAATATTGCAGATGGCTTGCTTTCTAAATTTCGATTTATGGTTTTCCAAGCCTCCAATGATTGCTCTCTCAAAGTCGACTTCAAATAACCCTTCAAAAAATTGCTCAAGCTGCCAGACGTCTAAGGGAAATTCGTACAGAGAGGAGAAGCGCTCCTTTAAGCTTGCGGCCAAGATGAAGATAGCTCAAAATTCAAGACAGCTTCCACAAAAGTTTTAGATCTGGAATTATTCCAAGTTTTAAAGAAAGATCTCCTCAGATCCGCTTGAAAACCCTAGACATCCTCAAGATCTGCATAGAGGCTGAAAGATAGAGGGGTTTTATTCACGAATCAAGGTAGATTTAGCTTGCAAAAGAAATTAATTCTTTAAACCCCAAACATCCACTTGCAAAAAAAAAAAAATTCAAGCCTAAAACCCTTCTCCTTCAGAAATCGAAACTGAATCTCTCCTCAAAGAATTTTATTAAAACCCGTGAAGAATTTCGCTTTTACTGCAAGAAACGTCCAAGATTTTCGCACCAGCAGAAGGCATATGCCTCTAGGCTTGCAGACAAGATCAACAGACCCAAAAATTGCAAGCGACTTTCAAAAAACAAATCGATTTGCCCCAAGAAATTTCGATCTGCTAGTAAAGAGAGGGCAGCCCTCAAAGCTTAATTCAATTAGCTAGAAACCCTAGTCATTCAAGAGAAAAATGAGGGTGTGAGAGCAGATCAGATGTATGGTTTCAAAAAAAAAAGATTTGTCTTTCATCTCGAGCTCTCACCTACAAAAAATGTTTTCAATATAATTTTCCAATCCAAACCCTTATTCGTTCTTCAGATCTGTGAGAAAATCGGCAGAAAATAGTAAATACAAGAGAAATATATGCAAGATATATATATACAAGAGGGTTAGTAATTGTATACAAAAATTATTTGCAAAATTTACAGATCTATAAATCCAAAGAGTGTGAGTACAACTCTGCTCTTGGGTATTAAAATACAAACTCTAAATAGCTAGATCTATTCAGTAAAAGCACAATAGAGAGAGGATAGATAAGATAAATATTTTTTTTATAAGCAATGGCCAAGAAACCCTTGCAAAAAATCTTTAGATAAGTCTTTGATAGCAACCAAAGTAGGTTCTACCACTTCTATGTTTTGGGAGTTGGTTGGTTCAACCAAAAACACCCCCTAATGCCCAAGATCTGAAAAAAATAGAATGATCTCTACACACTGAAGATGAAATTTGTTAGATCACAAGGAGTTAGATAACACAATGAAACAAAAGATCTAGGGATACCTGCTAGATCAATTAATTCAAAATGCTTCTCTAAACTCAAATACTAAAGTAAGATACTTGTATACCTAGCATCTAAGCTGAAAGGACGTGTTATGCAAGGTAGCCCCTTGGGGTATATCTTTGGAAGCAACTTCCAACCAAAACAAAAAAATTATGAAGGAGAAATGCAACTCAGGACTAAGAAATTTGATGATGTAAAGACTACATATAGGTCCATCTCCATCCACCAAGGCATTTGGGTATAACTATAAATGACACTCATTGGATCTCTATCACGGTAATCTAGTTACATGTCATCTGCAGACAACAATTGTGTCTCCAAAACCCACCACTGGTGCTCCATTGGATTGCCATCACCTCATGTTGAAGGGTAGAACTGCACTATTTTTTGTTCATTAGATAATCACCAGATTAAGCACCCCTCTATCTCAAGAATTCCATCAGATTCTACAAGCCAGTTGTCTAAGGATGCCACTGAATTTCCTCTGTCGACCTTTATGTTTTCTGTCTCATTCTTGGAAATGCTGTCAGATTTAACATTTTCTTAGGGCTATAATACTTGAAGGGGCATCATCACTCTTTCTCTTTTTCCAAGTCTTCCAAGGGTATATGCATGCTGTCTGGTTTCATTTTTTAATAGGAAATAGTATCTTACCTTATGCTGGAACAACAAGTTCCAACAAGGACAACATCATTATAGAACTAATACCAAGCCCAATACCACATTTTGATTTTATCAACTAGACTTTCCATCTTTTTCCTTCAACTTTTTTATGCAACCAAGCCAAATACTTACAAACATTCAGGACCTAGAGTCAATTCGCACTTCACAACAAGTTCATCTTCTTGTTCTGGAAATGTCTTGTGCACCCGACCATTCCAACTTTCCTTATTTTTTTCTTCGTCTCTTCACACGAAGAAAGGAAAATACCTTTGTTCCGATTGACTGAAAGAAATAATACTGGGCATCCACGTTTGCAGTTTTTCTTACTGCATCTACCACGTCTGTCACTAATTTCTGTACTTGTCTTTCTTGCCTGCAACATCTACATTTCTAGGTTCTCACATCCTGGTCTGGACAAATTTCCTCTATTCTTAGTTTATGCCCTCTATGATCAATCTGCTTGGATTCTGGAAACATTTGTCTATCTGGTTCATGGGTACTGGTTGATTTTCTCTTGGGCATTTATCTGCCCTCATGGTTCTACTTCTACTCACGTTTTTGTGGAGTCTGCAACATATCTATCTTATTTCTTTTGTCCCCGCTTCTCTATTGTAGGCTGTTCAATTTCTGTGGACATTGTAGGCATTATTTTTGTCTTCAACAACTGAAGTATGTTCCTCCCAATTCTATTTTTTCTATGGTGCAACTTTTATAAACCTTGTAGAGAAATTAATATGCAACCTTGTAGAAAAATTAATATGCAACCTTGCAGACGTCTTCTCTGGGCATTTTTATTTCAACTGTTAACAAAATTATTTCATTTTTTAGCATCTTTTGCTCTACTGCAATGGTGTGGCTTCTCTTCTTAGTCTGGCATCCACATTCATCACATATGTCTGGCTTATGTCTACAATTTTGCTTGTGTTACGATTCTGGCATGTCCTGACCACAATGTTTAAATGTTCTTTCCTGCTCTCAATATTGCGACAAAGTTTTCCTGCCCTCTTTCTGTCTGGATCTGTAACTGCACTTTTGTGACTTTTTGTGACTTCACAATTCTCTGCCACTGACAATTCTTCCAGTCTTACCTTAGTTGTTTATTTTCAAATACTGGAACCGACTTCACATTCTTGGACCACTTGCCAGAAGACGCAGAGGGAAATATTTCCCAATGTAGGGGATGCATCTCCCCAAAAGGGGTGCTTCTGGGTGCACCCCCTCAAAAGGGGGATGCCCAGAAGCACCCCTTTTGAGGAGGGGCACCCACAAGCACCCCATTTGAGTTTCAAGAACTTTTGAATGGGGAAGCTTAATATTCAAGCCTGTGGCCCTATTATTGCTATACTATTCATGGAAATGTTAAATTCTTAAAGTAAAAGCGAATCCTTCTACTTGAATTTTTAACATTACCATGAAATGACTCGGGATGTTTGAGAGTGGTTTTGACCTCATTGGATTTCATATGGAGAAAGTAGAATTTTAGATTTCACTCAAAATCAAGCAAACTTAACAGTTTTTCGGGATTTCAGGATCGGAGAGATTGCAACATTTCCATTGGCTTTTGTCATGTATGAGGGTATAGAACTAGTATTTAATCAAGAGCACCAAGCCCTCTGTGTACCTTGATGTTAGTGGCATTGATTGTCGAACTCCTCTATCATGACCCTACTAAAATTGTACCCGTCACTCAAACAAAATCTTGACTTGACATGCTACGTTTTTTCTATGTTATTTTAATGCTTAAAAGGTGATATTGATGACAAAGATCCCGATATAGGTAATGATATTGATGATATGAAGGTATTTGTTGTTAAATGATTTTTTTTGGATGCTAGAGGTCATCTAGAGTCTGTTTGTTGATTTATTTTCAGTTCAGAGATGGATTGCACTGGGTGCTATTTTGGTTATGTGTACCCTTACATGCTATATAAATGAAAACTTTTGCTTATTTATGCATAAATGGTTTGGAGTCATATGGATACACATGAATATATTTTTTTTTCTTTGAAATTTGACTATTTTAGGTGCTTTTGGTCAACTAGATTTTTTTTCTGGTATTTTTACCAGTTTCAGTCTAGTTCCAATCGGTTCTCGGTTCAGAGGGTTTTCCGGTTTGATCACTAATCGTTTCCGATAACATTGGCACCTACTATGGTCTATTTTGCTTATTACTAATTAGATTCTAGAATGATGAATGATGAAAATGGATCAATGTATTTCATTATCGAATCTCGCAATGTATGGATGAACGATGTATGTACCAATATGAACAATGAATATGGGTCAGTGTATTTCATTATTTAATTCAATTATGTATGGATCAATATATTTATGCTTTCATTATTGAGTATATATATATATATACCCCGACGTCTCTCCGTCCCCCCTAAATTTCCCTAAAATTTGAGGGTATCCCAACACATCCTCCCTGTGCGTCTCCCCGCACCCGCATCCCCCCATCCCAGAGTCTTGGTGAAACGTTGGTTTGACCTGAATCAATGCAATCACCATACAAGCTTGTTTGTAGGTAATTAATTTATTCAATGAGGTTATTGCAGTATTAAGTAATAGAAATGTGTTAAGTCATTCAGAACCATAGCTGCATAAGAAAATCGAACGGTTGCAAGAAATCCAATTTCTTAATTCATAAATATTTCAACCAAAGATATCAGATAAGTGTAACAATTATATTGGGACATGCATATGATTGGTAAATCAGTCGAATGAACAAAATCTGCTTAACAGTTAAAATAAACCCTTACAACAGCACTGTGGATAGGTATTCATAAATATTAAATACATAGGAAATAAACCCCTATCACAGCACTGTGTGTAGGTATTCATAAATATTAGAACAAAATGTGAAGTAATTAGATTGGGCAGATCAGTTATAAATAATTGAAAATTTATATCTAATGCCAATTAAGAACAGGGTGCAGGAGGTGATAAGTTCTTTGGATGTCATTTCTTTCTCACGGGTATAAAGAGAGTTTAATACTAATGCCAATTAATTGTCTTCAGAAGATTTACTCTTACAGGAGGGTGCCTTAACTGAAGATGAATTCAGAGAGGGGACTCTCCTTTCAGTCTCAGAAAGATCATTATATTAATCCACAGTTGCTGACAGAAAAGGCTGGATGTGTAAATTAGACCTTGTTTTTGTTTTAGCTGGTGATAATATAGGGTCATTGAGTCCTGATTGTTGAAAATAGTACCAAGGAGAGGTGGACTGGGCTTTTATCCCTTTTAGCCTAGTGAGCACATTAATTGCATTTTTCCTATTTAAATATATGAGTTATATTAATGTCATGGTGGGAAAAAGGTACTTGGAGGTCTTGTACCATGTACTTTTTCCAAAATATTAAAGTCACTTGTACTTTATAAAGTGACTTTATGTTAAAAGTACTAAGTATACTTTTCTAATATTAAAGTAAGGGGAAAAATCACTTTATGGGAGAAATTAAAAATGTACACAACATGAAAAAGGTACTAGGAGACTTTTAAGTGATGGGGCCAATGTATGAGGGGGGTCATTTGGAAGAAATGATCTCAACCCCACATCTTGAAATTTGAGGATGAAATCTCAGCCATTAGATCCTAGGTTTAGGGATTCAATCTTTTCAAATGAGACAAAAGAAGAAAAGGGAAACTCATTCTTCACATCACACTAGAGAGAGAATGAGGAGAAGAGAAGAGAGGAGAAAAACTTCAAGGAGAGGAGGAGAAATTGCTGCAGTGAGAGAGGGGCTCGAATCCCAAGGAGGAGGATAGTACTAACAGCATGAGTTTCAAGGAGAGAGGCAGCATGATTTTCTAGGAGGACAGAAGCTCGAAATTCGAGGCAGGCAGCATGAATTTCGAGGAGGGTTCAGCGCTGTTCTGGCCCGAAATTCGAGCCACGAAATTTGGGACTGACTGCTACCGGCAGCACGAAAATCAAGGGAGTTTTCAGCAGCTTTCTGGCACAAAAATCGAGGAAGTACAGTCAGCCTTGGGCACAGAATTCGAGGCATATTTCAGCACTGTTTTCTAGGCAGATTCTGGGCACAGAATTCGAAAAGCTAGGCAGAGAATAAATGCTAAATTTCTGGGCACAAATTTCTGAGAAAATCTGATTTTTTTTCAGTGGGCACAAATTTCTGAGAAAATCTGATTTTTTTTCAGTGGGCACAAATTTCCAGAATGTGTGCATTTAATGCTATAGATAAAGGGAGATAAGTACTATGAATTTTTATGTACTTATTTACAATTTCTCAAGCAATAAAATCCTCCTTTGATGACTGGTTTTCCCCAAGAGGATGTGGGGTTTTTCCAGGGTCAGTTTGACCAAAAATAAGTCTCTTATGTGTTGAATGCTTGCATTAAATTTTGCATTAATGATCAACTGTTAGGAAAGTGAAACAGGGTAGAAGCACTCTTTATGTTTGCAATTAATGCATTCTGAATTATATATCAGCATGTCATGACTCAAAACATGTGGATTGGGCCAAAACAAACACATGCAATATTGTAAACTGGGTCAAGGGTGCAGGTCATTAAATTTTCTACACTGATTTTGTTTAGTAGCTTGCCAAGGTGTCATTGTGGAATCTAAGAAGGCTGTACTTATGTAGTCACAGGACTGTGTTTACACTGTACAGACAGTGAAATGCTAGTTCTGAGGCTATGTCTCTTGAGTCTGAACAAGACAGCTGAATGTATTTTTTGATTTCAAACTCTTAAATATCAAATACAGTGTTCTTGGGAAAAAAAATACTTCTATAAAATTGGAGTTTTTAAGACTAAACAGACCTTGATATTTGGATTTTTTCCTTTTAAATATCGACCAACACCAGTAACTGTCCCTCCAGTTCCTATCCCAGCAACCAAAATGTCAACCTTCCCCTTTGTGTCTTCCCAAATTTCAGGACCAGTGGTCTCATAATGGACCTACAAAAACAATTGAAAGGTGATATATTAAGTGGTCATTAAGCTTAACTGTACTAAAAGATAATAAAGTTGTTTTAATGTACATTCGTGGCTAAAGAAAGGTCTAGACTCTATGCAAATGGAGAGTCAAGAATTCAATCTGAATCAATGAATAAGCAAAAATAAAGGTTAGTTATTTTTGGCTACCATACCTTGGGATTTGCAGGATTGTCAAACTGTTGAAGCATGTATGCATTAGGTGTTTTATTCAAAATTTCCTCAGCTTTCTGAACAGCTCCCTTCATGCCCTTTGCAGCTTCTGTGAGAACGAGCTCTGCTCCAAAAGCTCTTAGTAGTACTCGCCGTTCCAGACTCATAGATGCCGGCATAGTTAGGATAAGTTTATAACCCTTAGCTGCAGCAATAAATGCTAGACCAATCCCTGTATTCCCACTAGTTGGCTCTACAAGAATGCTCTGTAGATAAAACCAAATCTTCAAAATCTTTGCAAAAAGATATTCAATGTTCCCTCCCGTGCACATAAATTTTCAAGTGAAAACACATATGTTTCCCATAAGTTAAAAGATGCTAATGAAGCTGTAAGTGTCTTTAATTATTTAGCTAACACACAGTCCTACTAAAGTTACTGATAAGCTTAAGCCTTACAGTCAGCCTTGGTTAGAAATTCACTTGTTGAGGAAAAAAATGAATAGGCATTAAATGGAAAGTTGACAGCCTCAAATGACCTTCTATGAAAAAAACTCACCTTGCCAGGGCTAATGGCACCCTTGGCTTCAGCATCAGTTATCATACTGTAGCCTATTCTGCAAGGAAAGAGAAGAATAAGCATTATTACAGTTTCTTAAAATGAATGCTTCTCATTGCAATCATCAAGATGCCAAATGAAGAACTTGCCTGTCCTTCACACTACAGCAAGGCTCCATGATTTCGAGCTTTGCAGCAATGTTTGCAACGCATCCTTTCACAACATTGTTAAGATACACCATTGGTGTCTTTCCAATCAGCTGTTGGAATACAAAACAATTAGCATCATAATCATATACCTCGCAATGAATCAACCCCAACTTAGCAACATAATCATTATTACACTTCCAAAGATCCATTTCCTGCCTTTAGGTAATTATTATTTGAAATATCAATATTAGAAAGAAAAAAAAGTAGGGAGCCTTCAAAACGATCCTTTTGATCTCCCTAGAGTTGATATTCGTCCCTTTCAAACATTGTCCTCCATGTGCCTCACTCTGAATGCAAACAATAATAAACATCCTTGTAGATACAAAAAATGATAAACAACCTCAAAATCTGAGATTGTCTGCAGTTAGCATGGCATGGAGTCTGTACAGGGACATAAGTCGTAAAGTAATTCATTGACAAGGAAAGTGCTAAGATCTGCTAAAATCCATTTCTATTGGGCCTTGCACTTAAGAAACTAATTGAATAAGTTGATCACAGATACATATTACACACACACAACAGAACCCAATATGTGAGAACATGTTCTTGTGATCTTCCAATTCGCAATGATAAGGGTTTCCCTCTCTAAGCTTTTACACGAGACATTTTTGTGAAGGTGACTCACGTTGCATAAGGGCTTTAGCAATCAAATGCTCAAGTTGAGGAACATATGGGTGTCCGATTGATAGTGTGGCATGGATCCAAACTAATGGCCAGTCATATACTATATCATGTTGATGTAACCATCCATCCAAATATAAACCAACATAAGGGCTTTGGCAATCAAATGCTCAAGTTGAGGAACATATGGGAGACCAATTGATAGTGTGCCACGAATCCAATCTAATGGCCAGTCATACTATATCATGTAAACATCCAAGTACAAACCAATGAATTGTAAAACCTAGATCCTATACGGAGATTGAGGTCCATTGTTTGGATAGGAGCATCACACACATAGACCAGCCAACTAAAATTAGAAAAATATACTTTGCATTTTTTTTCCTCTATGATGACCTGTAAATGCAAAGTACTATCTTGAACCCAAAATACCTACACCCCAATCTAGAGGAATGTGAACTCAATGCTTAGACTATGAGCACACTTCCTTCAGATGTCAATCATGTTTTGGAACAGGTCATGCAATGTTATTAGGACAGGACAGTTTTCAGAACCAATCAAACACAAAACCAGAACCAGTAAACAACCAAAAACAAAAATCAGTTGGCCCAAAAATACATAAAATATTCAAATTTTGAATCAAAAATATATTCAGGTACATCCATGTGAATCCAAATCATCAGACAAAAATATTAAAAGTTTTCTCATGTATATATCAAGTAAGGGTGCATGTAACAAAGTAGCACAAAGTTCAATCAATATTTGAACCAAACTACATTAACAAAGAGGTTTTAAATGACCAGTAGAGTCCAAAGATAAGTATAGTATTAACTAATAACTACTAGGTTCTACAATCTAATCATTTGAAAGAATCTTCTGAAGATTCCTCATCCTGTACAATCTCAACAAGAGTAGACTCATGAATGGGATTGTGACTTGATTCCCCTATGCCTGAAGGTGCAACAACACTGTTTACATACTTTGCTTGTGGAAGTAGGTTCAAGTCCATCCAAATAGGTCTCCATTCTCAAATACCAGGCTCAGACTCCAAAACCCACTTTGAGGAATCAATATCATTCAGGACTATGGTGCTTGAATCAGCAGTCTCGTTCAACAAATGGTTGCGCCTCAATCAAAGTTCATGTTGAACATAGAACATATATTTAATCATATTTATTCCAACATTTTCGCTTCTTGGTGTATATTTGTTCAAAAACACTCCAATTGCATTTGAACCCACAAGCACTACATGTTTGGTTCAAGATTCTAATTGCAAACTTTAGTCTTTTACAAATCAGGGCACTAGTTACCAAAATGCAGACACCAGCAAGTTGCAATAAGAATTGAAGACAAAGACACCTCTTCAAATGAGAGTCGAGACTGAAACTTTGATTAAACTTTTGCCAATGCATATAATAATAAATAATATAACTTAAAATCTTTTGTTTACTAAGTGGGGGTCCTTGATTCTTCTTCGATTAGCCATACTCATGTCAAACCTAACAATACTCTCATTGAAATGCAAAAGTTTACTATGGATCTCATCTTGTATCGTCACATCAAGGAATGTGCACTTAACGCATTTGTACAATCCTTCTTTTACCTCCCCATCTAGTTCAAAATCTTTTGTATAATGGTGCCTTAAGATTCAAGTAATAGCCAACTACATTAAAGGTTGATGTAGTTACATGTTCCATCTATCATCAATGAGTTTCCAAAGAAGAAGATATTTTTATCACCACATGTTGCCTTTATTGCCTCTTTACCCTAATCCATCGCCTCATAAATAAAAGCCATGGCAGATTTATCCCTAGCCACTATATGCAACACTTTCACATAAGGCTCACTTTTGATTATTTGACTATCTCTTGTGGCTTGCACATTGGAGGTGGCTAACTCATTGGTTGCTTGACCTCAGTTGGATACTTGCATGGCATTCTTCCTTGGAGAAATTGAAATCTTCAAATAGCTTGAGACATTCTTCACGGAGGCCTTATATAAATTGGTCCCTTGCTTGAGAGGATGCCCTACGATGGAGGAGGAGCATTTGGCATTTCCAAGGAGGGCATTCAGCCCTAGACAACATGGGGTGGCTTGGATGTTTGCATGAAAGCATGGAGTTGAGTTGGGGATGCTTGGGTTGTGACAATGTTCATGCAAATTGGATGGACTCAGCGAAATACATGCCTTAGGAGGCACATCAGAGTCCTAAGAGGCTTGTAGGAGGAACGTTGGACACATCTCATAGAGCAACCTTGCATTGGAGCCTTGCTTGTGCACAATATCACCTTAAAGCTTGACTTGCATACCCTTGGTGCGCAGTGCCTCACATGTGTGGCCCACTTGTGTTTTGTGGGTCACTTGTATAGGTTTAGAACAACTTTATATTGTTGGACTCCCTTGCCTCCAATATAAATAGAGGAAGGAGAGAGTCTTTTCATTAATTCTATTTATCATCATCATGTGTTAGAGGTGTGAGAAGAGTAGCATCCTATACTCTCTCTCTCAAGAGTATTTTTCCTTGTACCATCTCTCTTGTCTTGAAGTGCTAGTATTCCTTAGAGAATTCTTGGAGATTTATATATTAAAGATTTCTACCCTAAGGAGGGGATAAGTCAGAGTTGCTGATAAACCCTAGGATTTTAACTTGTCGAAGAAGAGGAGAAAAGAAGACATCTTGCCAATAAGACTTGCCAGTGTCGATGCTAGCTTATGGAAAATCTTTGGTGAAACTAGGATTTTATTGGTTTTCCCTAGCTAGGGTTTTAGAAATCTTGGAGGGCTGTACCAGCTTGTGATAAGCTGAGACTATGTACTTGTTAGAAAGCTTGGAGGGCTGTACCAGCTTGTGATAAGCTGAGACTATGTACTTGGAGTTCATCTCTTATGAGTGTGTGTATATATATATATATATACACACACACACACAAAGTTTTCAGCTGCCCACAATTGTCTTATTTCAAATTTGATTTTCAGCTATCATTCTCTTCATGATTTGATAAATTCCAGCACTTGTACGTCTTGCTAATTTGACATAAATTACAGTTGAAATTGCTAAGGTTTTTAACATTGTGCTTGAAGAAGATATGGCAGATTTACTGGTGTCATAAAGTACATTTCAGATCTGATTTACGCTTGATAAGATTGCCCTAGAGGGCTGAAACTTGTTGGCACACATTTGGTATATTTTCTCTTGGATTGTCTTGATTGAGGTTGAAATGAAGTGAAATATTGTCCATTTTTTGTTGTTGTCAATGATATTTCAGACCAGTCCTAAGGAAGATAATTCACATGAATTGGATACGAGAAGCCTCTAGTAAAAAGGTGAAATTTCTAAACTTGCAATTTTACAAAATTCCTACAATGGACACACTTGGATCACTGACATGGAGTTTTGTACCTGAATTATGTTAACTTGGGTTGAGGGAGCAGTCATGTATGTGTGGCAGTCCCGGACAAGCATACTGCTATGGAGGAGCATTGGAGCCTTGGAGGATTATGGAGGAGAGGCATTGGAACCTTGGAGGCTTGTAGAGGTAGAGCATTGGACACAATCTCATGGAATGTTCATGCCTTGGAGTCATTCCCGATGATGATATCACTTGGAGCTTGGCATGTTGTTATTTTTCAAGTGCCAGTTTCAGATTTAATGTCTCATGCAGTTATTTTACCCTCAAATTATTTTACCTAGTAAATGAATAAATAAAATCTTAAAACTACAAACATAAAATTCTCTGTCACTTTAACTCGGCAAATAGCAATAGAAAATATTTCAGAAAATAAGCCAAAAGAAAACAAGAACACCAATTAATTATTATTTTAACCCTCCAGACTCTCTTCATTAAATTTTTCTTAGAGAATTTACAGGCTCCCTTTCTAGGAAAAATGGCCCACGGAATTACAGAAAAAATACAACAATAAAACCTGGGATTTTTCTCCAGCAAAAATATAGCAGCCCGCTTCACACATGCAAATACTATCTGCCACAAAATCTATCCTTTTGGTGGGCATCCACTTCATTTCAACCATAAATTTTCTTGCCCTGGTTGTTTGCCTAAGAGGGAAACCCTAGTTCTCCTTCCTTCGACTTAAGGGCTTCCTTGAAGGTTTCATGAGCCTTGTCTTAGTTGTTACACATCATGAGAAACCTTTCTCTTCGCCTTGAACTTTGGATACTCCAATTCTCGCCTAATTTATCAAACCCTAGGTCTTGTGCCCTCTTTTCTAGGTCTCATCATAGAAAGTGAACTGCTTCCTTGTGAAGCCTTGAGCCTAAATAGAGTCTTTCTTGAAGAGCTACTAGCGAGATCATTTCCTACCTTAACCTTAGAGTACCTAAGGGACTCCTCCCATCAGTGAAAATCTGTAAAGAGCAAGGGGTTTTGGCTGTGGTGACAGTGGGCCACTACCCTATTATTGCTTCTTGGTCTAGTTTATGCCTTGTAGGATTTTCGTCTTTAAGGCCTACTAGATCTTGCGACAACAGGGTTAAAGAACATATGACAAATTTTACCAAGATTATTGTATCTAATTCCAATCTTAGAAAGTGATGATATTAAATGCACAATAGTGTAGGAAAACAGTTGATTACATCGTTACACCAATAACTCACAAATTCACATCTAATTTCATCAATAACTCAGGCACATGATACCAGTCTAGTAATACAAAATAGGTTTATAAACCCAATATTTCACAGTACAAATTTAGGTCCACAATAGTTACTAACACTCCTATTGCCCTAAATCTGACCTTCGATCAGCTTATATGCCAAACCCTGTTGTCTCTTTGTTGCTTCTCAACTTCCCTAGTCAACTGAATCTAACCGTTGCCACAGGTAAAGGGATTAGCCTTCTAACAACCAAGGTTTGACCTTGTGCTATCCAATGTTTATTTGCACGCTATCCAATGTTTATTTGCACAGACTTTAGGAAGATGACGCTACCTAATTGGGACCTTGTTAAATTTAGATAACCATGGTATGTTCTATGCTTAATGCAGTTTACTTCAATCTTTCTTGTAGGCCCAATTCAAATTAGCAATCACATAAACATGAAAGTAAACGCTGATAGAACATAATAATAGACCAATAGAAGACAAGCCAAAATAATATATCAGAATTTGTAATTCTTCTTGTCCAGCAAATATAGAGAGAAAAGCTTGTTACAACAGTCAACAGGATGCCCTAGCCAGCAAAGACTTTGGCTGGTCAAGCCAACTCTTCTAACCTCCAAGAGGTTCAGTCAAACACATACAAGGTCAGCCTTCCTTAAGTGTTACACACACCTCAAAAGACAGCTCCCAAAACAGTCAATGCAAGTCCACAAAACCAGTCAACGATGGTCAACATGCGGTCAAAGTCAACGTCCTTCCTCGATTTTTGTGCCCTCCAATGCGGCCTCCAAAAATCGGAATTTCTGCAGTCAAATCGTAGTCAAAGCTTGAGGGTTGACCCAAAGTCAACGCTGTCCAGAAAGCCCTAAAAACAGTCCGCATATTTCCGGCGTCCAGATTCACACGTGGGAGAGAGAGAAGCCTCTTCTAGGTTGTATGAACCAATCAAATGATGAGGAATGTGTGTGATGAGATGATGAACAAATGAGCATCAAGTATCTCCAATTTATATCCATCAATGAGGGTGTGTAACACATCTTTTGGGGCTTGTGAGCCGACATTACAATTCTAGCCGACCTTGACAATTTGCACGTGTGGAAAATAAATTCAAAATATAAGTTCCGCTCATTCAAACAAGATGATCTTTAGATCAATCTTGCACCTCTCCGAAAGAGGAATCCAACAAAATATCATCATCATCATATGGGCAATGCAACATGGAGTTTGGACCTAGTTGCCCAAAATTAACAGACCTCAATTACTAACTTGCTATCACAGCCAAGCTACAAATCTCAGTGTCGTTACAAGGGCTTGATTGTTGTTGATAGTCTTTCTAATTATGAAACCATAGTCCTAATTCAACTAAAAAAGCTTCTTTATTGCCACATAAGTTACTCAAAGAGCTTGTGATGACAAAGGGAGGGCTTGGTTGCCCTCAAACTGCCCTAACCAGTCCTTAATGCCACTGAACTGTCCCTCTCTAGCTTAGTCATGGGTGTCGCTACCCTAGAAATGACCAAAATGGCCTTCGTTGTCCTCGTCTGCCCTCAATCAAGTTGTGGTGCCACAAAAAAAGTTAGAAATGAGATCGCTACCTCAATCAAAATGTCTGAACCTAGCTCGTTGCTTCTCCAACTGCCTCGTTGCCCTAGGTTCAGGCCACAAAAGCCACAAAATACTTTCCAAGCCAACAGCCCAACGAATGTCTCTCCTTGACTGCCAAAAGCCAGACAAAAGTGCCTCAGAAAATTGTACCAAACAGATGAGAGAAAAGAAGGGCTTGGCTAGGGTGGGATCATCACCACCAAAACCAATCAAAAGAAAAAGAGGTCTTGAAACCCTTAGAGACTCAGCACACAAAACATAAAAGTCCAATCAACCATGATGAGAAAATGATTTCTCCTCTCTCTTATTTATAGATCCCCTTTGGGGTTTCTTTTCCTTGTTCTAGATTGAGGGGTTACAAGTTTCCTCCACTTAGCCCCAATTCTGGCTTCCTTCACAAGTTTTGCCCCAATTACCTCAATTTTCCCAATGTTGTCCCAAAAGCATTGGATAATGGGTTCCCCCTTTATAATCATTGATGCAGCTCATCAATGCCATATAACTCGCGAATCTCTGTGGTTGTCTGCTCTCCTTAAAGGTACCACTGGGATCTTCAACAAAGCTCTGATTCCATGTTGAAACTCTATAGCATGTGCAGTAGAATACAATTTTCTGATCTGATAATTACTTCCTAATGAATTTTCAAACAGTATTTTTCAAGCCACTGTTATCATTGAATAATTACAACCAGAAAATCTCAACTGTAAATGCAATGGAAATAATAAAGATCATAGAAAGGCAACCATGCATAGTAGACACCATATTTTTCCCCTGGGAAACCCAATTCGAGAGAAATCCTACCAATCTTTTCTTGAAGAGAAATTGTCCTTTTTAGCAAGGTTTACAAATCAGAATTTATCTAGAAAACTGTGCCAACAATACAAGTCAACTTTCCAGTCAAACATAGTCAAAAACTGTTGCTAGTCAATGTTGGTCAACTCTGTCAAAATTCAACTCAAACATTTGTGGTCAATGGTCAAACTCTGTAGTCAAACTCACATGTTCGAACAGTGGTCAAACTCGCACATGCGGCTAGTCAAACTATGGTCAACTACAGTCAAACCCTCACACATGCGGTTGTTTGGAACATTTAATTCGCTGGTGAAAGTTGCATTCAAACCCTCATGCATGTGACTGTATGGAACAATCAATTCGTTGGTCAAATATGGTCAAACCTTCACACATGCAACCTCCAAAAGCATAAATGAATGATGAAAAAGGATGAAAATTGATCAGATTTCTCCTCCACTAGAAAAGATAAAATGAGCTTGTTGTCTTGATTAGTGTCTCCTCAAATGCACGTCTATTTAAATAGAGCTCTAATGTTGAGTGGAGACCTAATAAGAAGCCCCTCATCACAGGAGACCCCTTCACTTATCGAGCCTACATTACAACTCAACATTAGACTAAAATTGTTTATTCCACTAGTGGGCGAAAAACTCCATCAAATAAACAAATCAACCATGCTCTATAAAAAATAGATCACTTCATCCCAAAGCAAGCAATCTGAGTGTCGTGGGCCAATCTCCCCAAGCCAAACACCAGGGTTAATGGGAGAAAGGCTGCCTCGGGCCATTCACCCCTAGCCAAATCAACATGGCCCCATGGGTGAATGTATCATTCTCCCCTAGTCAAATCAGCATGACCCTGTGGAAGAATGTTTATTCGATGCTGCAAAAATATCAACAAGCACAATATTAACCCTACTCTATAAAAAAGAGATCACTCCATCCCGCAATAGGCAATGTGAGTACATGGGCCAATCTCCTCGAGCCAGGCACCAAGGCTAATGGGAGAAACTCTGCCTCAAGTCATTTACCCCTAGCCAAATCAGCATGGCCCCATGGGTGAATGTATCATTCTCCCCTAGTCAAATCAGCAGGACCCCGTGAGAGAATGTCTGCCCGATGTTACAAAAACATCAACAAGCATGATCTTCCAAGACAACTACATCAAATGAGGTCAGGGCAAAGTGGTAAAGAGTCACAAGGGTTTAATATGAAGATAATCCTTCAATTTCCATCAATAATGCCTTTCGATCTCTATCTTCTGAATGATTTCATGAAGAGCACAACCCCACACCTTCCGCTATGTTGCTCTAAATGGGAGGTGAGCATTAGGAATGACACAACAATCAAAACAAGGCACAATCACGCACAGTACTAATGAAGATTGCCCAGGCTGCTAAGGAGGAGTGCAAAGGTGATTCCTCGTTGGTTATACATTATCAGAAAGACTTTGGCATAAACCACGAGACTAGGTATATAGAGTTGGGCGAACAAGCAGACAGGGAGTGGAGACTGGCGTGGAAAGGCCAAAGATGGCAAAGAATTGGCAAAGGAGTTACTCTAAGCGAGGCAGAAATGCCTAATTTTGTCTCTGATACCATGTCAGGCCAGGAGATTGCATTAATATGAACAGAATTTATAACATCAAGGTGCAACATTTAAGGTTCAACTTCCAAGATCAGTTACTATTCTAACTGTTCATTTTTCCTTTAATTACATATTTACAATTATTCATCGAATCCAAGATCAGTTACTATTCTAACTGTTCATTTTTACTTTATTTACATATTTACAATTATTCATCCAATCCCTGAGGATTAGGTATCTCACACATCGAAACAATTATCTAAGTGAATTCTTGCAAAGTTGATATTGATTGCTTGGCACTTTTCGGTGCAATTACAGCAGTATCAAATAGCTGAAAACAAAGACGATAGCGGCCATCCACGCATAAACCCGGATGGTGGTTAGCCTTGAAAATTACAATTATCCTCCGAGAATGAGATCCAAATGATAAAAACACATTATTGGCCATCGCAAGTGTCATTTTTCCAGACGAGGACGGAACTTGAGATCTGCAGCTGGAAAATTCTCCACTTCGCCATTTAACCACAGGGTCGCTCCCAACTTTTCTATGTAAATTACAGATGGACCTCTCATGCGAAATCTAAAGACTCGTTAGAGTAAGAAGATAGAGGACATTAATTAAATCATAGAGAAAATCTTCCTTTGCAATGGCATTGCTGTTAGTAGATCATAAGATAAGAGGTTTTATTGAATTGGCATGACATTCAATAGTCTAGAAAATTTTCATATTTAGGTTCATGTTGTTTCACAATAAGAATTCAAGGTTCAATTTTCAAATACCAACATCACAGCTCAATTCAGGAAACCCTATTCCAGCCCTCTAAGTACATATAAACCTCGCTAATCCCAATGTGTGGAAGGCAGAGGATGGTATTGTATCTTATTTTTATCAGATGAAAAGATCAGGAGGCATACTTGCATACCTGAGTAACATCTTCTGCAATATTGAGGGGTTGCACATCAGTCTGAGGTTCCACAGAAGAAACCGCCTTGCACAGGGTAGTGAACCTCTTCCTCCCATTTTCACCCACTACTGCCTTCAGACTCAGTTGTTTCCTGGCCTCTGGTTTGTGAGTTGGATAGCCCTTAACAATATGGCTGCGCTTAGGAATTGAGGCAGCTTCGGCTACCCCAAGGCCGAGCCTGACTGAACTACTGGACTGAAATTGGGCTTGCATGCTCATCGTCATCATTTGCTCAATCAATGTCTCCAGTCCCCAACTTTTTTCTGTACTATCCTATTTGTGTCAAAATACGAGCCTATGGGGAACAGATCGATGCTGAACTTGTGGTTGACGTGGAGATGAGATCGTGAGAGGAAACCGTTCTTTTTTTATTTCGCCAGATTAATCATTACTCATATGGCGAGATTCCATTTATAGTTGTAACCCTACTATATTAACATATTCATCGATCAATCGGGTTTTATTTGCTGACAAAAGCTGATAAGTGTGGCTCGGCATATCTTGAATTAAGAGTTCAGGTTAACATCAGAATATATTTATTTACATTTTAATAATATTATATTTGTTATAAAAATTTTGATTATTTAAAAAGCTTGTATTTAAATAAATTTATAATCTCGAAAACCAAAAGAATTTATATTGACTATTTTTTGGTGAATTTAAAATAAATGTATAGCGATAGTTGATATATTTATATATAAAATAAATTTTAAAAAAATTTAACAGGTTACACAAATTATTTATTTAAATTTTAAAAATATTTATCATCTTAAATATTTAAATTTTAAAAATATTTAGCATCTTAAATCTCATTTTATATATATATAAATTGATATTAGTTTTTAAAATTTTAAAAAGTTAATTTTTATTAATTAAGAATATATGTGTTTTCATGAAAAATTGTAGGGTCAAATTAGAAAAGGAGAAGTTCAAACTAAAAAGGAAAGACAATATATGTTTTTGTAGATTTTTATAGTCAAATCTTTGTATGAAGTTAAATTTCTAATACCTTATCTTATAAACAATAATTGTATGAAGTTAAATATCTAATACCTTATCTTATAAACAAATAAGAAATCTCGTACACAAATTAGATTATTATTATTATCATTTAAACATATAACTTAATAAAATAATGTTAAAGTTAAAAATTACTAAATAAATATTAAGATAATCCGGTGAGAATTAAATTATTTTTAAGATAATTAAAATTGATATCCAAAAAAACATGTAGCATATTTAATATTTATTTTATTGAATACTACTTAAATAAGTTATTATTATTATTAATGATTTAGTTTATTGTAGTGATGGTATTAAATTTAAGAATTATTTAAGTAATATTGAGAAATCATTTAGCAAATTGAATTATTGTTGAGAATTTTTGGTGAATTGTGTAGATTGCTCAGTGAGCCCGACGTTTCGAGTGAACACTTCACCCATCTTCAAGCAAGAAGCTGGAAATGTTCACTCGAAACGTCGGGCTCACTGAGTAATCTACACAGTTCACCAAAAGTTCTCAACATTATATTTATGATTGTGGAAATGTTCATTCTCAAATTGAATTATTTTTTAAAGATAATTAAATTTTATTTTATCCTTGGATTTGGGTGTTGGATAGCAAAATTGAGGGAATAACTGCCTTCATGAACGATACCCATAGATTATATGTCGCGGGAATTTGGAGGCACCATTAGCACACCTTCCAAAGTGTGTTGGGTCTAATACAGTGAGGTGATGGCAAGCCCACCCTCCCTCAACATTTATGGTTCATGGAGATTTAGTACATTTGTCCTATCGTCTAGCGAGATGAGCACCACGCTATAATGCTCGGCTCCAAGAGCACAAGTCGTTCATTACCACAGCAGCGCGCAGACGGAGATGGAATTAAGGTGATAGGCATTGAGACAGAGTTAAGTGCAGACATGGTGAGGGATCGATGGTGCCTCCGCAAAGGAGGTAAGGGAAGGGGAAGGCCTCCCCTCCCATCCTGACATGGACAGGGTGACGAGCATTTTGACTGTAACATCCCCCACTGGTACAGCATAATGGTTTTTGACGTGAAATTTTAGGAGCTTTAGGTCGCGAGAGGCCACCTCTAAGCATTGTGTAATCTCCTCGACCACCACTTCAGGGACCAAGAGGACGTCAATGTGTTGTTGGAGGACAATGTGTTGGATATGGAGTTTCACCTACACCATACCAAAGCTGCTAATTGTCGAATTTCTAACCTCCTAGGCATGCATCTCTACGGCTCTGCATCTCCCTCAACCAACACGGCGAATGATTCCCCGTCACTCTCCCTAGCTTAGAACATCATTGTGACAGCCCCAACCCGGGTTTCCTCATGAAAATGCAACATAAATGTTTTTACAAAAATATTTTAAAATGTGTCGAGTCAAAGGGACATTGATTCCAGAGTTGAGGAGGTGGTTTGCTTGGGATGTGTAAGGTTTCCTTGTGCGGTAAATCTGAATTGTTTTTAGTAGCTACTAAAGGTTGGTTAGCACATGCTTTTAATACAAATTGGTTCCTAAATTAAATGGGATACAAGGAGAAGTACACAGGCCCATGTTGCTTGAGAACCACGGCAAGGAAATAAAAGGACAAGAATTTTATGAAGACTAGACTTTGTAAGGCAACAAGGATAGGGAAGTAAATGCAGCGTAGAAAGAGACAACATCAGGAGAAAAAAGAAGGGGGTTCGACCTCAGGAACGGGGGGATCTCTCCCTTGGGCATTCAAGCAAAATGATTCATTCGAGCAGGACTCAACAGAGAACAATGCAAAAGAGAGGAAGATGAGAGAAAGTATTGATGAAGAGAAGAGAAGACAGTGAACTGAATTTGGTTGGCAAGGTTGGTATGCATATGATTTCTCCTTGGTGAGGGACAATGCCTCTCGAGTCCCTGTAAAGCTAGAGGATGGAGATGGGATTTCTTTGTATTTCCTTAGTGGTGTGGGTGGAGGATTGTGTCCTTGGATTCCTAGAGGGAGAGCCTCTGAAACTTTCTTGTTGTTAAATTACAGTGAGTTCTAGATTCCCCAAAGAGGGTGGAACCACTGGGTTTTAGTTTAAGGGTGGAGATTTACTTTCTAGATTCCCTTGGCATTTTTGGGTGGAGGCAACTGGCCTCTAGATTCCCTATGTTTACTTGACTGCTAAATGGTTGGTAGCTGGAGGAAGGAGATCTTCTGGAGTACTTGTTTCAGTTGCAGTTGGTGTTTTAATCCATGGATCAAGCCCCTCGGTCTCTGGAATCTGGCTCGGGGGTGACAAATGCAAGTAAGTTGGTTGCAGTTATCTATGGCTGGGCAGAGAATCCTTGTCCCATACTCAGTTTCTTAGGAAAATTATAAGATAAGTACTCTTATGTATTTGTTTCAAATCTGAATGAATCTATGTTGCATTCACGGATTAAAGTGGTGATTATGAATGCATTGAATCAATGTTGCATTTCTAGTTGAAATGGTGTTGTAGGGCAGGATTTTATGTTTACATTCACATATTATGTCAATGCATGATAAAATTGTGCAAATCCTTACATGATAACAAAGATTAAGTTAAATTCGTGGACTCAATTAATGTTTTGTGTGAAATGATTGATTGTGTTGCTAATAGCATGTGAATGAAGAACATAATGTGCAAAGTATGAAATCATTGAAAGAGTCCATGAGGACCTGACCAACTATGACAGTGTTTAACATAAGAACCTTTTTGTTATAGACAATCTATTACATTGGAGGCCTCCTATAGGAAAGTGTTTGTAGATAATGTATTGAAGGTGATAGATACCATTCCTTGTGTCATTGTGAAGCATCAAAATAATGTTGGGTAAATCCTTTCTCCTTATCGTGAATAAGCAAAGATTTTACATAAGGGGGGCTCTTAGCCGCTAGGTTAAATGCCCTTACGTGGGCTACATTCTTCACTGGCCTGGGTCCAATCCAATGATTTGTATGTATTCTGGTTAACATTTCAGACACAAGAGAATGTGACTATTTATTGCCTTGATGGCTAATAGTAGCCATGAATTTTGATGAGTAGTATTTGGTTTAAAAGGGAAGGTTATAGCATCCCTGCTAATAGCCAAATTCCCTTGGAACTCTTAAGTGGCACCATAGATTTTCATTTAGGCTCGCATAGAAGTATGGAACTCCTGACATGTGGTGGGAGAGGTGAAGGCCCTTCAGGAGTTCATTGTAAGTCCTTGGTAGAGGGCGGTCAAAAGTTCACCAGTCGGGGCATTCCTAGAATTCCATGTCTCGATGTGGGAAATGTATGAAGGCCAAGAACTCATTGGAGTGGCCCTAGCTTAAGCTCAAGAGGGGTAGCATCAGTGAGGGCCTTAGCAGGGCATAGTGGCCATGGTGGAACACTAGCACAAATTAAAATGTTTATAAAGCAATGGTAGCCTTCCCATGGATTTAAGGCAGAGCGGCGTGCTCATGATCTTGTAGGGCCTCTTAGAACAGGCCATGATGAAGTTTGACACAAAACTACGTTGCGGCGAAGTTCGGCGAGGGGGGCAACTTATAATCTAATTGGATAAATATATCTGATAAATGGGATAGAAGACCTAGTCGTGGCAGTCAAAGATTGACTATTGAGATTTCCCCCTTATCACTATAGGATGAAGGGAGCTGATGTGGCTTGAGGGAAGTATCTTAGGAGTTCGTGCTTAACAGTGCTAAGGGCAAGCGGGGTGACATCAGTCGGGATGTGTTGGCAGATACAGAGGCTTGACAATTCCGCTATTGGTTGGAAGTGGTACCCATAGGACAACTCATCCATTCATCCAAAATTATTGTAAGTTTCACAAGGGGAACTATAGCAGGGCATAGGATGACATGGGGTTGGGACATGTTGGCCTCCACATAGCCCTGACTTCAATAGGATTGATGTGGAGAGGACCCACCTGACACGTCCGCCCGGTAGATCAACCCCAGAGCATACATACTAGTGCATGTGGAAGGGAGCAGGTGACTTTGTTCGGCATGATGTGGCAGTGCCACATTGTGCGCCAATCGGGAGAAATGGTTGTGTGAGGGTGTGACCTACCGACCTTGGTGTCTCGAATGGTCACCCCAGAAGCCCATGATATGCATGACAGAGGAGCGTGTCGGGATGATATGTACTAGTGATCAGGTGATCATGTCCAAGAGGAAAAAAAATGCTCGAAATTGGAACTGCTCAGAATTGGTATTAAATTGATCGACTAGATAGTGTTCGTCATTATGATCCTAACACCGTGAACGGCACTCAAATCCGATGTCGGATGTGGAAGATATTCAAGTTTTAATTTGCCCAATAACTTTCAAAACATGACCTTTGAACTTAAGAATTAGTCATCCCCATAAAATATTTTATGGAAAAAAAATCATTTTCTTATGAGATTTTGGTGGCCTATCATAGGGTGCCACGTGGCATGCTCGGAGGCTACCACGTGGCCCTGGGCCAAAAGGTTTAATGGTTGTTCGAAAATTTTTGGTTTTAAAAGCTTCATGGGCAGCCCTGACTCGAGCTGAACGCATTGGGGTCAGTCGGGCACGGGTCACCCGTGAATGAACCATCGTACAGCAGGTCGAGCGGAGGTCACCCGTGAACAATCTACATGCAGAGTTGGGCGGATGTAAAAGTGTAGGTGAACATGCCAGAGGTGAACGAATTCTCGTTCAACAGTGAACGGGTGGGTCACTCGTGAACGAACTCTCGTGCAGAGTTTGAACGTGACGGGTCGGTCAGGCGGAGGACGACCCGACCCGAACGCGTTCGGGTCACCTTGTAGCAGCCCAGTTGACGGTTGAACGGTGTGGCGGATAGCTCCAGGGCTTAAGCCCTCATCCTAAAACCCTGCAGCGGTGACCAAACGCCAATCCATCCGACAGTTTATTGCAGCGGTTAAGTCGGAGTTTTAGGTGCTGAGGGGTCAATGTGACCACGACGTCAAATGATAAATGCCATGGTTACTGCAGACGATTCCTCTAGCAATCAGGGCGGTGGTCCCATGTGACCCCGCCCACTCAGCATTTAATGTAACGGTTACGGCTTCGACAAAATTGGGAGGAGTGAGCCATTCTAGGTGGATTTGCCAATTTTAGTGGAGTTATCTGCAGTCCTCCCAAATTTGGTGGAGGATTTTTAGGCAAGACTGGGCAAATACTGTTTTGATCATAACGTTCAGGTTACTGAACCTTTTTGGATGAAATTTTAGTCAATTTCGACTATTCTGAGCATTCTGGAGCCATTGGAATAGGTTGCATAGCCAACAGAGGTGTCTTTCAACCATTTTTACTTCAGAGAAGCTTGGAGAGCCATCAGGGCCTTGGGGGAAATGGAGCTGCATTAGACTACACTTCATTGTTTTAGGTGAAATAAGAGTCATTCTTAGCTTCTTTCTGCATTCTGAATTCATTTGCACAGCTAGTTTGGTCTGTTTATACTTTCTTCTCATTGTATTACCAATTTGAGCATCATAATATATCAAGGACATGCTCGTTGGGAGCCTTGGACCCGGCAGATGTAGCCCAGGAGGGGTGAGCTGCCTCATCATGTTGCTGTGTGTTTATGGTGAAATTATTTTGCTGTGTTATTCAGATTAAAGTTGTTAAACAATAAATTTAAACAACACTCCCTCACACCTAAATTCATAAACAGTTACCAAGAACACTTTGTTTTACTTGCAAGACCTTACAAACACTTTGCACACTTAATTTAATGGAAATTAATACTTTGAACATCAATACAAATACTTTCATTTTCAGATCAGTTGGTATCAAAGCTAAGGATTAGAGCCTTAGAAGCTATATTTTTTACTCAACATTTGTTTTGTGCAAAGATATAGTTGATTGTTTGCAAGTTTTGATGCTTACTAGGCTTAAACTCAAGAGAGGTGAAGGAAACTTGGTTAGTGCACAAACTAATCCAAAACCAAGAAGGGTCAGAGAACCACCTCCAAGAGCCATAGAAGTAGCTTCAAGCATGTCTTCAAGAGAGGGAGAAGCTCCTGAAGAGATGGATCCCAAGGAAGAAGAACGGGTATTCCGGAAAGCTTTCTTGGATATGACTGAGATGGTGAGGATACTCTACCAAGAAAGGAATGATATGCTTGTTGGAGAAGGGTCTAAAAACCAGAAAGAAGGAGAGGGTTCTTCAGGAGGAAAGAAGAGTGATGATAAGTCAAAGAAAGGACACTTTTGATGAGGGTAGAAACAAGCCTTTTAAAGGGAAGAAAAAAGATAAAACCTTTAAGGGAAAAGGCAAAAAGAATGCATCTATCAAACAAGAGGGTGAAAAAGTAATATGTAAACATTGTTCAAGAGAGGGCCATGAAGAGAAAAACTATTGGAAATTACATCCTGAAAAAGAACTCAGTTTAACAAAAACAAAGGAAAGAAGAAAACTGCAGCTACTACAACTACACCTCATGATTTAGGTGATGATTCAGGTGACGAAACCAAAATTGTAGCCATGGGTTTGAAAAGGATGAAGGGAAAGGAAACTGAAACTAAGCCAAGCACTAGTACTTCAAATTGTCATGTACAAGCTCCAAATGAGGAAGAAAGAATTGAATTGTTCCATGTGAGGGTAGTCTCAAAACATACAAAAATTGACACACTGTTTGACAGTGGGTCACAAGAAAATCTCATATCAGAAGACTTGGTCAAACAGCTTAAAGTTGAGACCATTCCACATCCAAAGACTTATCCACTTGGATGGATATGCAAGGATGCAAACTTACAAGTCTCAAGAAAGTGCATATTGTGATTCGCCATTACTGCACACTTTATTAACACAGTTGAACTTGATGTAGTACCGCTTGATATATCAGGAATTGTTTTGGGAAGTCCTTACTTATTTGACAGGAAAGCGATCTTCCATCACCATGAAAATAAGTATCATCTCTTTAAAGATGGCAAGGAGTTCATTGTCAGAGCACATCGCAAGAAGGAAAATATAGCGATGGTAAATGCGGGACATGTAAAAAGGCTAGTAAATTCTAGTAAGAGTTTTGTACTTCTTATGGTTAAGCCCAAGGTTGATATGAATCATGAGTCATTTGAAAATTGTGATTCCAAGCTTAAATCAGATTTATATGATGTAGTTGATGCACATCATGAGATGTTTCAGGAATCGAAAGGTTTACCTCCTAAAAGGGAGATTTAGCATGAAATACATTTACATCAAGATTATCCTCTTCCTAACATCGGCATGTACCGCTTGTCTATCATGGAGAATGTTTAAATCAAGAGGAAAATTAAAGACTTGTTGGACAAAGGATTCATAAGACCAAGCACTTCGCCATGTGGGTCACCGATAGTGTTGATTCCAAAGAAAGATGGAACTTGGCTCATGTGTGTGGACTTCAGGGCATTGAACAAGATAACAGTAAAAAATCGTTACCCACTTCCAAGGATAGATGATTTGTTGGATTAGCTGAAAGATGCTAAATATTTCACTAAATTAGACTTACGTAGTGGTTATCATCAAGTCAGAATTGCAGAAAGTGACATTTGGAAGACAACATTTAAAACCAAACAGGGACTCTTTGAGTGGCTTGTTATGCCGTTTGGTTTATGCAATGCACCTGCAACTTTCATGCAGGTAATGGATGATATCTTACGTCCTTTTCTTGATGATTTCGTTATTTTCTACTTAGATGAAATCTTAATTTTCAGCAAGACTAGAGAAGAGCATGTCATGCATGTTAAGAAAGTACTTGATATTTTGAAGAAAAATCAGTTATTTCTTAAAATGTCAAAGTGTGAATTTGGAAAGAATTCTTTGGTTTATTTGGGACACATAGTAGGAGGAGGTGCTTTGAGAATTGATCCTTCCAAGTAGAAGCCATTGTGAATTGGCCTACTCCCAAATCCATTACAGAGGTAAGAAGTTTTTTGGGTGTAGCTCAGTATTGGAGGAAGTTTATTTCTAACTTCTCTACCATAGCAGCTCCTATGCATGCAGTGACTAGTGTGAAGCGTGCTTTCCAATGGGGAGGCAAGCAACATAAAGCTTTTGAGTCTTTGAAAGAAAATATAAGTTCAGCTCCAACCCTTGCATTATCAGACTTGAGACAGCCATTTGAGATTCAGATAGATGCTAGTGATTACGCCATGGGTGCAGTTCTCTTACAGCATAGTAAGCATTTCATTCTGAGACAATTAATGGTGCTGTTGTGAATTATCCTACATATGATAAAGAGTTGTAGGCATTGGTACAAAGTGTCAAAAAATGGAAACACTATTTTATGGGCAAAGAAACAATTTTTCATACCAACCATCAGCCTGTACAGTACTTGCAGTCGCAAAGTAAATTGCAGCAGTCACGACATTTCAGATGGATGGGTTTCCTACAACAATTTCACTTGGTAATAAGGTACAACAAAGGTATTTACAATAAGGTTACTGATATGTTTTCAAGGCCTATTATTAGTGCTATTACTTTACTTAAGAATGATTCTATTGTACATGAGAGCTACATAGAACAATATGCATCAGATGTTGATTTTAAGGATGTGTATGCTAACTTGAGTGAAGGGAATCATTTTGAGGAGAATGATTATCATTTGCATAATAATTTGTTGCTTCATATGGGCAAGTTATGTATACCACAGGGGGAGAGACTAAACATCATGAGAGAATCTCACTCTTCTCTTATTGCTGAACATTTTGGGGTAAGCAAAACGGTGGCACATTTACAGAGGTATTGTTATTGGCCTCACATGGTAGATAGTGTTTCATGTTTCATTAGAGGTTGTTCATTATGTGCTACAAGCAAGCCTAGCAATAGGAATCTTGGTTTATATATGCCATTTCCGGTACCTTCTAGACCATGGGAAAGTGTTTCTATGGATTTTGTTGGAGGGCTACCATTATCTAGAAAGCAGCATGATTATCTTTATGTAGTAGTTGATCGTTTCAACAAGATGTGTATTCTTATGCCATGTAAGAAATCTATAACTACTAAACAAACTGCTGATTTATATTTTCAACATGTATGGATTCATTATGGCTTGCCTACTTCTATTGTTAGTGACAGGGATTCCAGATTTGTTGGGAATTTTTGGTCCAATCTATGGAAGATGATGGACACCAAGTTGAAGAAGAGTACTACTTTCCATCCACAAACAGATGGCCAAACATAGGTAGTGAACAAAACCATTGTACATCTTTTGAGAGGTTATTGCAGCAAGCATCCCAAGCTTTGGGATGAACACTTGCATTACATTCAGCATGCTTACAACCAGGCCAAGCACTCTTCTACAAATACTTCACCTTTTGAAGCTTGCTTTGGGTATTTGCCTAAGTCACCTTTAGATTTAATTCTTGAGAAGGATGTGGCCATTGATGGGCATAGTGACATTGACAAAGCTCGCATGTTCATTGAAAGAATTCAGCTCATACATCAGCAGGTCCAAGAATAGCTTGAAAAAAGTCAAGGCAAGTACGAGGAGAGGCATGATAAGCACAAAGTTGATCATAAGTTTTAAGAAGGGGATGAGGTGTGGCTGCATATTAGTAAGGAAAGAATGCAAGGAGAATGTAAAAAGTTGAAGCCTATTCGTTATGGTCCATTCAAGATCCTTAAACAAGTTGGAAATAATGCTTTTCAATTAGATTTTCCTTCATATATGCAAATGTATTCCGTTGTGAATGTGGAAAATTTACGTTTGTATGAACCTCCTTTAATTTCTGATTATGAAAGTGACATTTAGCTGCCATCCATAGAGGATTTCTCGCCATAATTTTTGGATGAGTTGAAAGAGGATGCTATCCTTGACAAAAAGGACACGCACTTCAAGGAGGGGAAATGTTGATTATGTTCAGGTCGATCTTAAAGGCAGCAAACTGAGTAAGGCAAAGTGGATTGAGGTGGAAAAGGTGAGGGACCTGTACCCTCATCTTCTTAACAGGTAATTGAAGGCTTTTAGGGTCCAAAAGCTTCCCAATGGGGAGGTGTGATCAGGTGATCATGTCCAAGAGGAAAAAAATTGCTCAAAATTGGAACTACTTAGAATTGGTAATAAATTGATCGACCGGATAGTGTTCGTCATTATGATCCTGATGCCACGAACAACACTCAAATCTGATATCGGATGTGGAAGATATTCAAGTTTTAATTTTCCTAATAACTTTCAAAACATGACCTTTGAACTTAAGAATTGTCATCCCCAAAAAATATTTTATGGAAAAAAATTCATTTTCTTATGAGATTTTGGTGGCCTATTAGAGGGTGCCACGTGGCTTGCCCGGAGGCTGCCATGTGGCCCCAGGCCAAAGGATTCAATCGCTGTTCGAAATTTTTTGGTTTTAAAAGCTTCATGGGTAGCCTCGACCTGAACTGAACGCATCGGGTTAGTCGAGCACAACCCAACCCGAACGGGCACGGGTCACCCATGAATGAACCATCGTGCAGCAGGTCTAAACGATCTACGTGCAGAGTTGGGCGGATGTGAACGTGCAGGTGAATGTGCCGGAGGTGAACGAGTTCTCGTTCAGCAATGAACGGGCGGGTCACTCGTGAACGAACTCTCGTGCAGAGTTTGAGCGCGACGGGTCGGTCGGGCAGAGGACAACCTGACCCGAACGAGTTCGGGTCACCTTGTAGCGGCCCAGTTGACGGTTGAACGGTGTGGCGGATAGCTCCAGGGCTTAAGCCCTCATCCATAAGACCCTGCAGTAGTGACCAAACGCCAATCCATCCGACCGTTTATTGCAGCGGTTAAGTCAGAGTTTTAGGCGTTAAGGGGTCAATGTGACCACGACATCAAACGATAAATGCCACGGTTACTACAAACGATTGCTCCGGTGGTCAGGGAGGCGGTCCCATGTGACCCCGCCCACTCAGCATTTAATGTAACGCTCACGGTTCCGACAAAGTTGGGAGGAGCGCGCCATTCTGGGAGGATTTGCTAATTTTAATGGAGTTATCTGCAGTCCTCCCAAATTTGGTGGAGGATTTTTAGGCAAGACTGGGCAAATACTGTTTTGATCATAACTTTCAGGTTACTGAACCTTTTTGGATGAAATTTTAGTCAATTTCGACTATTCTGAGCATTATGGAGCCATTGGAATAGGTTGAAAAGCCAACAGAGATGTATTTTAGCCATTTTTACTTTAGAGAAGCTTGGAGAGCCATCAAGGCCTTGGGGGAAATGGAGCTGCATTAGACTACACTTCACTGTTTTAGGTTAAATAAGAGTCATTCTTAGCTTCTTTCTGCATTCTGAATTCATTTTCACAGTTGGTTTGGTCTGTTTAGACGTTATTCTCACTGTATTACCAATTTGAGCATCATAATATATCAAGGACATGCCCATTGGGAGCCTTGGACCCGGAAGATGTAGCCCAGGAGGGGTGAACTGCCTCATCATGTTGCTGTGTGTTTATGGTGAAATTATTTTGCTGTGTTATTCAGATTAAATTTGTTAAACAGTAAATTTAAACAACACTCCCTCACACCTAAATTCATAAACAGTTACCAAGAACACTTTATTTTACTTGCAATACCTTACAAACACTTTGCACACTTAATTTAATGGAAATGAATACTTTGAACAACAGTACAAATACTTTCATTTTCAAATCAATTGGGATGAGTTGGTGCTACAACCACGTGGGCCAATTGGAAGCGATTACATGCAGAAGGGAATGGCTCACATTAGTGACGTGGCACGAAGGTTCCATCCTGGAGGCACGCGCGAGAGGGGCAAAAGGAGTCACTGAGATGAAGGTGTCAAGATGACGTGTCCCGGAGACCCCATCTCAGAGGTTTAAAGGAGAGAGTGGATGGGAGTGTCGAGATGAAGCACAGTAGGATTATGTGGCAGTCAGAGAGAGGGGTCTACTCTTGATGTCACTCGCACGTCAATGAAAACCATGAGCAGGTTTGGAAATCTGATACCTCTAACTCCGACACCCCCTGAGGTGGTTCCAAAAATAGTGAGGAAGGGTGTCAGAATGATTGTGAGATGTTGATCCGATGATCGACGATATTCCCTTACCACCCATTTTGAGGGGTGACCCCCCTCATAACCCTCGTGCATGTTACCCTAACGAAATACTTGTGTAATGGCTCCACCATTTAAATGTGCAGAGATATGTTCGAGACCTCACTTGATTGGACAATGAATATTTAAATGTGTGACGTCATAAGCGAGGGCACTCCCCACACCTACCACCGATCCAGGATTTGGCATGGATGGTTGAGATCTTGGCGGAGCCGCCCCTCTTGTGACATCAGTGGGAGGGTCACCCCCACACAAACGTTGATTCTCCTTGATCGACTATGTAGAAAATCCACATAAATAAATTACGATCGCATTCACATGAACAAGAAAGAGAAATAATTTCAATCGCACAACACAAAGATTTATCTAGGGAAAGCCTCAGTTAAAAACCTCGATATCTATATATTACATAAGTAAAAGAATATGAAAAAATACAATGTTTCTCTCGTGCTTAAGATCTCTTTGCACTATCTTTGTCTGTCTCACTGCTTCCTAGGCTTACTCTGGCCAATACTTAGCCAATTTCGTAGCCTTCCAAGCTCCTACTTCCTTGCCCAGTTCAATGTGGAATTAGGCCCCTATTTAATGATGAGATTCCTTAATAATATTTGCACAATATATCAAGGCTCTTCCTCTAACGCCATGCACCATCTATATAATTTTTTGATTATACAACTAATAGTACACTTCCCTTTAACTCCAATCTCAACTGGGTCTTTCTCGAAACTAACATGCATGAGTTATTTTTAGCGAATTATCAATTATTTGATTGATCACTACATGTGAATTAAATCAGTTTTAATTCAGTGAACCTCTCACTAGTTCCTCCAACAATTAGAACTAGTTAAACTGGTTTTAACTCAAATAATTAAGTTAGATAATTACAACTGAAAATAAGATGCAATTGGACCCCTTAAACTTAGGGAGAACTCAACATGCCTCTAATTTGACCCTCAAATCAAATTCACCGAACTAACTAAGTATTCCTGACTTAGTTAACTCTTACCAGCTATCACGTGATGTGGAATTACAATTTACTTCTAATTTAATTAAGGGAAAATTAAATTAGAAACCTCTTCTTGTTGCCATTTTCAATATTTCTTGTTGCAAATTTCAACACTCTCTCTCAACAAGAAAGGAATTCAACTCTATCCTGATCTGGTACCTTTGGAATGTTTTGCATGCAACACTTATCTTTAATGTTGTTGCTACTGCAACTTCTAAAACTAAAAAACATCCAACAAACTAAATCAATTGTGATCAATATGATGCATTTTTCACTTGAGTCTTTGACTGCTACTAGCTACTGCATTGTTTACTAAAAACTTCGTGATGTTGTTGACTCTGCATTGTGACATATGCATTGCTTCCAACTCTACACTGCACTCCCCAATATCTGACTATTGCTAGTCTTTGTATATGTCACTCTGACATTTGATTGCACTAACTCCCATGGATCCATCTTGCTACTATGTATTATGGGCCCTCGTAGCAAGGTAATGATCCATGAGAAAAGACATATCAATGGAACCTGCCCAAATTTCTGCACTCTTGGGACTATTGCTTCACATCTCCCCACCTCTCACCTGGAGGTATTGCTGCATGTCCTCCCTCTTCCCACTTACCTCAAAATTCCCCCCTACTGGAGGTTTCTGCTTGAGTGGATGTCTCCACTCGGTATCCTCTTTTCTTCTCCAATTGTGGTTGCTCCATGACTTTATAAGGCTTCTTATGAGGCTGCATGTTGAGAGGTAATTCATGCTCCCTCTAAACCACCAAGTCTCTAACCTTTGCCTTGCTCCTCAAAGCTTTGCATGTATCTTCGACCTCGAGAGCATACAGGTTCTTGACTCGCACACTGATCTGTTTCATCTGCCTCGTGGCGATGTGTCTAAGGAAATCCTTTCCTTTGATAAATATCACATCATAACCACGGTCTTCCATACCGCAACAGAAACAAGATTCTTCCTTAGTCCTGGAACAAACAACACATCTATGAGTCTGGACACTATGGAAACTCAGATCCGCGTTGTAACTATCCCACTGTCACAATTTTTTTTTAAATAAGAGCTGATTTTAAATCGCCAATATATCCCTCACCCGAACTCTAATTCTGCCGATGTTTTTTTTCTGAATTTGGGTAATTTTTCACAAGGAATCCATATATTTTATTTGTTTTTGAAAATAAATCACCAAAATTTTCATATCTTCTTTAAAAACTTGCCACCCAAAAAAATCCTAGAAAAAAAAATAAAAATCTCCCCCACTCTACCCAATAAAGTGCTCTGATACCATGTATAAAATCCACATAGATTCAAATAATCTTGTAATATGCTAAAAAAATAACTTGAATCCATTCTACAAATTGCAGAAACCAATTACAATCGCATAATCACATGAACAAGAAAGAGAAATAATTTCAATCGCACAACGCAAAGATTTATCTGAGGAAAGCCTCATCTAAACCCTGCTATCTGTAAATCAAATAATATGAAACAATACAATTCTTCTCTCAGGCTTGAGGGCTCTCTGCACTATCTATTTATGTTTCACTGCTTCTTAGGTTGACTCTGGCCAATACTTAGCAAATTTCCTAGCCTTCCAAGCTCCTACTTCATTGCCCAGTTCAATAAGGAATTAGGCCCCTATTTAATGAGGAAGTTCCCCAATAATAGTTGCGCAGTACATCAAGTTTCTTCCTTTAACTCCATGCGTCATCTATACAATTTTCTGATTATACAACTGATAGTACACTTCCCTTTAACTCCAATCTCAACTTGGTCTTCCTTAGAACTGACATGCATGAGCTATTTTTAGTGAATTATCAGTTATTTGATTGATCACTACATGTGAATTAAATCATATTTAATTCATTGGACCTCTCACTGGTTCCTCCATACGTTAGAACTAGTTAAACTAATTTTAACTCAAATAATTAAGTTAAATAATTACAACTCAAAATAAATTGCAACTAGACCCCCTAAAACCTAGGGAGAACACTACATGCCTCTAGTTTGAGCCTCAACTTGAATTGACTGAAGTAACTACGTATTCCTAACTTAGTTAACTTGTACAAGATGTCATGTGATGTGGAATTACAATTTACTTCTAATTTAATTAAGGGAAAATTAAATTATAAGTCTCTTCTTGTTGCCATTTTCAATATTTCTTGTTGCAAATTTCAACAGATTATGACTGTTGGATCTAGTGGGTGGACGATGGGGACCACCAGGGTGGGGTGACATGGCAAATTATTAGTGGTTCCCGGAAATAATGTTTATATATATATATATATGTATATATAAGGGACCCGTCGAATATGGCATAGGTCGTGTTATGTTGCCAACGGCCTATGCTTATGTCACGAATGAAGATATGCATGTGATTACATATATATGTGTGTAAATATGGTAGTAGAACCACTTATAATAAACCAAAGGAGGCCATCCAAGTCGAACCATTGTACTCAGGCAAAATAAGGAGAAGCCATAAGGCTAATCAAATTTATTTAATCCTCGTAAAGGAAGAGGAGGATAGGAGAGTGCATAGAAGACAAAGGATAACAAAATTTTATTAAATCCCCTTCTTCTAATAGTAAAAGAGGAGTTGGATTAGCAGTAGCAGCCACCCCAATGGGGTAAGTTGGGTGTGGTTGCTACATGTGGTATCAAATCATTGTTCAACACTTGGACTAAATGGGCTCTATCATGATCAAGTGAGGATAGAGATATCCTTGTGGAAAAGCCTCGTTGATTTTTAGAAATTACCTAAAATAAATGTGTAGGTGTTAAAATACGGTCTAAATAAATTAATAACATGCCTAATTGGCATTATTTGAAGAATTATCACACAAAAAAACATATCAGAGACATTAAACTAGACATGGCGGAAAAGGCCTCAACCTCTCTACATTCCTCTCAATTTCATTATTAAAAAATATGTATAGTACAAATATAAATACAAGAGGAGAATGTGTCTCAAGATAGTGCGTCTATCTTGGACACTTTGGTTGAGGAAAAATCTCAACAACAAACTAATCTAAGAGCCTAACTAGTTGGAGAGAATATCTCATCCAACTAGACCTAAATTGACTCCTAATTGAGAGGAACAAACTCAATGTAGAAAATTAGAAATAAATTCCTTATTTTCATGATTTAATTATTTTTGGACTTTGAATTGTTTTTCTCACATGAGAGTGAGGCTAACATTCCCCCCCTCAATGATAGTTCCAAAATAAGAACCAAGAACCATCTTCCAAGTTCTCATGCTAAAATTGTTGATCCTAAAAAAAACACTGCCTGAAAAACTGCCAAAGTTGGATGACGAAAAAACTTCAATCTAAAGAGAACATGAGTCAGTTGCAAGTCTGATTCATCTCTAAATTTTTCTTGACAACTCCATCATGTGCTAAGCTGCAAAAGGATCCATCTGTCATTTTCTTGTAATCAACATCCTTTTTCACTGACAAAACTTGATGACGCCAATTGGAAAATTTGCTTGTCTACTGAAAAAACATGGAGAACTACCACTAGCGAATTTGTTGATGATGATCGCCCATTGGCTGACGATGTTGATGACTTTAAAAATAACTTACTGCTGCTTTTGTTGATGTTGTCAGAAAGTGCTCACTACTGGTGTCGAAAACTGCTTACTGTTGCTCTTGTTGTGGATCGCCCTTTGGCGAATTTGTTGATGCCCACTGGTTGATGAATATTCCCACTGGCTGCATTTGTTGATGTTGTCAAAACTTTCAATCTGAAAACCACCTTTAATTTCATTATCATTTCCCACCTTTTTCAGCTGAAAGGAGAGACAATCATCGTCATTTCATTTTAGAACTCCCCCCCTTTAGGTGTAGGAGAGTTTCACCATCTTCATTGTATTGGAAAAGTTGTATTCATGTGAGACTGAATCCACCGATAACACATAGACAATTGTTTGACTGTAGATGACCACTTCCAAGGATCAATCCATGCATAATTGATCTTCACTCCGGGTGGTTGATTTCGATTACTACATCTTACTGATGAATGATTTTTCTTGCCACAATGGTGACAATGATGGAGTTTAAAACACGTACTCTCCACATGGAAAATTCACTTACAATGGTTACACTTGTTATGAGCATTGTATAGAAAGCCTACGTTGACAAACTGCACTGGTTTTAAGTAATTTGGAACTTCCAAACTGTTGTCTTTGGTGTAACCTAGGCCATGTCGATCTTTGTTGAAGGAGATTTCTTCCCAAGGTCTAATCACTTTCTTGGAAATATCATTGTGTTGCTGTTCTTCATACCTACTGCTGTTGTAGATATGAGGAGTTAGATTGATTAAATCATCTATATTACACTGAGCATCAACCATTTCAATTAATGATTCATGCGTTTGACATGTTTCATCAAACTGTTCAATTTGATCTTTGGTACTACTCGTTGCATCATTAAATAATACAATTGGCTGGATAAGATCACTTGTGTCGCAACTGACATCAACTTGATTTATTAGATCTTTTGTGTCACAAACTTCATCACTATGTTGAATAAGGTCACTTGTATCACAACTTTCATCTGATGTTTGGATGAGGTCTTTGGTGTCGCAACTTGCATCTACCTTCTCTATATATGGTGCATCAAGCAGATCTTGTTTTTCACTTAGTTTTATTTGAAGTGCATGAATGAGTTTTTCTTTCATCTCGAGCTCAATTTGAAATTCATTCGTTGCTTCTAATGTGATGTTCATTTGCTCGATTAAGTTTTGATTTTTCTTCAAATTCCATTCCAGTAACTCAATTGTATTTTGTAACTCATGATTGCACTCTTTCAAATCTTTAATTTCCAGCTCTGCACTTTGAAGACGGTTACCACCTTTGCCCATTTTGTCACGCTCGCTTGTACTAGCTCGCTTGATTGAGTTTATCACACTCGCTTGCTTTGGGATTTTCTTGATCTCTTGCTTAGTGAAACTTTTTTTTCTTGTTTCATGCTCACTAGAACTCACGCTCACTTGCTGTAGATTTCAACTTGCTTGATTGTTGTTTGAATATTACATTTACTTGCTTTAGAATTGAACTCACTCGCTTTCTTTGATTGTTGCTTCAATTAACTTCACGCTCACTTGAATTTTGTGAATGCTTCAATCACCTTCACATTGGCTTGCTTTCACGCTCGCTTGTAGTAGATTTGAACTTGTTTTTTGTTTTCTTTAGAGTTGAAAATTGCTCGTTTGATGCTTTGAATTTGTTCACTGGCACTTTGTACTTTCTTGAATTGACTCACTTGATTGTGCTTATTTGTAAAAGAAGGGTGTCGAACACTGTAGAAAATGCACCCAAGAGAAAATGCTTACAATGACAAGTTCAAATAATCTTGATGACTCTGTTGAAGACTTTCTTGAAGAGAAATGACTCACTTAACCTCCTTATCAATTCAAACTTGGGTATCGGTTTCAACCGAGAATGCACCCTTACAATTCAATTTAGTTTTTATTTGAATTGGATTACAAGTTCACTTACAAATTTTGATTTTAAAGTTACACAAAAAAATGTTTTTGATCTCGACGCAGACTTATCTTGGATTAATGCTTGAGTTTGCAGCTTCATTAACTTGAATGGCTTGATTGAATGATGTGGAATCATTTATAGAATGTTTATGTTGTGAATTTGATATTTTTGTTTATGATTTGTAGCTTCTTGATTTCTTGTATGCTTGAAGAGAACTTATTATGTGTCTGAATTTGTTTAATTTGTTGTGCACTCCATGTGTAGCAATTGAGAAAGATAGTGTCATAACTAAACACAAAACATAAGGAACATCAAGAGTCATGCGCCATCACAAACACACTCATGGTGTACCTAAGATCCCCTTATTCAATTTCTGGCGGATCTAGGACACAAGCACCATCAAAAGATATGTTTTATTAAATAGTGGAGTACATCATCTTTGCCTTGACAACATAGTCATGGAGTCTTCTCTAAGTTCCTAAATTACTTGGAAGCAAATTGTCTTCAAAAAATGCCTGCACTGACTCAATCTCTCTCAAAGTAAAAAATTACTTTGGATTACAATAATGACTTTCATGTATCACTCCAAATACAAAACACTTATTGCTCCAAATTTACAAAAAAAAAAAAACACCTTATCACTCCATAAAGTCACCTCAAAACTCAACTCATGCTTTCTCAATGTATTTTCTCCACTAATTTTCTCCCATACTGATTAAACTTTGCATTAAAAAAATTGACTCCACTCACAAAAACTAAAAATTGTAGCACACCTTATCTCTCCAGTAAAATTTATGATCACGCTTTAAAAGTTCATTTACATATTTTCCTTTAAAATAAATATTAAAACTTTATGAACTCACTTAAAATAACGTTTCTTTTAACCTTTACAACTTAGGTATGTAAAGGTATGCTCACCATTCATTTTATGCATAAGTACCATACACCATGTGGATTCTCCACGGTATACTTTGAACAATGCCCATAATTTGCAACGATACTTTATAAATCAACACTCAGAGAGGTAACCGATTCAATCTACAGATGGTCATGGACAGAGAGCAGAAAATCCACCTTCATAATGAAATGTCCTACACTTATGTTCCATTGCATCACCCTTTTAAATATTGTGAAGGAATTTCACCTCTACCCATTTAGGTTACAGGTGACCATTGATCCACTATTTCCAGAAGTCTGCTGCCATGTATTGTAACCACACCACTATATTGTTGCAGTTTTACGCCAATGAATGTGTGGCTTCACCGAATTTTGACCGGAGCATCGCTAAACAACTCAACGATTTTATTGTGGACAATGGAGAGTCTGGCCGTTGGTCAATGCTGCTCTGGTGCTGGTTCAACAGTGGTGCATTTGTGCAACTCTAAGATCCACAAGGTCCAACTGTGATGGAGATTCCAACTGTAATACAACACTAACACACAACATTGTGGAACTGTGATGCAACTATGAGATCCATGTTTCAACCCAAAGATTCATGGGGGCTCCAAATGGGAGTGGGTGTCAACATTTCACAAAATTGTACCCACAATTTCCAAACTGGGTGCTTTAACTGTTATCCAATTCGATGGTGTTGCATTCGATTTAGCTGACAAGGAGCTATTCTGTGTGGAGGAGAAAAGCATATTTGATTAGATTTATTCTCTTGTCAAGGGCTTCTCATGCCTCAAACTCGCGGCGGAAGGAAATCTCATCAAAAGCCTCAAATAAAATTTCAGTGTTCTCCTACCAAACATCACATTGTTGTCGAGATCATCTCCCTCTCATTCTGATGGGTAATTTTTGCAAAAGCGAATCAATTCCTACCGAAATGCGCTTAAAATTTATACTTATTTCCTTCAGACAATTATTATCGTTGAAGAATTGCAATTGGATCCTCAGCCTCAGCTTTTCACGAACAATGCTAAGGGAAAGAATTCTCGCAAGAAACATGTCCCTCAAGCATGGAATTGGGAATTACAACGTTCGAAAATTATATCGATACTAACTATTGTTGCCGAGACTGACTTAAAACTACTTTATGGCTAGTCTGAACCAAAAGAAAACTTTCTTGCTTTTATTGTGAAAGGTGCATTTGCTATGCTTGAAAATCCAGCTCTACCACTGACTTCTATCATAAACCCAGCACGACGCTCTAATACCACATGAATGATTATCACACATAAAAAAAACATATCAGAGACATTAAACCAGACATGGCAGAAAAGGCCCCAGCCTCTCTGCATTCCTCTCATTCTCATTATTAAAAAATGTGTATAATACAAATATATATAGAGGAGAATGTGTCTCAAGATAGCGCGTCTATCTTGGACACTTTGGTTGAGGAAAAATCTCAACAACACACTAATCTAGGAGCCTAACTCGTTGGAGAGAATCTCTCATCCAAGTAGACCTAAACTGACTCCTAATTGAGAGGAACAAACTCAATATAGAAAATTAGGAATAAAATCCTAATTTTCATGATTTAATTATTTTTGGACTTTGAATTGTTTTTCTCACATGAGAGTGAGGCTAACATTATTCACTCTGTGATATATTAAAATTTGCAGAAAATTGAACAGTTGGCATGAATGAATAGATTAACCATTGTAATAAATTATGAACTATGCATTCCTGTATATTACAGTTGGTAAATTATTGTTTTTCTATAATTATGTGCTAATATGTTATCTTGTTGTAGGAAGAATGTTATGGCAGCTTTGTAAGAGCAGGACCCTGTGTATAATTGGTTGTTATTTTATTGATTATGTACTAACAGTTTAGATTGCTTGAATTGTAATTGATGTGTGTGAGATATTGAACATTATGAGTATGTTAATGTGGGTTTCTTGTCACAACAAGGATCTCCATGACAAATCCATGAGTATGAAATTCATGGTCATAATTGTGTTTATTTATTTATTTGAAGTATCTAATTGTGTGTGATAAACAACACATCAAATGCAACATAAGACAAAGATAACACATAAATGGTGACTGGAATGGTGCAGTATAGCTCGGATAAGGGTTCATGAAGAGGAAAGATCAATTAAGAAAGGAGGAGGGAATCACTCTCCATATTGGATGCACACTTTGAGGAGCCTAAGGGCTGAATTTATAAGCTTCAAGGCAAAAAATGAGAGGCTAGTAAGAGCTCAAGAGAGACAAGCTAAGATAAATGAAGTCATCCTAAAAAGTCTCTTAGATTTGTAAAGACAAAGGCAGCTGAGATGAGAGCTAGTCACAGAGACAGAAAGAGCCTTCATGAATAAGAAGAAAATACAAATGGGGCAGATGGTAGCAGGTCCAAGAAGAGGCACAAGCTTGAAATTGAGGACTCTTGTCAGGGAATGTACCATTAGGCACCCCAATAGGAGGAACCAACACTCATGTGCATCATTCTAGCAGACCATCTAGTTCTACTACTAGGAGGCACCACCATCACTTTCACTATTATAATCATCATCACTGAGGAAGCAAGGGAAAGGATTACATGCCTGAGGAGTTTAAGAAAGCCAAGCTACCCACATTTGACGGGGATATGAAGAAATTAAAAGAGGCAGAAGCTTTGTTGCTTGGCATGAAGAAGTTTTTCAGAATTCATGATTATTCTAAAAACATGAAAGCCAGAATCACCACCTGCAACTTGAAGGGAAAAGCAAACAAATGGTGGGAATACTTGAATAATGTTAGAGGCATTGCTGAGAAGGAATTGACTTGGACGGAATTTGAAAATCTCTTTAGAGAGAAATATTTGTCTAAACGTTATTATCATGGCAAGGCAAAAGTGTTTTATGAACTCAGATGGGGCAATATGTCACCAAGTTCCTAGAATTATTGAGGTATATAACATATCTCAAAGATGAGAAAGCTAAGATCCAAATTGATTAGTGGAGTACGTATGGAATTCAAAGATAAAATTGAGTTGTTGGAACCTCAAAATCTGAAAGATGCTATCAAGAAGCTAAAACATTGCTAGGAGCAAGGAAAACTCATACCATAAATTAAGGGTGACTAGAAGGTGAGGAATAGTGCTGAAACTAAGAAGGTTTGGCCCAAGAAAAGGTCGGAAAAGAGGGAAGGTAAGCATCCAACCCCTGCAAAGCAATTTCTTCAGAAGGCTAATATTGTTGTTAAAAGAATTGTGTAACAACCTACAACAGGGAATTTTAAGCCTTAAGGCCGAGAGCCACTAAAGTGTTGTACATGTGGTGAAAATCATAGGAAAAGAGATTGTACACATCAAAAAAATGTTGGACCAGATATTTATAGTGCCCAAGAGGCTCACACCATGGGTGATGTAGCTCAGAGTTTTCCCAGGATTTATGTCGTTGTAGACAACTGCCACGCAGACCACCAGGCATCCATCATTGAGGTGGAAGGTAAGTTGCATAACCAATTTTTTTCTATTTAATTGATCCAGGTTCTAATTACAACTATAGAAGCCCAAAACTTGTTGAAAATTGCAATTTGGCCAAGGAGTTGCATGAAGAACCATGTTTGGTTCAATTGGCAATCAGGACCAAAAGAAAAATTGATCATTGGGTAAGATCATGCATGTGTTGAGCTTAGTGGCATGCCTACAAAAGTTCATCTTAATGTATTTCCATTGGGTGCATATAATATATTATTCGGCATGGACTAGTTGTACTTGCATAGAACTAAGATGGATTGCTTTAGAAAGGAAATTGAATGCTTGGATGATCAGGGAGGAAGAAGAGTCCTACAGGGGAAGAAAAATCCTACATTAGTAAGGTTGATCACTATTATGCAACCCAAGCACAAGAGTAGGAAGGGTTGCACATTGTTTGTAGAACAAGTTTCTAGTGATGAGAAAGTTGACACTGATATTGAGGATGAGGAAGGTGAACTGCTGAAACGATACCTAGTTTTGCAGCAGTATGCATATGTATTTCCAGTGGAGGTTCTTGGATTACCTCCTCACAAAGAGGTAGATTTCTCTATTGAGTTGGTACCTGGAGCAACTCCAACATCTAAGGCACCATACATGATGAGTACCCCTAAGTTGGTGGAGTTGAACTTGTAGCTAAAAGAGATGTTGGACAAGGGCTACATAAGGGTGAGTGTGTCTCCAGGGGAGCACCTATATTATTTGTAAAAAAGAATGATATAACCCTTAGATTATGCATTGATTACATGAAATTAAACAAGGTGACCATAAAGAACAAACACCCATTGCCAAGGATTGATGATCTATTTGATCAGTTGATGGAAGCAAAAATGTTCTCCAAGATATACTTGAGATCGGGATATCACCAAGTAAGGATCAAGGAGGAGGAAATTCACAAGATTGCTTTCAAGACAAGATATAGGCACTAGGAGTTTGTAGTGGTACCCTTTGGGCATATTAATGCCCCTGCCACATTCATGTGCTTAATGAATATTGTGTCGTGTCCTTATTTGGACAATTTTTTCATTGTGTTTGTTAATGATATATTGGTGTACTTAAAGATGGAGGAAGAGCATGCGAATCATCTGGCTGCAATGCTACAATTGGCGAGCGAGCATAAGCTCTATGCAAAGCTCAAAAAATGTGACTTTTTCAAGTCACAAAAGGATTATTTTGGGCATATTGTCTCTAAGGAAGGGATATTAGTTGATCCATAGAGGATCAAGGCCATAATGGAGTGGCCAAACCTAAAGAATGAAGATGAGATCGGATCATTCATGGGATTGGAAGGTTATTACAAGAGATTTATCATAAATTTCTTAAAGATAGACCATCATACCAAAACTTTGCAGAGAAAAGGAAAGAGATTTGAGTGGACTTCTCAATGTGCAGAAAGCTTTGATCAATTTAAATAGTTGCTCAACAATGCACTGGTGTTGAGGATTGCAGATCCTGAAAAGGATTTTATGGTATGCATAAATGCCTGCAAGGAAGGGTAGGTGGAGTCTTAATGCAGGAAAGACATATAGTATGCTATGATTCAAGGAAATTAAATGAAAACGAGGTGAATTATGTAACTCATGATTTAGAGTCATCTGCCATCATTCATGCTTTGAAAATGTGAAGGCACTACCTCCTTGGCAGAAAATTTACATTCGTGACAAACCATAGTGGGCTCAGGTACTTGTTTGGGCAACCCAATTTGAATGCTAGGCAAGAAATATGGTTGGCTACACTTAGTGAGTTTGACTTCGAGATTAAGTACATCAAAGGCAAATAAAATAAGGTTGTTGCTGCTCTTAGAGGAAGAATTCAAGTGAATAACTTGGCAGATGTCGGTTCTTATAAAACAAACATGGAAGAAAGGGTCAAAAGTGCAGGAAAACAAGATGAAAAATATCAACAAGTGAGAGAAAAAATATTGCAAGGTGGTGAGGATGAAGAATATCATCGCACTGATGACGATCTAATCATATTTAAAAACATAATTTATGTGTTGAATAATGATGGATTAAAACGGCTAATTATGAAAGAGTTCCATGTTAAACCTTATTCAGGCCATCCAGGGTACCAAAGGACCCTTACGTCCATTAGAAAATATTATTAATAATAGAATTTGAAGAAGGAAGTGGTTAATTTTGTAGCAAAATGCATAGAATGCTAGCGGATAATAGCTGAGTGCAGTAATCTAGCAAGTTTGTTGCAACCTATTCCCATTCCAGAATTGAAATGGGAGGTAATTTCTATGGATTTCATTACAGGTTTTCCTATAACATCTAAGCAACATGATGCAATAATGGTAGTGATAGACAAGATGAGCAAGGTAGCTCACTTTGTGGTAGTCAAGTCCTTTAATTTTGTTAGTGAAGTGGCACAAATATTCATAAAAGAGATTGTGAGGCTACATGGTATCCCCAAGTAAATTATTTCAGACAGATATGCCAAGTTCACTTCACGGTTTTGGAAGGAACTATTTGCAGATTTGGGGATAGAATTGGCATTCAACACAACATATCATCCACAAATAGATGGGAAAACAAAGAGGACAAATAGGATCCTTGAGGACATGTTGAGGATGTATGTATTGCATCAACCCGAGTTTCCTCATGAAAATGCAATGTAAATGTTTTTACAAAAATATATTAAAATGGTTTAATTCAAAGGGACACAGATTCCAGAGCTAAGGAGGTGGTTTGCTTGGGATGTGTAAGGTTTCCTTGTGCAATAAATTTGAATTGTTTCCAATAGTTACTAAAGGTTGGTCGGTACACGTTTCTAATAAAAACTTGTTCCTAAATTAAATGGGTTGTAAGGAGAAGTACACATGCCCATATTGCTTGCGAACCACAACAAGGGAAATAAAAAAGGACAAAAAAATTATGAAGACTAGACCTTGCAAGGAAGCAAGGACAGGGAAGAAAATGGAACGTAGAAAGAGACAACAACAAAGGTAAAAAGAAGGGGGTTCGACCTTAGGGGCGGGGGGATCTCTCACTCAGGAATTCAAGCAAATTTATCAATTTCGAGCATGATTCAACATAGAAAATTGCAGGAGAGAGGAAGAGAAGAGCAAGTATTGTTGAAGAGAAAAGAGGATAGTGAACTGAATTCGATTAGAAAGGTTTCTATGTAGATGGTTTCTCCTTGATGAGGAACAATGCCTCTTGAGTCGTTGTAAATACAGAGGGTGGATATGGGCTTTCTATGGATTCCCTTAGTGGTGTGGGTGGAGGATTTTTTCCTTGGATTCCTGGAATGAGAACCTTTGAAACCTTCTTGCTATTAAATTACAGTGATTTTTGGATTCCCTAAAGAGGGCAGAACCATTGCGTTTTAGTTTAAGGGTGGATATTTACTCTCTTGTTTCCCTTGGCATTTTTGGCTGGAGGAAACTAGCCTCTGGATTCCACGTGTTTACTTTACTGTTAAATGGTTTGTGGGTGGAGGAAGGAGATCCTCTGGAGTCCCAATTTCAACTACGGTTGGTGTTTTAATCCTTGAAGAAAGCCCCTAAGTCTCTAGAATCTAGCTCCGGGGTGATAGCTGCAAGTAATTTGGTTGCAACTCTTTATGGTTGGGTGGAGATTCCTTGTCCCAGACTTAGTCACCTTGGAAAATTATAAGATAAGTACTCTTATGTATTTGATTTAAATGTTAATGAATCTATGTTGCATTTCTGGTTGAAATTATGTTTCACTTTTGGATTGAAGTGGTGATTATGAATGCATTCAATCTACGCTGCATTTCTAGTTGAAATGGTGTTGTAGAGAAAGATTTTATGCTTACATTTTGATAGTATGTCAATGCATGATATATTTTGTAAAACCTTACATGATAACAAAGATTAAGTTACATTCTTGGAATGAATTAATGTTCAGTGTGAAATCCTTGATTGTGTTGTTAATAACACACCAATGAAGAACATAATGTGCAAAGTATGAAAGCATTTAAAGAGTCCATGAGGACTTGACCAACTATGATGGTGTTTAACATAAGAACCCTTTTGTTACAAATAATAAATTACATTGGATATTTCCTATTGGATAGGTTCTATAGATAATTTATTGAAGGTGTTGGTCACCAGCACTTGTGTTGTTGTGCAACATCGAAATAATGTTGGGTAAATCCTTTCTCATTATCATGCATAAGTCAAGATTTTACATATAAAGGGGAACTCTTAGGCGTTGGTTTAAATGCCCTTGTGTGGGCTACAATATTGAATGACATGTGTACAGTTCAATGGATCTGTGTGTATTTTGGTTAACATTTCAGATACAAGATAATGTGACTATTATTGTTTGGATGGATAATAGTAACCATGGCGTCCGATGAGAAATATTTTATCCAGAAGGGAAGGTTAGAGCGTCCTTGCTAATAGCCAAATGCCCTTGGAACTCTTGAGTGGGGCCATAAATCTATTTGTAGACTTGCACAGAAGTATGGAGCTCCTAGCATGTGGCGGGAGAGATGAATGCCTTTCAAGAGTTCACTTTAAGTCCTTGGTAGGGGTTGACCAAAATATCACCAGCGGGTGCATGCTTGGAATTACCTATCCCAATGCGGGGAATGTCTGAAGGCCAAGAACTCGTTAAAGTGGCCATAGCTTAAGCTCAGGGGGGTAGCACTGATGAGGGCCATAGCAGGACATAGTAGCCTTGATGGAATGCTAACATGGATCTAGACGTTTGTAAAGCCATGGTAGCCTCCCCATGGATTTAAGAGAGAGCGGTGTGCTCATGATCTCGCAGGACCTCCTAAAATGGGCCATGACGAAGTTTTACATAGAGATGTGTTGCAGTGAAGTTGGGTGGGGGCCCAAATTATAATCTAATTGTATAAACCTATCTAACAAGTCGGAGGGAAGACCTAGTCATGGGAGTCAAGGATTGGTTATCGAGATTGCCCCTTTATTGCTATAGGATGAAGGGAGATGACGTGGTCTGGGGCAATATCCCCAGAGTTCATGTTTAGTAGTGCTAATGGTAGGCGGTGTGGCGTTAGCCGGGATGCATTGGTAGACACGCAATCTCAACAGTTCCGTTATTGGTTGGAAGTGGTTCCAATAGGATAGCTCATCCCTTCAGCCAAAAATCTAGTAAGTTTTACAAGGGGAACTATAGCGGGGCACGATATAATGTGGGGTCGAGACATGTTGGCCTCCATGTAGCCCAAAATGTAATAGGATTGTGCGGAGAGGACCCACCTAACACGTCCACCTGGTAGATCAACCCTAGAGCATACATAAGAGTGCATGCAGAAGGGAGAAAGGTGAGTTGGCATGGGATGACGCGGTAGTGCCACGTTGTGTGTCAATTAGGGGTAAGGGTTGTGTGAGGGTGTGGCCCACCAACCCAAGTGTCACAGAGGGTCGCCCTAGAAGCCCAAGAGATGCATGATAGAGGAGAATGTCAGGATGATATGGCATTGCAACCACGTGGGCCAATAAGAAGCGATGGAATTCAGAAGGGAATGGCCCACATTGGCCATGTGGCCCGGAGGTTCCATCTTGGAGGCACATGTAGGATGGAGAAAGGATTCACTGTGATGAAGGTATCGAGATGATGTTTCTCGGAGGCTGCATCTCGAAGGTGTAAGGGAGAGCATGGATGGGAGCATCGGGATGAGGCACAACGAGATGATGTAGCGATCAGGGAGAGGGGCCCACTCTTGGTGTCATCTAAAACCATGAGTGGGTTTGGAAACCTGATACCGCCAACTCTGACACCCCCTGAGTTGGTTTGAAAAAGAGTGAGGGAAAGTTCTTGAATGATTGTGAGTCATTAATATAATGATCAACGATATTCCCTTACCACCCATTTTGAGTGGTGAACCCGATCATAATCCTCGTGCACGTTACCATTTTGGAATAAGCGTGCAATGCATCCACTATGTAAATGTACGGGGATCCGCTCGGGACATGCACGACCTTTATGCTACGTGGCAATAGATTGGTGTATGGTGGGACCTCTCTTGATCGAACGACGAAGATCTACCGCCTTGATATCAACAACATGCATGACCCTACCCCTGTGATTTCAGAAGGGAGGGCACCCCCTGCGCCTACCATCAATATAGGATTTAGCATGGATGGTTGATATCTCAGCGAAGCCCCTGTTTTTTTGATCTTAGCGGTAGGGTCACCCCCCATGCAAACTGTCGATTCTCCCTAATCGACTATGACTGTCAGATCTAGTGGCTGGACAGTGGGGACTACTAGGGCAGGGTGATGTGGTGAATTCTTAGTGGTTCCTAGAAGTAATATATGTGTGTGTGTGTGTTGGAACCTTATAATATGAAATAGGTTGTTTTTACATGCATATGTTGCCAGCGGCCTATGGTTATGCTGTGAATGAAGATGTGCATGTGATTACACATATATATGTGTAAATGTGGTAGCAGAACCACTTATAGTAAACCAAAGGATGCCATCAAAGTTGAGCCATTGTACTCAGGAAAAATAAAGAGAAGCCATAATTTTAATAAAATTGATTTAATCCTTGCAAAGGAAGAGGAGGATAGGAGAGTGCATAGAAGAAAAAGGACAATTTTTATTATTATTAAATACCATTCTTCTAGCAGTACAAGAGGAGTTGGATTAGCAGTAGCATCCATCCCATTGAAGTAAGTTGGGTGTGGTTGTTACAATTACGCAACATGCCTTGCTCCATATTCCTTCGCCAAGGCATCAAAAAACTCATGGAAACTTGAAGACTGCTCTGGCTAGCTTGGACCCCTCCAGCAATAAGAGTGTCCAAGTCAACAACCACAGAGTCTTTCCTTCCTTGTAGCAAACAATGCAACTAGCCACACGTCCAATCATATTTCTTCCATGGGGAACCTCCTTTCTGATGATAGATACTATTACAAGTCGTGACTAGTGGCCTAGGAAGACCCTCCAGAGCACTAGTTAGGCAAAGCTTGTCTATCAAGGTAGTTTTATTTGCAACCACAATTTCTCTGTGATTTTGGATCCCTCAATGATTTTGTAAGTTTTTTTGCAATGGACATTCCAGGAGGACTCTTGGTTTATTCGTTGTGGGCATATGCTTCCTCCTATTTTTTCACTATCCTAACTCTCAACCTGATGACCTCTAAACATGGTTGGTTTTTGTTGAGCCTCAGTGCTCCGATAAATATAATGTGTATACAAAAAGTGTAATACAAAGGCTTTTTACTTACAATATATATATATATATATATATATATATATATATATATATATATATATATATATATATATATATATATATATATATATATATAATAATAAATTTTTATTTTAATTAATAATTTAGTTAAATTAAATTATGTTGAATTTTATTATTTTCGAAGTCAAATTAAAAAAATTCAAGTTCCACTAGCACAACCGGTTAAGGATGGGCCTCGTTAGCAAGGCGACCCGAGATCAAACCTCATGGGGGTGGTCGTGCACTGTGCTAAGGGGAGGATACATGCTAAAAAATATAGTCGGCTTATGGCTCGTGTGGCCCAGGTTAGGTGTGATACTCGTGTGACTTTGACGGATGAGATGCCCTTGGGTCGTGGTTTCTCAAGCCACAGGTCAAGCCTGGAGGATCACAAATAACTTGAAAAACAAACAAAAAATCAAATGAAAAAAAATAAATATTAAATTAATTAAAATTAATTTAAAAAAATCGATTCTTAATTTTACTTCCATCAATAACCTGATTCAATTCGTATAAATTTATTTAGCATATATTTATCAATACATTCCTACAATGTCAATATAACCTAACTATCATCCCCCATATGGGTTGAGATGGGACACATTGAGGGCCTCACCACCTCACCCAATAAGTGAGGCTAATGTGCCACCTTGCCAACCATAATGTAGTTGTGTGGGGATTTCGCTAGCTTTGAAAGGAGCGGCCCTAGGTGGAAGTTATAACTTCATTTTGGCTATATTTGGATTATGACACACATACAAAATATTGGTTAAATGGCAGTGGATCCTACCCCTTTCCCTTCCTTTCCTTCGGTGGCCAGGGCCATGGAATTCAAAGTTATCATTCTCAACCTCTTCATGACTTTATGTCTGTTTTTCAAAGTGAAATATGTGTTGCTTTCTTCCTCACAGTGTATGTTTTTGTCCAAGTTTTTATTTGCTTATCGCAAACATTGCTAGTGTTTGTGATTTTTCTTCAGCCCATAAGCCTGAAACTCTTTTTGAGATGCGTGTATTTTTTTTATCTAGTTCCCCTTGCTTTCAAGGATGGTCAAGCAAAGGGATTGTGGATGGCAAGGTCATGGAGATCATGGGGGTCTAGGTAATTCCTAAGCTCACTTAAAGGCGAATATTTTACTCAATCGTTAAAGGAACAAGTTCTAGTGGAGGTCTAGGGTGAATTATGTGAATTTGTGGCAGACTTTGTGTTATGATTCTTGTGCCTTAAAAATGATATGAAACTAATGAGGATAGTCCAATTTGAAGGAGAAACCTCCTTTTATAAATAATACAATGAAAAAGATAATATTTGATGATCCTAAGACTAGGTCTGCTTAGTATATATATAGGAGACAAATGATACAATTATAATAAAATGATACCATGAGGGGTTCTAGACTACACAATAATATAACATTAGGAATGTAATCACTCAATATCTAGGGCTTAATAAGGGGTTTTTTGGGTTAACATGGATCTTATATAGGGCTTAACATACCCCTCCCATTCAAAGAAGTGTTGTCCTCAAAACTTGATTATCTGTGGGTGTTTCTGCATGAAACACTCATCTTTCCATGTCACTTCTTCAACTAGTAGGTTCTTCCCTTTGATGAGGTACTCAGTAATTGCTCAATTCTGCGCTGCTTAGTCCTTGTTTCAAAAATTGCTTATTGTTCTAGTATTAGTTTCCCTTCTTCATTAATCTTTGGTAGAAGGCTTTGGGTTGGATCTTATCATTGATGAACTTCTTTAAGTAAGAAATATGGAACTTTGGATGCACACATAAATATGGAGGCAACTCCAATTTGTAGGGCATACTTTCGATCCTCTATAACACCTTTTAGAGGCCAAAATATGTTGGAGCTAATTTATTTTCCTTACTTTGTTGCTTGAGGGACATTTGTTTATATGGTTATAGTCTCACAAATACCCAATCCCCCTCTTAAAATTCCCTTCGGCTGTGATGTTGATATGCTTATTGTTCCATCCTATTTTTTTCATAACCAAGTTGTCCTTTAATAGTTTGATAACCTCTTGTTGCTGTTGGATGTGGTCCTCTACTGCTTGAGCCTTTATATTCCCTTTAAAGGGTGATGTGATGGATGGAGGATGATATCTATAAAGTGCCATAAATAGTGACATTTTTGATGAAGTATGTGATGGGTGCGTGTTATATTCTTTCCATGACTAGCCTCACGTGCGAAGCTGGCGGGTGGGGGGCAGCTGCCATGCCTTCGTTGCGGCGGGCGCAACCCCCTGGGTCCGGGGCAACACCCTGGGAATTTTTTTTGGACCCTATATTAGGTGGGCAGACTTACTTATGGATTTGTGCATGAGTTTTGCACTGGGTTTTGGGCATGATGGTTTTCTTTCCATGGTATTTTGTAGATCCTATCAAGGGAACTACGGTTATGTTCTAATCCGAGGTTAATGGATTGGGGTTTATGAATGCTTCGACATGTATAAGTATGTATTGAGACATTGAAAGGAATATAATGAAAAATAAATATGGTAGTCCCGATTTTGGGATCCAGGGGAAAATATCTGTGTATATGTGTTTCATGTTTATGTTCTCGCCATTGTTTACTTTCTGTTTTTAAGAATTCATTTGCAAATAATTTCTGTACAGGGTTAAAACCTACAGTATGGAAGGATGTGATGTACCACCATTCTGCTAAGGGTAACCATTTGACCCATTTTGTCTGTTTATCAGATGCAAAGCAACATAGATATCATTTTAAACATCTATTCACAATCTAATTTTTCCCATCAGATTGAGGATGGTAAGATGAGCTATGAGCCAATTGAATACCGAAACAAAAAAAAAAAATATAGCCTAAAATTTTCCAATTAAAATTGGATCTCTATCACTTACAACAATCTTTGGTGTTCCATGTAGCTTTTGGATTGTTTCCATGAATGCTTCTGCCACAATACTTGCTTTAAGAGAATGAGAATGTAATATTCCTAACTAGCCCAAGCTAGTAGGAATATTCAATGTCATTTTATTTTTATGTTTTATGAATAAAATGTAAAGGAGAACAAATAAAAACTCCTAAACATGAGAATAAATCAATACCCAATGTGAACAGAGTCAAATTAGGGCTTGCTCAATAAATCCAATTGTATGTGAAACAGGTTCAAGCTATTTGACTGGGTCAACAGGACCAAATCATAAAGCAGTCCAGATACAATGAACCTCCTAGATGATCAGCGCAGTCCTATGAGGAGGTCATCCATGTGAAAAGGGACAAATGGATGAAGGTGGTTTAGGGTTTTGAAAACCTTAATCTTATATAAGGAAGGGAAAGACTCAAGGAGAGGTTGTTGATGATATTTTAATTTTGAGATTGCTTGAGCAACTCAAACTCTCTTGACTGTTTAGCTAGAGAGAGAGAGGAATTTCCTGTTTAGGAATTCCTGTTCTTCCTTGAGGGTCTCTTGGAGGAGATTGTGATGTATTGATCCACTATCTGGAATTTGGCCAAGCTTCACCTTACATTACAGTGCTGCTCATGTTGAGGGTTGAGCTTTCTTGTGAGCTGCACTAAGTGGAATCATATCTATTCAGATCTGAAGAGTTCTATTGCATCTTTTCAGTGGGGAAGTCTCCTAATCCACTGGCAGGAGTGAAATAGTTGTTTTGAGCTTCAGATTCTTATCTTGGCATGAGGCCAAAGTGTGCATCACTCCATTAGCGCAGTTAGCTTTAGAAACTGCGTCATTTTGCAGGCAGAGTTGCAGTGTACATTTGCTAGCAGTTTGGAGGAGAGATCTCCGGTGAAAGGACTCCTTTCCTTCACTGAGGTGATCTGTGGATTGACCAACCAATCCATGTCATATTTCAGGTCTGATCCACTGTGTGATATATTCTTCAGAAATTTCTGAAGTTTACTGCAGATCCATGGTGTAGATCTCAAATCTATTCATTATTCTTCACTTTCAGCTGAGATCCCCAAGGGGAATGTACTTAAAAAGAATTTTTGCATATAGATCCCATTTAGATCTATCATTTTGTCCTATGATCTGTTATAGATATGAAACTTAATAAAACACTGCTTCAGATTTCTGAAAATAACGCTGTCTGGTTCATCATCCACTTCTTGTGTCATAAAGCTTGGGTTTTAGGCCTTTTCTTCAAGTATAGATCTGTATCCTTTAATGTAAGATCTTTGAATCATATTCTCAGCTTGTCTTACTGTTATATCTACATAAAACCAACAAACCCTTCAGAAAATACGCTCTCTAAGCTTCAACAAATTTCTGCATACTCCAAGTCATGGGAAATCAACAATTTTAAGCCTAGTCGGGAATGGAGGATCTGTTTAACATAGAAAAACGCATTTTTTTTGCTGAAATTCGACATGTGAATCCCTCTTGACCTAATATAACATATCCCATAACCATGACCCTTATTTTTATGCACATTTCTGAATACAGTCATTTTAGGGCATGAAAAGCTGCTTTTCCTCACCTTTTTGAGAATAAAAGTTGAGTAAAGGTTGCTGCAGTACTTAGAATTGATTGCTGAGTGTTTTTAAACACATTTTATGATATTTTAAGCACACATCCCTGAAAAATTCTTTTTTCAGGCATGTCTTGCTGAGCAATTCATTTTGGGAACATTACAGTGGTATCAGAGCATGATCTCTGGCACAGCCTGTGAGATCAAGTTATCAGAGAAGTGAAGAGAATGAACAGAGATCAGAATGATGGAGCGGATGAAATTACTCTCATCAGTGTTCAGATCTAAGAAGGGCCTCTCCAAAGAGGTAAATCAGAAGAGAGAAAGAAGATGCACCGAGACTCCTAGATGGTTTCAAGATGAAGAAAGTTGTCGTGAGACCTACAGAAGGTTTCAAGAAGGAGAGGAAGACCCATGCACTTCCTACCCTCACAAATAATATGCATTGTATGGAAGAAACAAGAGCATGGCTCCACCACTTGGAAGAATGACAGAAGAGGAGATCTTCCTGCTCCTTTTCCAGACCCTAAAGGGTATTGAAGAATATCTCAAGGAGATTGAGAGGGTGGAGACTTGTACTAGCGCTGGCACAACCTTGGAGGAGTAGCCTTCAGTAATAGATGAAGACTGCATAGTTGCAAAAGAGGCTCATACCTCTACATCTCACCAAGGTATGATTAAAAATCCATCTATTGTCATTTCAGCACATTGTATGAAGGGATCTACATATTTGCATGCTGTTGATTTAGAGAAATAGAGTTGTGTTGCGTTGTGCAAAGGTAGTAAGGAAGAAGAGAGGGACCATTCCTCGTTGGATCATTCACATGGAAGCTTCATTCATGAAGCAATAGAGGGTGGAATGATGGATGGTGGACATCTTGAAGTGAGAAACCCTTTCTCCCTTCCAGATGACCCTTTCTCAATGAGCACACCCCTGCTCAAAGAGAAAATTATACTTGCAGCAAATCCAAGGCCCCTTTGGTTTTGGGAGGCCATGCATGGGGAGAAGACCTCATGGAAAGAATTCACTGGAGGTGCACTTCAGCACATCATGGAGTGCAAATTTCTTCAACAGTTTGAGGAGGATCTTCCCTTCTCACAGGAGCAGATAGTAGATGGAGGACATCTTCGGATGGATAACATCTCTCATGACTGTGTTGGACATTTCTTGAGCCTTGCACATCATGATGGGAGGATTTTTCCTACCACCTATTTGGGTCCTCATAGGGTCAAATTGATCCTCGGGAAGATTGCATTTCAAGATCCCATGAAATGCAGGAATTTGATTTGGGATGATGGTAGCCCTCATGGGAGGAGTACCAGGATGAAGGGTGGAAGGAGACATCCACAATTGGTTGAGTGGATGTGGATGGAGAGCTACTTGCAGATCCGTGACACTGGGCAGCAGGAGGCTAGGCTGCGTTGGTTGCTCTTGAAAGAGTTTGGTCATCACTCTCTTTCTAAGGGTATGTGGTAGAATACTTGCATCATGGGGCAGCAAAGAGTATGGGCACATTGTGTTGGCATAACATTCTTCATGTCAAGCACCATGTCGTCACTACATGATTTGGATGATGGAAGTATGAGGAGGCAGCAAAATATTTTGTTGCTTGGGATGTTCTTGAGAGAGCAAGGGAAGATTTTCTCTCACAGTTTTCACGATGTTGCAGGAGTAGAAGATGGCACTATCATAGTGCAAAGGGGTTACTCCTTGGCCTTAGATGTTCAAGAAGGACTTTCTTCATGGGAAGGACTTCTCATTTGTAGCAGCATTATGGGAGATGCCTTTGACATTTTGCATGTCAAAGATTGGAGCTATGTGTTGATGGGAGCCTATTTGCATAGGCCAACAACGTTGTCACTTTGGAGCTAGGATTTATTGATGGAGTATTCCCAGGATCACTTCTCATTCGATGCACTTGGTGAACAAAGAAGAGGTGAAGAAGATAAAGTGGTAGATGGAGACATCTATTACTGTGGTGTGCTTTCCTTGACTTGGGTTTCCAAGCATGAAGAGAAGGACTTTCATGCAGCACTTGGTTCATTCCCCTTCATGGGAGTGTGCCAAACTATTATTGAGGATTCATTCATGGGACCATATATCTTCTTGCTTCCAACAGATGGAGAGAGCTTTTGCTTGCATCCTCTTACCATCTTTTGGCAGTGCATTGCTCTACAAGAGGGCAAGCGATTCATTGAGCTCCATGATCTACATTGGGCCAAATTATATGATGGATACATCCATCTCTTATGTGGCCTTGGGAAAAGATGTTTTCCTTACATGTATGTTCATTTGATTTATATGATTAACCATGTAACAAGAAACAATTTGCCATCTATTCTTCTAAAGCAGCAGTATGTAAAACTGCGCTGTGAAGACTTAGGAAACTGTTGGTACTCTCTTGCATCACATAGAACCTTCAGTATTTCCTTCATGATTATGATAGTCATGTTCACAATTGCTGATATTTCTTTTATCTTGATGGGAGACATGATTTTGAGTGAGGCACATGGTTTGGATGTGTCCTTTTGGGAAATAGGTTCCTACATTTTTAAGCAATACATGTTCTAATGGGAACACGGGAAGAGTTGTGGCCACCAAGACCAAACACTTGTTTCTCTTGGAGGTGAGCCATGTGTGTGATGGGATACCTTATGATGATACTCTTCTATCCATCACATATGAAACATTTTGGGCTAACTGGTTTTACAACGTTGGAAGGAGGATCTTTGCAGATCTACTCTTCATGATGCCACTTGAGGGCAATATCCTTACAACCCAAGATCAGTTTGCACTCTACACTTATCTTAAGTGGAGAGGAGGACAGCGTGGGGTAGGCTATCTTGTCTACCATATGCAGATTTTCAGCCCACGTATTTTGCGGGAGCTCAAGGTGGAGGAACATTTTTTGAAGTTGCCTTATATGGAGGTAACTAGATTCTTATGGATGATAGCATGGGTGTGGGAGACACTCATTGGGAGAAATTTTCCCCATGCTCTTCATTACTCCTACCTTAATGAGGCCATTGAGCAACAAGAAGATCACCACTTGCACCTTCCATTTTATCATGATGTACACTTGCTATCTTACACTTGGAGGAAATCATTGGAGGACAGATTCCTTACTTATCATTTTCAGCCATGGTGGGGTCCATTGATGAGGCCACAAGAAGAGGGAAGGAGAAGTTTTGTTCTACCCTACAGTTGCTTGAGGAAAAGCAACATTTTGAAGTGGGAGGACTGTAATATTCCTAACTAGCCCAAGCTAGTAGGAATATTCAATGTCATTTTATTTTTATGTTTTATGAATAAAATGTAAAGGAGGACAAATAAAAACTCCTAAACATGAGAATAAATCAATGCCCAATGTGAACAGAGTCAAATTAGGGCTTGCTCAATAAAATCCACTTGTATGTAAAACAGGTTCAAGCTATTTGACCGGGTCAATAGGACCAAATCATAAAGCAGTCCAGATACAATGAACCTCCTAGATGATCAACGCAGTCCTATGAAGAGGTCCTCCATGTGACAAGGGACAAATGGATGAAGGTGGTTTAGGGTTTTGCAAACCCTAATCTTAAATAAGGAAGGGAAAGACTCAAGGAGAGGTTGTTGATGATATTTCAATTTTGAGATTTCTTGAGCAACTCAAACTCTCTTGGTTGTTTAGCTAGAGAGAGAGGAATTTCCTGTTTAGGAATTCCTGTTCTTCCTTGAGGGTCTCTTGGAGGAGATTGTGCTGCATTGATCCACTATCTGGAATTTTGGCCAAGCTTCACCTTACATTACAATGCTGCTCATGTTGAGGGTTGAGCTGTCTCGTGAGCTACAACAAGTGGAATCATATCTATTCAGATCTGAAGAGTTCTATTGCATCTTTTCAGTGGGGAAGTCTCCTAATCCACTGGCAGGAGTGCAATAGTTGTTTTTAGCTTCAGATTCTTATCTTGGCATGAGGCCAAAGTGTGCATCACTCCATCAACGCAGTTAGCTTCAGAAACTACGTCATTTTGCAGTGTACATTTGCTAGCAGTTTGGAGGAGAGATCTTTGGTGAAAGGACTCCTTTCCTTCACTGAGGTGATCCGTGGATTGACCAACCAAGCCATGTCATATTTCAGATCTGATCGACTGTGTGATATATTCTTCAGAAATTTCTGAAGTTTACTGCAGATCCATGGTGTAGATCTTAGATCTATTCATTGTTCTTCACTTTCAGCTGAGATCCCCAAGGGGAATGTACTTAAAAGGAATTTTTGCATATAGATCCCATTTAGATCTATCATTTTGTCCTCTGATCTGTTATATATATGAAAATTAATAAAATACTGCTTCAGATTTTTGAAAATAACGCTGTCTGGTTCATCATCCACTTCTTGTGTCATAAAGCTTGGGTTTTAGGCCTTTTCTTCAAGTATAGATCTATATCCTTTAATGTAAGATATTTGAATCATATTCTCAGCTTGTATTACTTTTATATCTGCATAAAATCACCAAACCCTTCAGAAAATACGCTCTCTAAGCTTCAGCAAATTTCTGCATACTCCAAGTCATGGGAAATCAACAATTTTAAGCCTAGTCGAGAATGGAGGATCTGTTTAACATAGAAAAACGCATTTTTTTTGGCTCAAATTTGGCATGTGAATCCCTCTTGACCTAATCTAACATATCCCAGAACCATGACCCTCATTTTTACGCATATTTCTGAATACAGTCATTTTAGGGCATGAAAAGCTACTTTACCTCACCTTTTTGTGAATAAAAGCTGAGTAAAGGTTGCTGTAGTACTTGGAATTGATTTCTAAGTGTTTTTAAACACATTTTGTGATAGATAAAGCAAAAATCCCTGAAAAATGCGTTTTCAGGCATGTCTTGCTGAGCAATTCATATTGGGAACATTACAGAGAAAGAGTGCAAAAGTGGGCATAGTTTTTCATTCAATACACCACTCCCATAATGACACTCCTTCCTTCTGATTTGGGTAAGCCTATAATAAAATCCATTAAAACTTCTTCCCAATGTTGGCTTGCTATGGCTAATGGCTGAAGGAGCCCAGGGGTCTTGATGGTCTCTCCTTCATTTTGTTGGCATACCACACATTCAGCCATAAATTTTTGCACATCTACTTTAAGAACTTCCCCCGAAAAATATTTCTTGATCCTATGGTATGTATTCAATATCCTTGAATGTCCTCATATAGGACAAATGTGTAATTTCAATAGGACCTTTTGTTTGAGTTGACAATTATTACATAAGTATAAGTGATTTTGATACCATGAAAAACCATTTTTCCATGTAAAATTTTCTTTTTCATTAGGGTCCTCCTGTAATTGTTGAATGACCTTGAATATCTTCTCATGTTGCTTCCATTTTATCCTTGCTTCTTCGACCCAGTTAGATTGTGGAATGGAAATAACACATAGTAAACCATTTGTATCTTCCTCTTTCATTGAAAGTGGATCTACCACAATATTTTATTTTCCCTTTTTTCAGATAATTTCGAAGTCATAACCCAACATATTTGTGACCCATTTTTGTTTCCCTTAAGAAGATAGTCTTTGCTCCAAGAAGTACTTTAGACTATCATGATCTGATTTTACTTTGAAGTTTCTTCCTATTAGGCATAGAAACTATTTCTTAAATGCATGTAGTATGGCTAACATTTCTTTTTCATAGATAGGTTTGAGTAGGTTCTTTCCTTTAAGTTCACTACTTTCAAAGGAAAGGGGCATTCCTTCTTGCATCAAAATTGCACCAATGCCATGGCCCAGGGCATCACACTCCACAATGAATATTTTTGTGAAGTCAAGTGTCACCAAGATGGGAGTTGTACACATTGCCTCTTTAAGTTCTTCAAACACTTTGGTTGCTTCTTTAGTATAATAAAATGCTTCCTTATTCAATAATTTTGTTATAGGTGTTATTGTTTGACCATAATTCTTGACAAATTTGCATTAATATCCTCAATCCTAAAAATCCTCTGAGTTTCTTGAAGGTATTAGGGATTGACTATTCCCTCATAGATTTGATTTTGTTAGGATCCACCTTGACACCATCTTGTGATACAATATGACCCAAATATTCCACTTCTTTAACCCTAATGACACACTTAGAAGGCTTTGCATATAGTTGTTGCTCTTCCAATAGTGTCAAGACCATGTCAACATGTTGTACATGCTCTTCCCAATATTTGTCGTAAATTAGTATGTCATAAAAAAATACTAATACAAATTTTCTAAGGAAGAGTTTGAAAATATAATTCATCAAGTTGTGTAATGTTTAAGGTGCATTTGTAAGTTCGAATGGCATAACCAAAAACTCATAATGAACTTTATGTGTTCTAAAGGTTGTTTTGGGAATGTCTTCTTACCTCATTATGATTTGATGATATCCAAAACAAAGATCCAACTTAGTAAATAAAATTGCTCCATGCAATTCATTTAACAATTCATTAATGAAAAGAATAGGAAACTTGTATTTGATTGTTATTTTGTTGAGTTGTCTATAGTCTGGACACACATGCTATGAACCATCCTTTTTTATAACCATCACCATTGGTGAAGATAAAACACTCTAGCTAGGTTGAATGATTCCTGCCTCTAACATTTCTTGAATTGTATGCTCAATCTCACTCTTTTGTGCTTGTGGATATCTGTAAGGCCTAATTTTAGGCGACACACTTCCAGGTTGCAAATTAATAGCATGATCATGATCTTAGATAAGTGGAAGAACCTTAGGCATTTCTCCAAATACCTTAGCATGATTGTTGACAACTTTTCAAAGATACACTAGAGTAGAGGATAGAGATGTTTGAACATCTAATGAACACAATTGTGAAAGTACACCTTGGTGTTCCATTTTTAGAAATTTTATCATGCTATTAGAGTTTATCACTTTACCGCGTTTCCCTTGGATACTTCTAAGTTCAATTTCCTTTGCTTCTAAGAAAAATATTATGAAAAGATCTTGGAAATTAAGGGTTGTTGTTCCCAATGATTGTAACCATTGGCCCCCCTAATATAACATCAACACCACCCATTTGGATTAAAATCATGGGAATAACCAATAAATACTTCCCTACATTCAACTTAATCTTATTACACTTCCCTAAACAATTTATCTTAGCACCATCTACAATCACCACTTGAAATTCTGGTGCTAGATATACAAAATAATTAAGAGGTTTTGCCAATTTGTAATTGGTGAAGTTATAGGTACAAACTAAATCAATTAATAATATTACCCTTTTACTTTTGATATATCCTTCTATAATGAGGGTTTGTGGAGTACTGATGCCAACCAATGCATGACAAGAGTTTGTTGGAGTAGTTTCCTCTAGCTCTAGATCTTAAGAATTTTCCACTTCTTGATCTTTTTTATCTTCACATTCTATGTAGAATAATTTCTTCTTGCTGCCTTTATGCCCTTTACTATACTTGTTGTAACTATTGAAACATAGTTCGTTAGCTCTTCTTTCATCCATATGCTAAGGAATCAACCTTGTCGGTTTAGGAAAGGGAGCTTGATTTTCTTTATAGTTATTAGTAACCAATTTTCTAGTGGCCATATTTTTTCTTTCAAATTTCCTTTCGAGACTAAAAGCATGCTTAAGAGAGTTAGTTTCGAAGAGATGTACCTCATGTTGGATTCTTTCATTTAAAGTACCCATAAATAGGTCTAACAAGTTATCCTCTGAAATATTCTTTACTCCAAGACTCAACTTTTGGAATTGTTGAATGTGCTCTGTAACATGACCTTTTTGTCAAATATTTACCAATTGACTAAATAATTTGTTTCTCTTAATATCCCCATAACATGTTATCAATTCCTTTGTAAAACTGGACTAAGATATAACCAAATCCTTTTTTCTTTCACAAATCCATTGATACCATACATGTTGGTCTTGTTCTAAAAACATGGATGCAATATTTACCTTTTGTTAGGATGTCACTTGGTGTAGATCAAAGTATTGTTCCATCTGAAATATCCGTGTTACATGATCATTACCATTAAATTCTACACTTCACCATCTAACCAGAAGGATGCTTCCAACTTTTCTATGTAACTTATAGATGACCCTTTCATGTGAAATCTAAAGACTCATTAAACTAAAAAGATAGAGGTCATTCATTAAATCATAGAGAAAATCTTCCTTTGCAATGGCATTGTTGTTATTATATCATAAAATAGGAGGTTTTATTAAATTGGCATGATATTCAACAAACTAGAAAAGTTTCATAATTGCGTTCCTATTGTTTCACAGTAAGATTTCATGGTTCTATTCTTAAATGCCAACATCACAACTCAATTCAGGAAACCCTATTCTAGCCTTCTAAGTACATTCAATCCTCACTAAGCCCAGTGTGTGGAAGGAAGAGGATGGTATTGTATATTATTTTTACCAGATGATAAAATCATGAGGCATACTTGCATACTTGAGTGACATCTTTTGCAATATTGAGGGGTTGCACATCTATCTAAGGTTCCATAAAAGAAATTTCCTTACACAAGATAGGGAACTTCTTCCTCCCATTTTAGCCCACTGATACCTTCAACCTAAGTTGTTTCTTAGCCTTCGGTTTTTGGATTGGATAGCCCTTAACAAAAAGGTTTTTCTTAGTGATTGAGGCGGCTTCAACTACCCCAAGGCCAAGCCTGGCTAAAGTATTGGATTTAAATTGGGCTTGCATGCTCATCGTCATCATTTATCCATTCGATGTCTCAAATCCCCTGACTTATTTCCATACTATCATGTCTGTGCATTCCAAAATATGTGTCTATGGGGAACAAATCAATGTTGAGCTTGTAGTTGACTTAGAGATGAGATTGTGAGAGGAAAACGTTTTTATTTTTTATTTATAATTTTTTTTAATTTTGTGAGATTAATCATTACTGATATGGTGAGATTCCCTTCCTAGTTGTAACCCTATACTAAATTAACAAATTCATCAATCAATTTGGTTTTATTTACTGAAAAAATCTGATAAAACTGGGACGACATATCTTGAATCCATAATTCAGGTCAACAACAGAATATATTTATTTACATTTTAGTAATATTATACTTGCTATATATATTTAATTACATTTTATTAATATTACACTTGCTACTATATTTATTTACATTTTAATAATATTCATTTTCATTTTGTCAATGATAAATGAATGTATGCATGTGATGATTACACAGTTGTTTGAATTTGCAGGAAAAGGCACCTTCAACACACCTTGGACTCCATCACTTCCTCTTCCAAACTCCAAATTATGTCATCAAAATTCTATTTCATGAGGTTATTTTTCCATGATCACCTAGAGCATCTCTTATAGTGAAAAACAGGTCCTCGAGGGTCTCTGAGCTTGGATAGAGGTGTTGGTCACGTTTCACCCATTTTCCTTCACTTCCATTCACCTTCGCGCACCTTTCAACCATCCTCTTTACCTATTGAAACTTCTTGGCAACCTTCCTGTAGCATTACAGGGCTTCTTGTAGCAATACAAGGTTCCTGTAGCAGCCTCCTGTAGCATAGATGTAGGTCCTCATTCCTTATCCCGTTTTGATCCTTGCTGCAACTTGAACTCAGGTTAGGATGTTATTAACCCCCAATAGTGGTTTCATGACCAGTAGAGACTTCTAGGCCACTTCAAACCCTCCTTCTCCTTTGCTGCAAAAACACAACAACATTAATATTTTATCACAAATTTATATAACAATGATTTATATGCAAGTTTGAGTTACTTAAATAGTAGATACATCTTGACTTCTGGTTTGATAGGTTATGCAAGAGAAAGTAGTTAATTTATTGCAAATAGGTTTGATAACTAGATATATGATTGCAATATAGTGTAATTTCCTTTCTGCATGTAGGTTAGCTTTTGCCTACTCATGATTTGTTTCAATAGCATTTGCAAGTTGAAGCTGATAGCATTTCCCTTTTCTTAGTTAGAATATTTATACATTGTATTTGCAATAGCTAGTTTTCACTTTATTTAAGTAGAAGGAATGACCTTGAAGCACTATTGATCATAAGACCTAGTTGAGGGTGGCATGAGTGGAATCCATCTGTCGTGCATATAACATTGTCACCTCTAAGTTTCTATGAACCCTGGGTTGATAAATAGAGTTGAGTAGCCATTCGGAGTTGCAACACTCTTGGTGCAATACAAGGGCTCACCATATGTGCTGCACACACAAAAGGTACGCATTGCATATTTATATTTAGAACAAGATCAGTTTGTGTGTTATTGATGAATTTGTTCTCGTAAATCAATTATCACTTGGAAAATTTTCACGGAAGAATTGGTAGCACATTATGAGGATACAAATAACAATACCTTCTTTATCCAATAGATAAATTTCAAACAAAAGGGTTCAATGGAAGAGCACATTGAGTACTTCTAAATATTGAATATAAAGGTAAATGATATTCCAGAGGAGCATAATATTGATGAATTCATAGGGACTTTAAAGGATAACATCCAATATGGGGTTTGTCTTTGGGAACCTAAGTCATTGGAGAATGCATTCAGGGTGGCAAGAAAATTTGAAAGAAAAATTATGGAAATAAAGAAGTCTACCACTCAAAACTATAAATATGAAAGTGTTGTTGCTCCTAGTTTCCCACAACCAATAAGGTTGACACCACAACAAATGGAGTAAAAAATAGTAAAAGGGATTTGTTGCACTTGAGATAGAAAATACACTAAGGGTCGTAAGTGTGTCGAGAAGAAAGTATTTTACATAGATTTTGAAGAGGATGGATAAAAGGACCAAGAAACATCAAAGGAAAAAGATATACACCAGGAATCAACCCCACAGAAAGAAGAAATGAATATGACCATATCTTCTAGTGCATTGGCAGGAATTACCAATCCTCAAACTCTCAAGATAGAAGGATATATCAAGAAAAAAGAAGGTAATAATGCTAATTGATTCTAGTAGTAACCATAATTTTATTCATTGTAAGATGGCCAAGGATTTGAATTGCTTTCAATATCCAACCCCAGAGTGTCAAGTAATGGTCACAAATGGAGGAACCATAAATTTCTCATGGAAGTGACATAATACATTGGGGAATATGTATTTAATAGTCCAATGCTATAAATTTCAATGGGAGGTGTAGATGTTGTATTAGGAGTCCAATGGTTACAATATTTGGGGACGATAAATTTTAATTTTCAAGATTTTTTCTTGATTTTTTTCTCAGAAGGAAAGGAAATTGAATTAAGGGGTATCGTAGGGAAACCTGGGAAGACAATAAGTTATAATGGGATGAGAAAGCTCTTGAATAAGGAACAACGAGGGGTAATTTAAAAATTATGTTTGGTAGATGTTCATACATCTAAGTCATCCATTTATTCAGATCTCCAAAGAGTCATTGAAAATCATTCAAAGGTTTGTAGACCCCCAAAGGTCTCCCGCCTATTCACGATCATGATTATGCTATTCACTTGATTTGAGGAAGTGTTCCTCCAAAATTAGATATCCCTATGCCCAAAATAGTGAAATTGAACGTATGGTTGCAAAAATGCTAAAGGTAGGTATAATTCAAGCTAGAAAAAGTTCTTTCTCTTGTCCAGTAGCATTGGTGCACAAGGAGGATGGATCATGGCGTATGTGTTCGGATTATAGGGAGATCAACAAGCTCACTATTAAAGATAAGTTTCCCATTTCTGTCATTGATGAATCGTTGGATGAACTAAATGTAGCAATTTACTTCATCAAGCTGGATCTTCGTTCAGGATATCATCAGTTTAGAATGAATACAAAATACATTCCGAAAACAACATTTAGAACTCATGAATGTCATTATGAATTTTTGTTCATGCCTTTTGGCCTTACTAATGCACATTCCACATTTCAAGGTTTGATGAATTATTTTTCAAACCCTTCCTTAGAACGTTTTGATAGTATTTTTTGATGATATACTAATCTATAACAAGTCTTGGAAAAACCACGTTCAACATTTTGAGAGGGTGCTTAAACTGGTGGAGGAGAAAAATTTGTATGCAAAACTCTCCAAATGTTTCTTTGGGGTACATGAAGTGGAATATTTGGGTCATATTATATCCCATGAGGGTGTTAAGGTATACCCTAACCAAAATAAACCTATCGAGGAATGGAAAATTCCCACAAACATAAGGCATATTCGAGGATTTCTCAGGTTGACAGGGCGTTATTGCAAGTTTGTTAAGAATTATGGGAATATAGGAGCAACTCTAACAAAATTCTTGAATAAATATGCATTTTCTTGGACTCCAGAAGTGACTAAGGCCTTTGAACATGTTAAAGAGGAAATATGTCAAGCTCTAGTATTAGCTACACCAGAGTTCACAAAAAACTTTATTGTAGAATGAAATGCCTCAAGAAATGGGATTGGTGATGTTTTAATGCAAGAAGGAAGACCCATTGCTTTTGAAAGTCATACAATCAAGGGAAAGTATTATTACAAAAATCTATTCATGAGAAGGAAATGTTGGAAATCCTACATGCACTCAATAAATGGTGCCCTTACCTATTGGGAAGACACTTCAAGGTAAAAATAGATTATGATAGTCTTAAATACTTCTTGGAACAAATATTATCTTCAAAAGAGAAACCAAAATGGGTCACAAATATGTTGGGTTGTGACTTTGAAATATCTACAAAAAAGGGAAACAAAATGTTGTTGCAGATGCACTATTAAGAAGGGATGAGGATGTGGAAGCACTACTCTATGTCATTTATATTATCCAACCTGATTGGATAACTAAAGCAAGGGAGGAATGTAAAATGATGAAGAGGTGTGGAAACTCATTCAAAATTTGCAACAAGATCTGAGTACATATGATACATTTCTATGGAAAAATGATTCATTATGGTACAAATAACCCTTATATCTATGTAAGAACTCCTAACTCAAATAAAATATTCTTTTGGAATTGCACACCTTTCCTTTAGGAGAGCACTCAGGATTTTTAAAAACTTACCACAAGGTCAAGAAAGTAAATATTTGTGATGGCATTAAATATGATATCTAGAATTTTGTGGAAGAATATTTGATTTGCCAACAAACTAAAGTTGAGATAATTAAGACATCGGGTCTATTACAACCATTAACAATTCCAAGTCAGTGTTGGGAGGAGGTCTCAATGGATTTATCACAAGTTTACCCAAGTTTGAAGGAAATATTGTCACCATGGTGGTAATTGATAGACTTACCAAGTATGCACACTTTTGTGCATTATCTCATCCTTTTAAAGCCCATACAATTGCTACTGCATATATGGAAACAATTTAAAATCTACATGGAAACCCAAAGATTATTGTAAGTGACAAAGATCCCATTTCATTGGAAATTTTTGGATGTAATTATTTGCTTGTCTTGGTACTCAATTAACTCATAGCTCATCTTATCATCCTCAATCTGATGGGAAAAATAAGATAGTGAACAAATGTTTGGAAGGATATTTTCGTTGATTTGTATTTGATAAACAAACACATTGGATCAAATGGTTACCTCTCGTTGAATGGTGGTATAACACTTCTTTCTATACTGCAGAAAAAATGACCCCATTTATGGTACTTTATGGATATCATCCACATCCCATCACATTATCTTTAAGAGAAAATTCTAAGTTTCAAGTAGTGGAAGATCAAATTGAGTGTCAACAACAAGTTCTCCAACTCTTAAAGGATAACCTCACTTTGGCGCATAATTGAATGAAACAACAAGCCAACCAACATCGCAGTGAAAGAAGTTTTGTTATAGGTGACTGAGTATTTTTATAGTTACAACCATACAAACAAATGACCTCAAGCAAGCTAAGAAGGATAATAAATTATCACCCAAGTACTATGGTCTTTACAAGGTGTTGCAAAATATTGGTACTATGGCATACAAATTGGAGTTTCCTACATATTTCCGAGTACACCATGTTTTCTATGTTTCATGCTTCAAGAAGGTTATTAGTGACAAGCTTATAGTTCAAACAATATTGACAGAAATTGACAAAGAAGGAAAAATCATATTGGAGCCTTAAGCAATCACGGAAAAAAGAATCCGACAACTATGGAATCGATTAATTTCAGAGTGTCTCATTAAGTGAAAGAACTTACCCGTTGAATATTCCACATGGGAGGATGATAATTTTATACAAAAGCATCCAAAACTACTAAAGCATTGAGGAAAACAATTTTTTTGAAGGAGAGGGGCTTGTTAGGTTCTATAATAATAGTGTATCCCCTTTATTTTTATTGTTAGTGTAGCCCCCTATTGTTATTGTTGTACCCATGTAGCCCCCATATTGTTATTGTTATGCCCCATAGAAGCCCACTATTGTTATTATTGTGTCCTTACATTATTATTGTTATGTAGGCTCTATTTATATTGTGACCCCTTAAACTCCTATATATACCAAGGAGGTCTTGTCATTTGTATCATCCAATAATTGTTCATTTATATGATATAAAGGAGGTTTCCCCCTCATAGAGGCTAGTTTTAAAGTCATTGATCTATATTTTCTTCTATTTTGTGATCTGGTTGCATAACAAAATTCTTGTAAACCGCCTCAAGACCTTTCTACTGTACTTAATATCCAAAAACCAGGGTGGGTTTGTCCAACATAGATAGATTATGGACAACATTATCCTTGTCCAAGAAGTAATACATTCCAGCCTCTCCAGAGAAGAATAAGGCTTCATCCTCAAACTAGATATGGAAAACACATTTGACAAGGTAAGACACTTCTTTCTCTTTGTTGTCTTGAATAGATTCAATTTTGCTAATTCATTCATTGACTTGATTAATGCTTGTATCAACAAGGCATGGGTAACAATATTAGTTAATGGAAAGCTAGTCCATTTCTTCCAAAGCACCAAGGGGATAAGGAGAGGGTTCGCTCTCTCACCCTTCTTATATGTCATAATGGTATATGCTCTTATCATAAAGTTAGAGCAAGAAAGTCAAAGAGGAATGATCACAGGGAATAAATTTAGTAGGGGAATAAAAGGTCTAAACCACCCACAATTTGCAGATGATACTCTATTGATTGGAGGGGCCTTAGTGGCGCGAATAATCAAGACAATTCTAGATATATTTGTCAAAGCATCAAGAGGAATTTTCAATAAAATCAAAAGAAACATCTTTGGATGGAAAATTCTCCCCAAAACCCTTATAATAATCTCCCAAATATTTTAAAAGCCTCACAAATCAGACGAGACTCACATCAAGTACTTGGGAATGATAATATTTAAGCAATTTGTGAGATCAAAGGTCTGGGTAGAGATATTGGACAAAATGAGAAAAAAATATATGCAAAAATGGGGGAAACAATGGCTAAATCTAGCAGGTTGCACCATCTTAATTAAATCAACATTAACAACTCTCCCCCTCTATCAGTACATGATCCTTCAAGCACCAGGTGGAATACTAAAACAAATTGAAATACTCATTACAAAATTGATATTGCAGGTGGGAAAGTTAGAAACAAAAATATTTCACCTCCTTAGTTGGAATAAGGTTATAACTCCCTATGAAACACGAGGGATAGGAATAAGGAAACCTGTGCTTATGAATATAAACTTGGGAGAGAAAATCCTTTGGATTTTCATCAAAGAAGGATTATATTGGTGGAAACGGGTCCTGGAAGGCAAATATCTCTCCACCTCTCACCAACATCTCTATAATTATCCTATTCCACTTCGTAACTACTCATTAATCTGGAAAATTTGTACAAAGGCTGCTCCCTTTATAAATTCTCATGCATCTCGTATCCTTGGGAATTGAAATAATATAGATCTCTAGGAAGGAAGTATTATTGGTAAGCCAATATTTTCCACCCTTCCTACTCTTTATCCTCTTAGGACTTGGTGTGCTGCTAGAGGTATTCATCACTTGGTACAAATTTCTCTTTGGGAGCAAGATGGATCCATTTGGAAGGCCTAGAAAACCCCCTCTCTTCCAACTAGATTATAAAATAGTTGGAGATTACTCATAGAATATCTAAATGGTGCTTTCCCAACCTCAGACACTCAAAAGGATGGGTTTAAGTGGAATTTATCAAGGAAATACTACACCATTAAAAGTGGATACAGGGCACTTCAAGAGGAGCATATACAACAACCAGTCGGGCCATCCTAGAAAATAGTGTGGAAATCAGAAAGCTTGCCTAAGATCAAACTCTTCATTTGGACTCAGGGGAAAATATTGAATGCATAAAATTTAAGGAAGCACAACATTCAAGGCCCCTTAAGATGCCCCCTTTGCATGAATTTTAAAGTATCATTGCATCATTTATTCCTCCTAAGCCCCTTTTCTCAAGCCTACTAGAATTTTTTACTCCATCCTCTTCTAGTCCATTTAAAATTCAACCTTACTCTACCTGAATTTTTCATCTAATGGAATATCAACTATTCCTACTCTCTAAAAAATAAAACCCTTATTATAAGTTTCTGACATACCCTTCCAACAACCCATTGTTGGAAAATTTGGCTAGCTAGGAAAAATAATGTATTTGAGTTAAAGAAGAAAGAACAAAGGAAGATCATGGCCAAATCCCGAGGCCTAACAATCAAAGCTATACTATTAAAAGGGAATAAATAAATGGACTAAAAACTATTCAGGATCAAAGCTACATTGGTTCCACTTTGTTCTACCAAAACTTTGCCACGATATTGTTAGTCAACTAAAGGAATCATATAATTTTCCAAAGTGGAAAATTTTGTTGAAAGAACAAGACTTTTAGAACTATATCAAAGCACAAATCAGACCTTGCCTCTTCCTCGATGAAGAATCCAAAAAAAACCCAAAGAAGGTTGGAGTAGAGGGGATCATCACCAATTCTAGAGGAGAATAAGAAATTTCCTTTGAGTGGCGTCTTGGGAAGGAAACAAACAACTGTCCATAAGTTTATGCCCTCCTTTTGGGTGTTATAATCCTCTTGGAGTAGTAAGCAACCCATCCCATAATTTTGGGTGATTCAACCCTGCTTATAAGTCAATTATCAAAGGATCTAGTTCCAACAATGCACATATAGAGAAAATTTTAATTTGCATCCATTACCACCTAATTCAACTGGATGGAGTCTCTTTTTATCACATTTTAAGAGGGAATAAGAAAGTAGCATATATATAGGCAAACAAAGGATGCCAAAAACTTCAAGGTGAAGCTCGGATCAATGCTGAAACAAGGTTCATTCCTATTCCATAATCATGAGTTTTAATGACATGATTGTGTTGGAACTTGTTCTATCCTTACCAAGTCCCAACATCATAACGTCCATATCTGGCATCTACAGGTTTCATTCTCAAGAAAGGACGTTCAGGAGTCCAAAACTCTCCTCCCAAAATTCAAAAGGACGATATGCTCATATCAAATCCCCAAGGAAATACTCCTCCCTAATTCACATCATCTCGAATTCTGATTGCAATCTCTTGAGGTTCCCTCTCTTCCCGTGCAATTTGATAAAGTTGAGCTACATATCCCACCTTCCATGGTGGCATTCTTACATTCACTCTGTGCCCCCCTGGATTCTCCTCATTCCCAATTTCCACCATGTTAATTCTCCCATTAGAATGGATCCCTCTGGATCCTCAGACTACTCTTACAAATGTTGCGAAGGCCTCTATGTAGAGCTGGCTCGAACCAAAGGCCTCCAACATCAATGGAACACCCAATGTGAATAAGCCTTTAATTCAGAAACTAGGAGCTTGCAAGAAAAAACAACCTCACTCAAGGAGGTGCTCAACAGGAACAATCAGAACTTCAAGAATATTGAGAAGGAAATATCTTCATTGTAAGAGCTTGTCTCTGCACATCACCATCAATTGCTTCCTTGGAACAAAATATTCTTGTGTTGGAGTGGAAGACCATAGATGTGAGTGAATAAAACAATATAAATTAATATCATGTTTTAGGAGAAGATAGGTCCATCAATCATGCTGAATGAGGATGAACAAACATAAAGCACAAGAATGCACAACTAGTTCTTAAAACAATTTTGGTTTTAGTCATGAAATGCACATAAGTAATTTTGTTGTCTCAGTATGTATGCTCCTACACAAGCAATGCAATAGAAATAAATTATAGTATAATAGATAATAACAATATTTAAGTGAAAACTCTATCTTAGGATCCATCTCCCTCTTTTCCATCTATATACATAGGCTTTGAAGCCTCATTCTTTTTTTGGAATTAATACAACATACCCGTTCTTGTTTAAAAAAAACACCCATTGAGATCGATATGCTCTATTCCACCTTAAGGAAGTAAGACATTATTCATAATTCTTTACCATTTTTTTTTCTATGCTAAAAAGCATGAAGTTCCAACATCATCATAGTTTTGCTAACTCTAAAGGTCAAGAAGGTTGGTAGTGTGACAAATATTTTAGATCAAATGTGAGTATAAGATGGACAATCTAAGAGAAAATGATTTTCGTCTTCAACCCTCTTAGTGTTGCAAAGGTGACTGACTCTTTCATCCCTTGGTGTTTTGGGAATTGACTAATGCCTAATTTCACTATAAAGATAATTATAATTTGTTCTTATTTTAATAATGTTCATTTTCCTCTTAACATTAGTCAAGACATAGAGATTTTTTTTTTTGAGATTGGGGCATATCACCTCCTTATAATATCTTATTTTCCTCTTTTCCTCTAACTCTTTATCACCCACAATTTCTCCTTAATTTTGAAATAATAATATTTTAATATTATCCTTATTCTGCAAAAGAATCTCCTCATTTATCCCCTAGTGGTTTAGTTAAAAATCCCCCCCGAATGGGGGTGAACATGAAAGGTAATAATTCAAGTGAGTGGCGATGAAAGGAAAGGTGTAGTTGGGAGACAAGGAAAACCCCCATCTAGCATGAGAGTGATCAACAAGGTATGATATTTAATAATGCAGAATGAAGTAGGCATAACTCAAGGTGGTGAAGCTAGATGACAAGAGGTCATATTTGGTTTTGTATTAAAAATAAACTCATCAAAGACACAAAACCCTTCATGGAATTTCATGGGAAGAGTATGAGCAACAGAGACATGATCAGGAGAAAATTTGCATGGAATATGCTTAGGTTATGGGTAACTAGTTCCATGTGTCTTCATAATGGAAAATTGGTAGAATTTTGTGTTTCCAATTGTATTTTGTTATGTCCATTTTTTGGGTTTAAAATTCCCCTCTAGCCTTACTATGCCAACTTACCACTCAACCAAAAGTTTGAGTTTTCAGTTGTTGTTAGCAGTGTGTTCCTCTAGGTCATCGTTCTCACTTGGGTTTATTGGCCACGAATTTATTCTCTAAGTGTGCTCGTGGGCCATGAGTCAATCTTGACCGAGGCAGATTTGGTGGATAATTATGGTACTCCCTTTTGCAGGTTTCTATTCACTCCTTTTTCTCTTTCACAACAAAGTTTATCCTTTCTTTTTCCCTAGGATAAGTAGCAATTGCTTAGTTAATTCACATAGTTGGGATTTTGTCATCTATTTTTTATGACTTTTTTTCTTTTCTTTCATGTCTTCTCTCCTTTAGAGGCTATTCATTTTATTGGAGGTTTCTAGTTCTCTCTTTGGCTAGGTTACTATCCTAGTTATTTGACTTTTTTTTCCCTTTATCCTAAGTGTTTGTTTGCTCATGTACCCTTGGTTTTTTTCACCCCGTCTTTAGGCTCCTTATCACTCTACCTTCTGCATCAAAAAATCACCTCCCTCCCTTGTGTTTCTCTTTGCTTCCTATCATCCCAACTTTAATTTGTACTATTTCACTATGCCTAGATCAGGGTGTCATGTAGGTTGTGGGGGAGGATGAAATAGCCCTCTCCCCTCCAGTTCCAAAGCATAACACTTTGTGAAGCATTCAACAATGATATTTGTTCATTCTATTCCCCCTACTATTAAGGCTTAAGTTCAAGAAGCTAAAAGGTAGGCACGATTGGAACATTGTTTTATTACATATGTAACTATGGAAGCCAAAGTTGGAGTTTGTGTCCCATATACTAGGAGTGTCACTACCATCAATATGAGATATATGTAGACTATTAACATCTAATGGCAGTTGAGAACAACCTTGGGGAATGTTTTGGTGGAGCGCTCAAAGACGCAATAAGAAATTCTATTATGTATAGATGAGATTTGATAGAAAACAAAGAATCCTGATGGTAGAATATCAAATATGACAAAAAAGCTAGTTGACTTGGAGTTCTCAACTTCAGATGAAGATAAGGCTCATCCTGATACAATAAAGGTTGACTCACCATCCAAGTAAATGGTCTCTTAGTTAATTTTTGTGTTTCTTTATATCAACATCAAGGTTGCAAGTATAACTATGAACACTAGTACTTCTATTAGCATCAATGCATATAGTTTAAAGTTATATTATACTGTCAATTTTATTTTCAGGTTCAAACAATTTATCATATAAAAAACTCTCTTCTTGTTTTATTAGTCTGATTTCCCTTTTCTTGAACCAATAAAACTAACCATTTTTTATATATTAATCAATATCTCAAGAATTTAAATTTTACCTTGTTAACAAAAAAAAATTGATTTAATCAAAATTGCACATCCTTCCCCTAGCAAATAAACAAACAAATATAATTTTAATACATTATTATTATTATTTTATTATTCATATAAAAGTGAAATCAACACATATCCTTTTCTTTAAACCATTTGTATTGTAATTTATTTTTATTTTTCACAATTTTGAAGATCTTAATAAGTATTAATGTATGAAATTTAATCCAATTTTAAATAAATGTAATTAAAAAAATAAATTAATATTAAAATGATTTTAGTGCTAGCAAAAAATATATTTTATTCCAAAAACATAAATATAAAAAGAAATATTTTACCTTTGAAATATGTGATTAGTAATTTTTTTTGGGTATAATATTTGGCTTTTTTTCTGTGTATAATATTTGGCTTTATATTGCTAATGCAAAATGATGCATAGACTATGGATTTTTGTTATGTGTTGTTTAGATGGGAAACCAACCCAATAGTACAAACTTAGTTGTTTCAGATTACATATGTTTTTCTTTACAAGTATGTCCATCAAAACATAAGTATGCTTAGTGTTTAGGCTACTGTGTGATCTGTGACAAATATGTTGACTTTGGTTATCAGAGCCAACTACAGTAAAACACAAATGAAAAGCAAAGTCCATAGATAAGCAAATACATCATTTTAAACCAAATAATGACCTAGAATTGACAACAAACCAACTTCGAGAGAGGGGACGCCAACCCTGAACCCGAGTGGAGATGCTCCGGTAACTTTAAAATATTTATAAAAAATAGTTTTTCTTTTTAAACTAGATTGATAGAGTTTGGACCAACACTTTTAATACATAATGGCTTGACATTATAATATATCACCAAATGTTATACATCCTATGAGTTTCATAAAAAATGAAGACATGTAGCAGGCTTTGATCTACTTATTTGTGTATAAGTCAAGAGATCATTAATATAATTTTTTTGGGTGCAGGTTGCAACAACACATTCAAGGTGTCCCATGGCTTATAGAGTAAGTGATCCTCATGAGAATTGAAGCTTGACCAATGGTGAAAAACTCCTTACATATTAAAATTAAGAATTAAATGAATCTCATCCAGTGAGATTATATTAAATGATTTCGTGATCCATGCACACATAAGTGGATTAAACCCACTCCTATCTACTTCAATTATAAATATCCCCTTGGGGAGCTCACTTGGACGACCCGTCAAAATGTAGAGTAAATGTGAATACAAGGTCCCATGTTCAAATCCCCTAGTTGTCTAACCCATGGTCGCTTGCCAAGGACATTGTTATGAATATAATTCATAACAAATACTATAAATAGAATAACTGTAAACAATAAATAATCAAGATAGTGTTTATTTAAATAGTCATTAGTTAACTGAAAAGGCATGTTTAAAAGACATGCCTAGTCATGAAAGGCCACCTGCATAGGTATATAAGTAGGGCCTCATTGTAACATTTAATCATCACTTATACATTTTATATATAATAAATTATTATTACAAATACCTCTTGTGTATTTTTCTAATTAAAGTCAACAAGCCTACAATTTTGTTGCTTCAGTGGTATCAGAGCCATGCTGCACAATATAGTCTCACAAGCCTATGAACGTAGTTTACGAGCCTATGAACATAGTTTATCGTACAATGTGCCATTACGTGTAGATCCTGAAGAAATTGATCAGATTAGAAAAAATCAAGCAAAGCTTCAGTAATTAGAAAAGTCATGTGCAAAAGCTATAACCCATTTTAAGAAAGGTTATGAAGAAATCCATAATAAGGAAGATGATAACGACTTTGAAGAAACAAAACAATGTGAAGCAGGAGAAGAATATTTTTATCAGAATGATGAATATGAAAATGATATAGATCAAGACAAGGATCCAGATGAAGCTGGTCTTGATGTGGATGAGGATTATGAAGATGAGGATGAATCAGATAAAGATAATTTGGAAGAAGGCTATCTTGAGAAACAAGAAGATCCACATGAAGATGAAGATGATCTCAAAAACAATTATGATGAGGAGATAAAACATTGCACAATAACTGAACATAATGGACAAGCATCTGGAATCAATGTGCATAAAAACTATAGTGTTGAAATACCAAGAAGTATAGATTCTAAAACCAACACTCAAAGCAGTTCTAGATATGGACTACTCACTAGCAAAGACTTTGAAATCAACCATAAAAGTTATAGAGCTGATAAATTGAGAGACAAAAAATCTAAAACCAGACACAAGATCAACAAAATTCTCATTGCTTATGATAAGGAGGTGTGGCGAAGAAATAAAGTAACCTCTAATATTACACATAAGATGTCAAAACAACAATATATAAATGCAAAAAAAATTGCACTGACTGGCCATTTGCTGGATTCACCCAATGCCCTACTTCGTAAATTGTCAGATACATTGATTGTTTTATTTTTGAAGGTAACCATGGCCGCCCCCAATGAACAGGCACCCGCAATGATCCAAATAAAATTTTGAGTCAAGAACTGCAATAATATCAGATAGATTCAAATGTTTATGAGAGAAATGAGGTTAAAAGATAGAGGGAGTGGGTTCTCTATCAAATTAATCTCATTTTGCACAGCTTCGTGGGGATATTTAGAAGTTATGCAGAAAGGGGAGAGGAAGGAATTAGATAGACACTAAGTGTAGAGGAAGGAATTAAACAGACCCAAAGTGTAGCAATATTTCCTTTCGGATATTATAGTTTGGATGTGCATGACCCAGGTTCAGACATTGATGTGTTGTGGGTTACTCCAATGTACATTTACCAAATTTACCTGGAACATGAGCATTTATTCGCCAAACTCGAGAAGATTTTATCAAAGCTGCCAGAAGTCACAAAACTATTATCGATTCCTGGAGCAAGAGTGTCTGTAATGAAATTTAAATTCATTGGAGTACCAATCTATTTGGTATGCGCTATGATGGACCTGGACATGATAGAGATACCAAATGTAATTAATTATCAATTTCCTAAACATGAATTTCATTTGCTCGATGTCATGGATCCCAAGCGTGTTAGCAGTTTGAACGGATATAGAAATATAGAACGGATTAAAGAAATTGTTAATAACAACAAGAGTTATTGCACGACATGGCATTGTGGTGTCTGAAAACAAATTAGGGAATCGACAAGACAAATTGTGAGAGAAGACTATGTCTGTCTATGAATTTGTTGAGGAGTTTAATTCGAAATTCTCTGTTTGTTTATGAAGATTGCGTCTGTCTGTCTAGATAAGATTGTGTTCTTTTCATTTTGGATTATCGTTGACGTTTTATGCGTTAAATTCTTTGCCGGCGGGGGTTGAGAAGGGTTGTGTCGTTTCGATTAGCATAATTCCCAGGAGCATTTGACCATTTTGATTCAATATGGGTCAACAGATATAATTGGTTATATATATATATATATATATATATATATATATATATATATATATATATATATATATAATTTTGAATTATATAATATATATATTTTATATAATTTATAATTAAAATTTAAAATAATAATAATAATAATAAAAATTTAAAACAAAAATTATTATTATTTAATTTAACCAAAAAAAAGAGAAAAAAGAGAGAGGGGGGTGAATAGCTATTACCCCGAGTTCAAGACACTCTTATCTGCAATTTCTAACCTCGAGTACCAATGGCATCCCGTTACACATGCTGAGATAACAAAAAACACAAGATGAAGAAAATGCTCAGATAACAAAAACACAAGGTGAAGAAATTGAAGCAGTATAGCTTTGAGGACAAAGCTTCTGAAGGAAGGGGCAATGTTATGAATATAATTCATAATAAATAGTATAAATAGAATAACTATAAATAATAAATAATCAAGATAGTGTTTATTTAAATAGTCATTAGTTAACTGAAAAGGCATGTCTAAAAGACATGCCTAGTTATGAAAGGCCACCTGCATAGGTATATAAGCAGGGCTTCATTGTAACATTTAATCATCACTTATACGTTTTATATATAATAAATTATTATTACAAATACCTCTTGTGTATTTTTATAATTAAAGTCAACAGGCCTACAGTTTTGTTGCTTCAGACATGTGTGACCCACCTAGGGATTCTAATGGTAGTGGTAGGAACCAACTCTGTGTCATGAGAGTACAAAATCAACCCAATTATCGATTCCTCTAACACACACACACATCAAAATTAGTACAAATTCATATCAAATGGCTTTGTCTAACGAGACGACAACTTTTTCTACAATAACTTTTTCACCGTAAATCAAATGTTTTTATTTTGCAAAATCTTGATTTAGAAGTGTTCCAATCTTGATTTTGAAGGTAGAAATAGATTCAAAACCCTCAAAAACCCCCGAGCACCTAAAATTCTATAGTTTGATAGTTGTAATATGAATTTCCAAAAATATCAACCGATTTTTCCAAAACACGTTGGAAAAATCTATATTTTCAGAGTGAAATTGTCGCCTAATTAAACTACTCGATCAAATTAATATAAATTATTATTAAATATAAAAAAATATTAAATAATATAATATTTTAATCATTTAAAATAAATCTCAATTATATTAGAACGAAGACTCTTGTGATCGTCTTTTGAATTAATCACATCATTAAGATTTGATCGACGTTTGGAAGCAACTAATGTGATTCATCATGTAATATAAAAATCTCAATTAACTATAATATCACTCACTATCTTTATTTAATATATTATCTAGATTCAATGAATTTATATTCAATATACTACCTATACAAAATATGATATTTCCTCAATAAACCAATACCTTAACATGTATTTCAAAACAAAAATTAACTCATCTAAAACACCCTTTGTTAGATATGTTGTCTTGATTCAATGTATCTCTACAAAATACATTGATTGGATCTTTATCTTAAATGATGTTTATCATGTACGCTAAAAAGAACAAATTTGTTTAGATGTTTATCATGTGCATTGTAAAGAACAAATAAATTTGTTAGATGCTACCCACGTTCTTGATGTTGACCTGTAGAGGATGGGTTTGAGTAGGATAATATATAGAATATTTTTTTTATATGATATCATATTATGTTTTGATAGATTGAGTTCCGAAAGGTTTGTTTGCGTCGTGAGTTAGCTTCCAATTAATTTGTCTTTTTAAATGAATATGTAGTTTTCATAAAATAATTAAAATGATTATAAGTGTAAGTTATTAATAATTAATTAATCAATTGTGATTTATATATATATATATATATATATTATGTAGTTTGGTAGGACTATATTTTCAGCATATTTAATATATCACTTTAATTGGGGTGGGGATTTGAACCGATGACTTCACATCAAGGAGTGCCTTAACAGAGTACTCACTCACCATTTATCCAAGACCCTGTGGACTCAAATATTAACATTACGAATTAAATGGATTTTATTTAGCAAGATTATATTAAATGATTTTGTGATCCATGTACATATAAGTGGATTAAGTCTATGCCAATGTATTTCAATTATAAAAGTATTTTTAGGGAGCTCACTTGGACGACATGTGAAAATATAGAGTAAATGTGAGTACAAGGTCCCATGTTCCAATCACCTGGTTGTCTAACATATGGTCGTCTACCAGGGATGTGCTAAACCCACCTAGGGATTATGGTGGTAGCAGTCGGAACCGACTCTGTGTCATGAGAGTACAAACTCAACCCAATTATCAATTCCTCTAACACACACACATCAAAATTAATATAAATTATTATCAAATGGCTTTGTCTAACAAGATGACAATTTTGTCCAGACGATAACTTTTTCACCGGAAATCAAGTATTTTTATTTTGCAAAATCTTGATTTAGAAGTGTTCCAATATGGATTTTGAAGATAGAAATAGATTCAACACCCTAAAAAACCCCAGACACCTAAAATTCTATAGTATGACAATTACAATCTAAATTTCCAAAAATTTCAACCAATTTCTTTCCAAAAACATACTAGAAACATTTATATTTTTAAGATGAAACTATCACCTAATAAAACTACTCAATAAAATTAATATAAATTAATTATTATTAAATACCATAAATTATTAAATAATATATTCTTTTAATCCTTTAAAATAAATCTCAATTCATTATACACCAGTGTCTTTATTCAATATGTTGTCTAGATTCAATGCATTTTTATTCAATATTAATTCAATGCATTTTTACAAAATTTGATTAAAATTCAAAATAGGCACCTTAAATCAACTCATGCAAGACAGTTTTGGTTAGACATGTTGTCTTGATTCAATGTATTTTTACAAAATATATTGACTTTACCTTTATCTTAAATGATGTTTGTCATGTGCACTATAAGGAACAAATTTGTTGGATGTTGCCCACGTTCATGATGGTGGACCTCTAGAGAATGGTTTTGAGTAGGATTATAATATAGAATATTTTTATATGATATCATATTATGTTTTGATAGGATTGGTTCTCAAAAGTTTGTTTTTATTGTGAGTTGGCTTGAGTGTTTCCAAGGAAATAAAGTTAGTTTGTCTTTTTAAATATGAATATGCGGTTTTCATAGAATAATTAAAACAAATGATTATTAATAATAATGGTTAATTGGAATGATTAAAACAAATGATTATTAATAATAATGGTTAATTGGAATGATTAAAACAAATGATTATTATTTATGTTATTTATATTTATTTAAATTTATTTTGTTTAATAATATAATATATTGATATGGTTTTGAATATATAGAATTATATTTATTATATTTAAAGTTTGATGAGACTTTTGATATGTATATTTTACATGTTTTTTTGGTTAATCGCTCTGTCAAATCTATTTTTAAAACAATGGGACATGTTTAATGGTTTTTCATTATGTATATTTCAAAAAAATGATCAATTAATATTATTTTTTCTATTTGATTTTAAAGGAAATTTTTGGCCCATTGTGACAAGGTTTAAGGGGTAGGTTCCCCTACCTTTGTGGAGTCTCCTCTTGCTAAGCCATAAATTTCGAGTATATTTGGCTTACGGGTTGTTGGACATACTCTTGGTGTTATAGTGGCAACAACTGGGTTTGATCTTGGGTCTTGTCCAAAGTACTCCAACAAGTTATTGATTCACCATAGAAGTAAATAAAAATAAAATATTATCAATTAAGAACAAATATTATCATTGGAATGAGAAAAAATGCTTAGGGATTTTCAAAGTATATAATCAATAAATTGTTTCAATTAACTATAATTTAAATAGTTGTGAGTAAATTGTTACCCTTTCCATTCAAATTCAAATTCTGTTGCATATTATATTTGTTCTTAATAATTGATAAACTGTATATAATTTATTAGTCGAAGGCTCTCTATTTCAATCTTAGGTGGATGAACCCACATTGAATTTTTTTTTTTAACAGAAAAGAGTATACTTATGTATTAATTCGAGCTCGTTCTCGGCATAAAACCGAGTGATTTACAATGGGAATACATTGCCAGTGAAGGCTCCAAATGTTTTTCTTGCACTACTGGGCCTTTCCATTTTACAAAATTTAAAGAGTGTTTCCAAACTACTATCCTGCAACTATAAAGACAAAAAAATTTCTTCATTAGAAGCATATATTTACAACATATCATAAAATATCTACATAAACCAAAACATGGAAGATTTTTTGATAAGATAATTATTCCTCCATATCAACAGGGATGTTGAGATCAAATCCTGGTCCTTTCATGTCCTCTTCCCTGCTCTTGCTCTGTTGCAGGAATTTGAGCTCGTCAAGTTGACGTATGAGTGCGTCAATTTCTTCCTCCATCTGCCTAATTTTTTTCGTTCATGGCCATATTATTTTCTTGCATGTTGAGCATGTATTGTTGCTGCTGGTGAATACTATTATGAATTATCTACAATCCCATCCTTATTTCCTCATGCTCGATTGTGCATCCCTTACAGACAGCATGCCTAGTCCCATGCCCTTTACATCCTCTGCCATGCCAGCGATCAAACCTTGGTTTGCAATGGCCCCATGGCCTAGTGGTTGAGCTTCCCACCTCCGAGTTGCTATGAGCTTCCATCCAGGGAACAACACCCACTTTCCCAAAAAATTTCGCCAGTATCCTACAATACTCTTGTCCACCGATCACAACCCAAACTCTGAAACCTTTTCCAATTAGGACCACAAAATCTAGCCACAAAACTCCCTCAGATCCCCAGACTTTCCCAGGACCACCCTGCTTGAACCCCTTGCCACCTTCTTGCTCAATTTCACTCTCAACACATCCCAAATCCTGCCCTTGACCACTAGACTATTGATTACAGTCAAAATTTTCCAGTGGAAACCTAAAAGGGGAAAAATTAGAACTCCCAAGGTGCCCCTCCAACACCCAGTATCCTATCTTAACACAAGCCCGAAGCGTAAAGTCTTTCCTATAATCCTTCATATGAGAAAAATAAGAATCCAGATGCCATAGGCCCCTACTACTTCCGACTTTGAGCCAGATTCTAAACTTCTCATAGGTCCAAAAGCCTAAACCACCTATAGGCTTACTCTGCAATTTCACCACCCATGACTCATTAAAATTCCCAGGATCTCTAACTCTAATTCCCAAATTCCTCTCCCCATCGACCACCTAGATAACGAAACAGAGTACTAACTGAACATTCTCCAAGCTTGCGATTTTGGACAGAGCTCGACTTGTTGGAAAAATCCACCGGACCTTGCTAAAACAATTTGGCTTTTTCTCATCAAAGGACTTGAAACTAATGCATAAATAGAGCTTCAACATGTCATGGCTGACCTCACTCTATAGCCACTCCGTGCCGCCATCTTCCCTACAAACCTCCATTATTCATTTGTACTTTTATTCAACCTCAAACCTATTACTACGAGTTTTATCCCATGCCAACTGACTATTCCTGCACTGCGGGATTAAAATCCACGCCCGATTTTCCAGATTTCGCATGCATTAACCTTGAATGCGTCGACAACCTCCATCGCTCCTGGTCCAGTATTGCGCGGCTCTTCTGCACAAACATGAGGTGATCCAGGTGAATTTCATGTGTGACGCCAAACATCATGCATCCGAGACCCACATCCATGGAGCGTCTGCAACAAACACCAATTAACAGACATAGGGATGGAGGCCCAATGGGACAAGGACTGTGAGGGCCCATGGGGATGAGGGGGAACCAATACAATGGGGAAAAATGCAGAGGAGTTGAGGGAGGGGAGAGCTTAGACACCGAGAGAAATAGACAAGGGATTAAATAGGTGAGGGGAGAGCCTTGGTGACGAGACTTATAGGCGATGGGGAAGCATAGACGACGGGGAAATCAAAGACATGGGGAAGGCTAGGGGAAGAAGGGGAGAGGGGACACTAGGATGAAGGGGAGAGGGTATATAAGAGAAAGACCAAATTCATCACCAACATACCATTGCAACCAAAGCCTTAATATCCAAATTCTACATCCCACTGGGATTTCAACTAACTTTTTTCTTAATACTTTGTCTTTAGTAGCCTTTATTTCACCTTTGATTTTTTCCATTTGAAACAATTTTAGCGGATCAGATAACTTCCCTCTTGTCCACTCACCATAATTTTCTCTTCTAGCATTAGGCAGGCGTGGTTTGGCTACTTATATGCTTCCTTATTATGCCCACTGTGAATATGATAGAACCTGGTTTCTTCAAGGGAGGACTCTATTCCTTGCATTATTTTTATAGTTTGATTTAGTTTGTAGTTTTGTGTCGAAGTCTCATTTACCATATGCTTGATTATCATTAGGGAGTCTCCTAAGATTTTTTTCTCAAATTTCAAAGTTCTCAGAATGGATCAAAACCATTGCCAATGCGTAGATCTCGTTATTCTGAATATGGGAAACTCGTTTCCCTCAAATCCGACATCGGATGCTCCTGATATCGCGTTCTGTCCATTTTGGGAAACAATTTTTTTTTTGGGTTGTACAAGGCTGCACAGTTACCAATCCGTACTACTCACTAGACCCTGACATGATAGGTTGATTGTGCTCCTTCGATGATTAGGTGCTAAAAAATATGATCAAACATAAAATTTGTAGAAATGAATCGAAACTTGTGCACTTGTGTAGATCTCGTCGTTATAAATCTGGCGCAACTCGGTTCGCGGAAAACCAACACCGTATGCTCTCAGAAACGAGTTTTGTTCGTTTTCCCAAACATGCAAGTTTTGCAAAAAGGACAGCTGACTGGGAAAATTTTGGTCTAGTGAAAGGCTGCCATGTTGCCTCTTGTGATTGGTCGAAATCATTTTTTTTGGGGCCTATCACTTTTTGACACATGGAAGACCTGGAATGGTGCTGGCATGGACAAATTTCATTGTTGTATGGTGGCCAACCACATGCTGCCACGTGACCCAATTAGAGGCCGCCATGTGGCAGCATGGAGGCCATAAAAAATTTATTTGAAGTCTGAATTAACCTCTGGTAGATTCAAACACTGGACTTCGCAACAAACAACACAACGCCTTAACTGACCGGGCCTCGCAACAAACAACACAATGCCTTAACCGACTGAACCACCATGGTTCTTGTAAAACCATACAAACCAAACACTATTTGAATTTTCATTGGGCAGAGTTGGGGTAATGGGCCAGGGCTTAGCCCCAACCCCCACATATATATATGCATACGACCCAAGGCGGAACCGTGGGTGCGGAGGTGTGGCTGTTGATTTGTTTAATTAAAAAAATAATTCTGCCACCATGTTATTTAATTTAAAATTCGTTTTTTTTAAAGAGTTAATGTAAAAACTAACACGCCCACAATTTTCGCCAAAATGCTGCTTGGTTAGCAGATTTTGGGCAAATTTGTAGGATGGTTCTAGATTTGGGGACTTTGTAGAGCGACTAGTAGCAAATGTAGGGGAACTCATAACTTCTTCATTTGTTGACTAATTTGGGAGTAGAAAGAGGCTAGACATGCATTTTTGACAGTTCTAAAACTAATAGAACATGTTTTGAAGCCATTGGAGCACTATAAACTAATGTAACAACCATTTTGAGCATAATGATATAGGGCCAAGCCATCCGAAGCTAGACCAGGAGACGTAGCCTAGGAGGGGTGAACTCCTTCATCACTTGCTATGTTGTGGTTATTTTTATGGTGTATTTTTCTGCTATTTTCTATTGTTCAAAATTTAAATTCATGCTTTATGTGTATAATAATTTAACATAAAAGCTCGTAAAACTCAATTTTAGTACTTGCAATTTATAAAACCTCAAACACATTACATTAAGATCTCATACAGATCAAGTTTGGTATCATAGCCTTGGTTTTCTTTGTTGCTGTGAGGATTTAATTGTTAGCAAGTGTTTCTGATGCTTATAAGGTTGAAGCTCAAGAGAGGAGAAGGAAAGCTTGTGTGTGCAGGTTCTCAATTTTGGACAAGGCCAAGGAGAGCACCTTTGCCACAATCTCCACCAAAAATTCCAGCTCAAATTGTACCTGAAGCTTCAGTAAGCATGTCTCATGAAGGAGGAGCTGATAATATGTTAGAGGATGAGAATAATTTCAGAAAATATTACTTTGACATGACTGAAATGGTGAAGGTTCTCTATGAAGAGATAAATTCAAGATTGTAGGGTGAAAATTCCAAGCCTTCAAAAGGATAGGGTTCTTCTACAGGAAAAGGAGGAGATGATGACAAGTCTTCAAAAGGAAATGGTGACAAACAACCCTATTCTCCACCATCATCTCCACTTCCATCCTCATCTTCATCTTCTTCCTCTTCCACAACAACTTTTACTCAAACACCTCCACATAACCCAAGGGTTCATGGTAAAATTCCCTTATTACTTGATATCAAATTCAAACTGCCTATGTTTAATGGTGAAGTGAACGCTGAAAGACTTGATATTAATTGGGTTCGTCAACTTGAAGTTTATTTCAGGATTCAAGACATAAAAGATGCTGTAACAAAGATTCAGTTGGCTTCATTAAGGTTGGAAAGTGCTGCTTTGATTTGGTGGGAAGCCAAAACACAATAGGATATGAAGAAGGATGGTAAGGTCTCAACCTCTTGGAAATATTTTATTTCTGCACTTAGAAGATAATTTTATCTATTAGCTTATATGCAGAAGGCTATTATGGATTGGCATAATTTTAGACAACTAAAGGGTCAAAGTGTGCAAAGTTACACCAAAGAGTTTAGAATAAGGTATTTTATAATAGCTTTAGACTTGAGGCATACTATCCTTATGTTTAATCCTACAAGTTATTTGAGGCATACCATCCTTATGTTTAATCCTACAAGTTATCTGAGGCATACTATACTTATGTTTAATCCTACAATTTTAGATTAGGTTTGTGTTCAGGAAACACATCTTGAAGCAAGAGGGAAAAAAAATTCACAAGATGGTAGCAAGAAGCCATTCACAAGTGGAGACAAGGGTAAGAGTAATTTAAAAGGGAAAGGAAAAAAGAATGCATTCGTTAAGAAGGAAGGAGAAAAATTAGCATGCAAACATTGTTCCAAAGAGGGTCATGATGAAGCTCATTGTTGGCAGTTTCATCCTGAGATGAAACCAAAGAAGTTTAACAAAAAAGGGAATCAAAAGACAACTGGAAGTACACAACATGACTTAGGCTCCGATTCGGGAGATGAAAAAAAGATCAAAGCAATGGGAATGAAAGGTAAGGACATAGAAAACACTAGCTCTTCAAGTTGTCCTAATGATACTCAAGATGAGAAAACAAGAATTGAAATTTTCCATATTCAGGTTATTTCAAAGCATACCAAAATTGATACACTCTTTGATAGTGGTTCACAAGAAAATTTGATTTCTGAAGACTTATTAAAGAAGTTAAAATTAGAGACCTTTCCTCATCCAAGACCTTATCCTTTAGGCTGGATATGCAAGAATGAAAACTTACAAGTGACGAGGAAATGCATACTAAGATTTGCAATTACAACAAACTTCCTTGATGAAGTTGAACTTGATGTAGTTCCACTTGATATTTCCAAAATTGTTTTGGGAAGCCCATATTTTTATGATAGTGTTGTAGCCTAATTTGACTCAGCTAAAAGTGAAGAGAGGTTCTGAGCAATTCAAGGTTATTGAGGAAAAATTGTTAAAATTTCAATAAGACCTGTAATATGTTGGAAAGGATAAGAAAAATGTCAACGAGGATTCATCATCACATGTGCACTAGAACCAAAATCAAGGAAACAACAACATTGGAGGTGTAATCTAAACCAGACAAGAAACAAAGAGAAAAATGTGCAGGAGGGGTCAAGTCGAGCTTATTCGCATGCAGGACATTTCAAGAGTCAGGCCAATTGAAGTGTTCAGAACATTGCACACAGGTTAGGGTCGAGTCAGGTGTATTCACAAGCTCAAGGGAGACTAGCTCTACAGGATACCGTTTAATGCTAAGATGTCTTGAAGTTAAAATTAAACAAGATTATCATTCTTCCAAGTTTGATTATAGCGAAGGCTTGTATTCATGGTGCCCAGATCCAATGGCAACCCAGGAACACAAATTGCCCGAGATTTATACCAAGGAGTGCCCCCGCAAGAAGTATTGTTAAATCCGCTCACCTGCAAATCGACAGTTGACATTAATTGTGGGAAGACTCTCTTCAAATTCCAAAAAACCGCTTAAGTGCCCCCGCAAGTGTTTTCAGGTTTCGATAAAGGACATTAAGTGGTGATAGCTGGAGCTCACGCCCTTTACTTTCAAATTAGAGAAAGAAGATAATTAGCATATTTACCTTAAAATAACTTAAGGTTTTTGGAGGAGGCACAAAGGGGAAAATAGACGGTCAAGATCAAAGCACAGAATTGAAGCAAAGAGATGGACAACGAAGATCATAGCACAGGAACGCAAGTCATATGGATGGACAAGATTAGATCGCGAGATCTAAGTTAGAGATAAGCGGTCAAGAATGGATGTCACCAATAAATATGCAAGAGAGTTAACGGATCGAAGATTGTGAAGAAGAGCCACATTTCGGCCATAGGTTCCATCGCATATCGCACTTTGCAAACCTTACTGTTTACCCTCCACTTTCTCCCATATAAAATTTGTGACATGCGATCTGCGGGCGGTCCCACCTCCACCCTTCCATGTCATCCCTCTCGTACATCGCACTTTTCACATTGCGCTTTTTAACATTTACCACCCTCCGCTTACATATAAACCTTGCGATATGCGATCTGCGGGCGCAGTCCCACCTCTGTTTGTGCCACATCACCTTCCTCGCCCCCGCACTTCACACTTCACAAAATATAATGTTTAACCTCTGCTTGCTCCCATGTAAAAATTGCGATATGTGACCTGCGAGTGGTCCCACCTTCATCCATGCCATGTAACCTTCCCCGCCCCCACACTTCGCACTTCGCACTTCGCAAAACATAACATTTAACCTATGCTTGCTTCCATTTAAAACTTGTGATATGTTATCTGCGGGTGGTCCCACCTCTGTCCTGCCATGTCACCTTCCACCTGTCACACTTTGAACATCGCATAGTTTAACAATTACCTCCTGTCTTTCATAATAAAATCCCCCATTTTCAATTTGTGGGTGGATGCGACGTGGTTTCAAAAGTGAACTCCAAAGGTTTTCAAATGTGGAGGTAAGGCATTTCTTGTGTTAAATTTCATTGGTGGAAGAAATGAAGGATTATAATGTAAAGCCGGTGAAACACCAAGATGAGATAGAAAGTGGACGCGATGCATTCTCCAAGGGTGATTAGAATATAGTTTAAGTCCAAGTCTTGCGGGGGTTGACGAAGAGAAGACGGAACGCTGCAGGCACACACAGAGGCATAGACGTAGTCAGGCAGAAGAACATATAGTAGCACTGTTGGAAGCACGACAACTGGGTCAAGTCAGGCACTGAGACTTTGGTATAGAACTGTGCAGCTATCGCATCATAACCAGAAAGGACACCTCAACACTTTGGGGGGACACATCAACAACAATCAGATTCAACAACACGAATGATATTTCCAGTTTAAATTTGTTTTCTTGGTATGATTGCATAAGTAATTTTAACAGTTTAGGTAGTCAAAGCAATTTCAAGAAGTTCAGCAGTTACAAACTATTTTGATGTATTTAAGTAGATAGAAAGAAAGAAATAGAGGGGGAGTTCTGGACCTCTCGTGGATTACATTTTTTCTTCTTTTTTTGATGGGTAGATGAAAGAAGCTATAAGTTTCTTGCAATTGCTGATGGTGATTCATGTTTCTTGTGGCATTTTTAGTCCCTTCTTCTTTGAATGAAGTGAAGTAATGTAGCATCTGGTCTCTTAATTACATATGTGAGTAAGAGTTAAATAACCTTAATTTGCACTCCTTCACTCCATCTCTTCTCCCTTCACAAATTCTCTCTGAAACTTAAACGTAATGGATTCTGTGTTTTCAACATATTATTTTGAGTTTCTCCTCTCTTCACAAACTCTTGATGAAACTTTAAAGTAATAGATTCTGTGTTTACAACATATTATTTCGAGTTTCCTCTCTCTCCATGAATTTCCTCTTACACTTAAAAGTGGTAGATTCTGTGTTTTCAGCGTATTACTTTGAGTTTCCCCTGCAGTTCTTCTTTTCATTGAGATATCAACTGTGAATAGCATTATGAAATCTTTTTATTCCAGATCATTAAGGGTTTTAGAAAACTAGTCTCCAGAGGGATAAAACAAAGACCTCATGATAAAATCATTTATGAGACACTTTTAAAATGTCTTAAGAACTGATTCCTTTCACAACCGAGGGATTGTATCTTAAGATATAACAATTTTTGGCACCATTACCGGGGAACGAAGGCACGAAGTTATGTTTCCCTGGGTATTGAAATCTATTTCTTGATGGTGAACAATATTTAGATACAAATTTGGTTGTTTATTATTCACCTGGCGACTCCACTGATGAAGGTTTCATTAGATGAGGTATTTCGTGGGCAAGAAATGAGAAAGCGCCATGGAAAATACAGATATCAGAGTTTAAGTCTTTTAAAGGAAGTTTTATTTTTCACTATTAGTTTGGTTGTCTATTTTCTCTTACATATCAAGAAGATTTCTTCCTGCTTTATTTTCTCAGAAGATTATAAGGCCCAAAATGTACATTCTTTATTGGAGAAAGAAGATTTTTCTTCCGATTGTATTATTGATCTTGACATAAATTTATCTCCTAAATATTAAAGAAGAGATGACTGTTGCATTAAAATTCCTGAAGGTAATCTGTCACAGTTCGGACGTAAAGGTCAGGATTCATCATCTTTGGGTGATAATATTCTACCTCATAAGAAATTCACTTCTTTCCAGCTTGAAACCAAGGTGGTTTTCAAACCCTTGGTGCTTCCCACAATCCTCCATCAATATCCTTGAAAAGGATTCAAATATTTGCCAAGTTTTTTTGGAGAGGAGGAAGATATTTCAGCTAAACAACATATCTTGGAATTTGAGTACTTTTTGGACAAATTTCAAATTATTTATGAAGACGTGGCTTTAAGGATGTTTTTTCATTCATTAAAGCAGGGTGCTTTGCAATGGTTCCAGTGTTTGGAAGGAAGTTCAATTGGTTCATGGCAAGGTTTTCAACATATATTTCTTAGATATTGGGGCGAGTGGAAGTCATATGAAAAATCACCTTTTGGAATTATATTCTATCCAGAGGCAGAGCAATGAATAAATCATTGAAACTGGTGGAGCTTCTTAGGTGGGTTTGCAGGAGGGGGAAGATTTTTTTCAAGAGTTGGCATTATACGAAGAACATCAACATTATGAGGAGTCAAACAGTGAAGGAAGCTACCCTATTCAAAGAATTCAACGACAACAAAATGCTTAAGATAAGGAGGCAATAGAAAATTGGTCTCATCATTTTTATGATCCAGTAGCAGACTATACATAAACCTTCTTTTGTCAGCAACAAAAATTTATGCAAAGGTATGTGCAAAGCTTGGTATCTGGAAAAATTTCATGGCATCTCCCTATTATGATCTTCAAATTTCAACAACATGGAGGCATTAATTGGTGCCATTGGAAGGTTGACTTCACCCGATTCAGTTCAGAAAGGAATACATACATAGGAGTTGTGAATAAATAAGCTCAGAAGTTGAGCATTTTTAGTTGTAGTATTTCTAGTTCAGTATTTTCAGTTTAAGAATAAAGGAAGAAGTACAAAGTGTAGCAGGTTTCAGGAGGATTTCATACTATACCAACTCCCATTCGGGATTAAATCCATGCCCAATAAAGGATGATGTTCTACAATTTCTCTTTGACTTCATGCCCAATAAAGGCTACTGATCTACAAGTGCTCCTTGAATCCATGCCCAATAAAGGCTACTGATCCACAAGTGCTCTTTGACCCCATGCCCAATAAAGGCTACTGATCTACAAGTTCTCAGCACTTTATTACCAAAGTGCTGTCCGCAATTGGAGCCAGATTTTGTAGCCTAATTTGACTCAGCTAAAAGTCAAGAGAGGTTCTGAGCAATTCAAGGTTATTGAGGAACAATTGTTAAAATTTCAAGAAGACCTGTAATATGCTTGAAAGGATAACTATGAGCTCAATGAGGATTCATCATCACATGTGCACTAGAACCAAAATCAAGGAAGAAGCAACATTGGAGGTGTAATCTAAACCAGAGGAGTAGCAAAGAGAAAAGCGTGCAAGAGGGGTCAAGTCGGGCTTATTCGCATGCAGAATAGTTCAAGATTCGGTCCAATTGAAGTGTTCAAAACATTGCACACAGGTCAGGGTTGAGTCGGGCGTATTCGCAAGCTCAGGAGAGACTAGTGCTACAGAATACCGTTTAATGCTAAGATTTCTTGAAGTTAAAATTAAACAAGATTATCATTCTTCCAAGTTCGAGTACAACGAAGGTTTGTATTCATGGCGCCCAGATCCAACGGCAACCCGGGAGTGCAAATTGTACAAGATTTATACCAGGGAGTGCCCTCGTAAGCAGTCTCGTTAAATCTGCTCACCTGTAAATTGACGGTTGACATTAACTGTAGGAACACTCTCTTCAAATTCCAAAAAACCGCTTAAGTGCCCTCGCAAGTGGTTTCAGGTTTAAATAAAGGACATTACGTGGTGATAGTTGGAGCCCACGCCCTTTACTTTCAAATCAGAGAAAGTAGAGAAATAATGTATTTACCTTAAAAGAACTTAAGGGTTTTGGAGGAGGCGCAAAGGGGAAAATAGACGGTCAGGATCAAAGCGCAGAATTGAAGAGGAGAGATGGAAGATAGAGATCATAGCACATGAAAACAAGTCAGATGGATGGAAAAGATTAGATCGCGAGATCTAATTTAGAGATAAGCGGTCAAGAATGGATATCGCAAATAAAGATGTAAGAGAGTTAATGGATTGGAGATTTTGAAGAAGAGCCACGTGTTGGCCATAAGTTCCATCACATATCGCACTTTGCAAATCTTACCGTTTACCCTCTGCTTGTTCCCATATAAAACTTGTGACATGTGATCTGTGGGCGGTCCCACCTCCACCCTTCCACATCATCCCTCTCATACATCGTATTTCGCACATCACGTTTTTTAACATTTACCGCCTTCTGCTTACATATAAACCTTGCGATATGCGATCTATGGGCGTGGTCCCACCTCTATCCATGCCATGTCACCTTCCCCGCCCCCGCACTTCGCACTTCGAAAAACATAACGTTTAACCTCCACTTGCTCCCATGTAAAACTTGCGATATGTGACCTGCGGGCAGTCCCACCTCCGTCCTGCCATGTCACCTTCCACGTGTCGCACTTTGCACATCGCACAATTTAACACTTACCTCTTGTCTTTCATAATAAAATCCCCGATTTTCGATTTGCGGGTGTATGTGATATCGTTTCAAAAGTGAACTCCAAAGTTTTTCGAATTTGGAGTAAGGCATTTCTTTTGTTAAATCGCATTAGAGGAAGAAATGAAGGATTATAATGTAAAGCCGGTGAAACACCAAGATGCGATAGAAAGCAGACGCAATGTGTTCTCCAAGGGTGAGTAGAATATAGTTTAAGTCCAAGTCTTGTGGTGGTTGACGAAGAGAAGACGGAACGCTGCTGGCACACACAGAGGCATAGGCAGAGTCGGGCAGAAGAACATATAGTGGCACTTTTGGAAGCATGACAACTAGGTCAAGTTAGGCACTGAGGTGTTGTTACATAACTATGCAGCTATTGCATCATAACCAGAAAGGACACCTCAACACTTCGGGGGGACACATCAGAAACAATCAGATTCAACAACACGAATGGTATTTCTAGTTTCAATTTGTTTTCTTGGTATGATTGAATAAGTAATTTTAACAGTTCAGGTAGTCGAAGCAATTTCAAGAAGTTCAGCAGCTACGAACTATTTTGATGTATTTAAGTAGATAATAAGAAATAAACAGGGGGGAGTTCTGGACCTCTTGGGGATTACATTTTGTGCTTCTTTTTCTGATGGGTAAATGGATGAAGTAGTAAGTTTCCTGCAATTGTTGATGGTGATTCGTGTTTCTTGTGCCATTTTTTGTCCCTTCTTCTTTGAATGAAGTGAAGTAATGTAGCATCCAGTTTCTTAATTACATCTGTGAAATAACCTTAATTTGCGCTCCTTCCCTCCATCTCTTCTCCTTTCACAAATTCTCTCTAAAAATTAAAAGTAATAGATTCTATGTTTACAACATATTATTTTGAGTTTCCCCTCTCTTCAAAAACTCCTGATGAAATTTTAAAGTAATAGATTCTATGTTTACAACATATTATTTCGAGTTTCCTCTCTCTGAATGAATTTCCCTTAAAACTTAAAAGTGGTAGATTCTGTGTTTTCAACATATTACTTTGAGTTTCCCGTGCAGTTCTTATTTTCATTCAGATATTAGCTATGAATGGCATTATGAAATATCTTATTATTCCAAATCATTAAGGGTTTTAGAAAACTAGTCTCCAGAGGGATAGAACAAAGACCTCATGATAAAATTATTTCTGTGACAAACTTTTAAAATGTCGTAAGAACTGATTCCTTTCACAATCAAGGGATTGTCTCTTAAGATACAACATATAGGAGATCTAGTTTTCATCTCCATGAAAAAAAGTATGACTTGTTCAAAGATGGTTTTGGGTAAATTATAAGAGCACATCGATAGAAACTAAATATTTCACTTGTAAATGTCGGACAAATGAAGAGACTCATTAAATCTAGCAATAATTTTGTGCTTTTAGTTGTCAAACAAAAGAATGATGTTGATAATGAAGCTTTTTAAGGTTGTGACTAAAGATTGAAATATGATTTCGTTGAGTTTGTTAACCAATATGTTGAGATGTTTCAGGAGAATAACGGATTCCCTCCTAAGAGGGGAATCCAACATAAAATACAATCACAACAAGATTGTCCTCTTCCTAACATTGGCATGTGTAGGATGTCAGTGATGGAAAGTGCAAAAATTAAAAAGAAAATTCAAGAGTTTTTGGATAAAGGGATCATCAGACCAAGTACTTCTCCATGCAAGTCACCTATTTTTTTGGTGCCAAAGAAGGATGGAACATGGCGCATGTGTGTGGACTTCCGTGCATTAAACAAAATTACGGTAAAGAACCGTTACCCACTTCTTAGAATATATGATTTACTTGATCAATTGAAAGATGCAAAATATTTTACTAACTTGGACTTAAGGAATGGTTGTCATCAAATTATAATTGTTGAAGGTGACATATGGAAGACAACATTCAAAACAAAACAAGGTTTGTTTGAATGGATAGTTATGCCTTTTGGTCTTTACAATGCTCCTGCTACCTTCATGCATGTGATGAATGATGTATTGAGGCCATTTCTAGATGATTTTGTGATAGTATACTAAGATGACATCTTGATTTTCAGTAAATATCGTGAATAACATGTCATGCATGTCAAAAAGCTACTTGATGTCTTGAAGAAAGAACAATTGTTTTTAAAGATGTGAAAGTGTTAGTTTGGAAAAAATTCTTTAGTGTATTTGGGTGTTACTGTTGGAGGAGGTAAATTAAAAATAGATCCCTCCAAGGTTGATGTCATTTTGAATTGGCCAAAGCCCAAAATAGCTACGGAGGTAAGAAGCTTTGGGCACAACTCAGTATTGGAGGAAGTTTATTGCTAACTTCTCTTATATCACAACTCCATTGCATGCAATGACAAGTGTGAAGTAGGTATTCTAGTGGGGAGGTAAACAACAAAAGCCATTTGATGCATTAAAGGAAAAGACCAGTTTAGCTCCAGTACTTGCATTTCCAGACTTGAGACAATCATTTGAGATTCAAACTGATGCTAGTGACTATGTCGTGGGTGCAGTCCTCATGCAACATGGTAAGATCATCTGTTTTCATTCATAAAATTTTAATGGTGCAGTGATTAATTATCCTACATATGACAAGGAATTGTATATATTGGTTAAAAGTGTGAAAAAGTGGAAACACTACTTGATGGGTAAGGAAACAATCGTTCACACTGATCATCAACCATTGCAATACTTGCAGTCACAATAAAACTGCAACAATCAAGACACTCTCGATGGATGGGTTTTCTTCAAAAATTCCACTTGGTGTTAAGGTATAAGAAAGGTATCTACAATAAATTTTCTGACATGCTTTATAGGCCTATTGTTAGTGATGCTACTATTCTTAAGCATAATTCAGTTTTGCATGAGAGCTATGTTGAACAGTATACTTTAGATAGTGATTTTCAAGATGTATATGCAACTTTGAGTCAAGGTAACTAAGTAGAGGAATTGGATGTTCATTATGTGCTATCAGTAAGCCTAGCAATAGAAAGCTAGAATTGTACACACCACTTCTAGTACCTTCTTGTACATGGGAGAGTGTCTCTATGGATTTTGTTGGAGGTCTTCCTATGTCAAAAAGGAATCATGATTATCTTTATGTAGTTGTGGATAAGGTCAGAAAAATGTGTATTTTGATTCCATGTAAGAAGAAAATTACAACTAAACAAACTGCTTAATTATTCTTTCGGAATGTATGGGTGCATTTTGGATTTCCCACATCCATCGTTAGTGATTGAGATTCTCGCTTTGTTGGGAACTTTTGGTCAATCTTGTGGGGATTAATGGAAACCAATTGAAAAAGAGTACAACATTTCATCCGAAAACATATGTTCAAACAAAGGTGGTAAATAGGACGGTGATACATCTTCTTTGCGGTTCTTGCAGCAAGCATCCTAAGTTGTGGGATGAACATTTGCAATATGTTCAACATACTTACAACTGAGCCAAGCACTCTTCAATTCAAACATCGCAATTTGAGGCATGTTTGGGACACTTGCCGAAGTCTCCTGTAGATTTCATTTTTGGAAAGGATGTTTCTATTGGTGGTCATAGTGACATAAACAAAGCTAAAATTTGCATTGAAAAAATCCAATTGGTACATCAAGCAGTTCAAGAACAGCTGGAAAAGAGCCAAGTCAAGTAAAACACAAGGCATGATAATAATAATGTAGATCACAATTTCCTAGTTGGTGATGAAGTTTGGCTTCAAATTAACAAAGAAATGCTTCAAGGAGAAGGTAAAAAATTGAAACCAATTTGATATGGTCCATTCAAAATTTTAGAAAAGATTGGTGATAATGCCTTCAGGTTGGATTTCCCTTCATATATGCAAATTTATGTTGTTGTTAATGTTGCGAACTTAAGGTTGTATGAGCCTCCTTTGATTGAAGATCGAGGAGAGAATGTTCATGTTCCTTCTATTGAGGATTTCTCTCCTGAATACCTTGAATAACTACAATAAGACACCATTCTTGACAAAAGAACATGGACTTCAAAATGAGGGAATGTGGAGTACCTTCATGTGGGGCTCAAAGGAAAAAATCTAAGGAAAGACAAATGGATTGAGTGACTGGAAAGGTGAGGGAACTATACCCTCATATACTAAAAAACTGAAAGTGATCTTTTGGGTTCTAAAAGCTTCCAGTGGGGAGGAGTGATTGGGTGCTCAAAAATGAAAGTTGCCGGAATGGCTCAAAACCTATGCGCTTGCATAGATCTCATCGTTCTAAATCTGGCGCAACTCGTTTCGCTGGAAACCAACACTGTATGCTCCTGGAAACGAGTTCTGTTCGTTTTCCGAAATAAGCAAATTTTGCGGAAAAAAAATAGTTAACTGAGAAAATTTTGGGCTAGTGGAAAGCTGCCATGTGGCCTCTTGTGATTGGTCGAAATAAATTTTTTTGACCTACCATTGCCTGACATGTGGCATGCCTTGAATGGTGCTAGTGTGGGCGAATTTCATTGGTTATATGGTGGCCAACCACATGTTGCCACGTGGCCCAACCGGAGGCCACCATTTTGAATTCTAAATTAACATTTGGCTCATTCAAACACCAGACCTCATAACAAACAATGCAACACCTTAAATTATTGGGCCACCATGGTTTTGGTTAAACCATATGAAGCAAACACTATTTGAATGTTTGTTTGGCAGAGTTGGGTTAAGGGGCCAACGCTTAGCCCTGACCCCCAATATATATATGCATATGACCCAAGGCAAAACCGTGGGCATGGAGGTGTGGCCGCCAATTTTTTTATTTAAAAAATAATTTGGCCACTATGTTATATAATTTAAAATTTGATTTTTAAGAGTTAATGGAAAAACTAACACACCAACAATTTTCGTTGAATTCCGCCAAAATGGTGCTCTATTAGCGGATTTTGGGAAAAATTTGTAGGAATGTTACGAATTTTGGGGAATTTGTAGAGCGACTAGCAGTAGAGCTAGGGGAACTGATAACTTCTTAAGTTTTTGACCAATTTGGGAGAAGAAAGAGGCTAGACAGACATTTTTGACAATTTTGAAGTAATCGAAGAGATTTTGAAGCCATTAGAGCACTGTAAACTGATATAGCCACAATTTTTGAGCATAATGATATAGGGCCAAGCCATTGGAAGCTATACCAGGAGATGTATCCCAGGAGGGGTGAAATCCTTCATCACTTGATATGTTGTGGTTATTTTTATGGTATATTTGTCTGGTGTTTTCTATTGTTCAGAGTTTAAATTCACGCTTTATGTGTATAATAATTTAACATAAAAGCTCATAAAACTAAATTTTAATACTTGCAATTTATACAACCTCAAGAAAATTTACATTAAGGTCTCATACAAATCATTCGACCTATGACTGCTTAACACTTGGCAGTTTCTTATTGGCTCAGATTTGGTGGAATTTAATTGGTAGGAAAGTGGTTGAGTTGGAACAACCAAAAAGACCAGGTGGGACAACCATAGGCTACCACGTGGCCTCCTGGTGGCCATATAAAATTTTGTTTTAAGCTAGAGCAGGTCTCCAGGGGTTCAAGTGCGGGACCTCCGACCAACTAACAAGACTTCCAACCATCTCTGCTGCTTTGTTTCTTAATAGCTATCATCTTCAAGGCTTATTTAAACTTTAAAATATTTCTATGTAGGGGTGGGGACTAGGGTTAAACTTTGACCCCGGTCCATAGACCAGGGTTGAGGGCTAACCCCAGCCCCAAATGGTATATGTTAATATTCCCATATCCAAAGTCGTTGGCAACTTATATCATGACGGATATATTTCAACAAAACCATATATATAATCCACATAACCAAAGTTTATTGCAACCATACATTTCGGTGGATATAACCATATGACATATCCATATCCTAAAGTTTATGCAGAAGAGTGTTAACCGTTATGTCGGCGGTTTTGACATGTGAACACACTATTGTGAAGAGCAGTCAAGTTTAATGCGACAATGGTGTTAACTCAATGAAAACACAGTGATAGTGTGGAACAAAGTGTTCACATGACAACCATTTGATGCCAAGGTCTATCTACGAAGGTTAAGTTAGAGCCACAGTGACAATTAATCCGATGGTCACGACAATGATAATATGCGCGGTTGGCTCGACGTTTGATGCCACAGATAGTCGGTGGGTTTCGAAACCCAACCACCTGCCAACCCACAATTATAACCCAGGTTTATCAAACCATCAGTGGGAGAATCTGTTCAAGCCCAAAATCGATGGCGGAGAAGAGGTAATGTGGCACCTAATTAACCAGATAAAGGCCGACATGGGCCATTTAACTAGGTGACAATTTGCAACTAGTGCAACAAGAATCTTGCCGGTGCGGGGCGAAATTTTCACCCCATGTGGCCGCGAAAGGTGGATTTTGTTAAACGAATCGTAGGAAGGTGCGATTTATAGGACAAATAGTGAAAAAACTTCATTAGAGCATAACTCATTTAGTTTTTAGCCTTTTTTGGAGCAGAAAGAGCCCACCTAGGGGTTTTTGACTGTTTTGGAGCCATTGGATACATTTTTGAATCCATTAAAGCACCATAACTTGATGTAAACACACTTTTTTGAGCACAATGAAAGAGGCCCAACCATTGGAAGATGGACCAGGAGGGGTGAAATTCTTCATCACTTGTTTTTTTGTGTTTACTTTTATGGTATTATTGTCTTCATTATTTCTAAAAAAACTGAGTTTTAATGCATGCTATATTTTAAAGAAATTGACATAAGAGGTTAAAAACCCTAATCTATTCACTAGAAAAATTTGTCATAAGTCCTTGATCTTTCATATACAGATTAATTTGTTATCAGAGCTAGATTTATTTGTTGCTTTGAGGGTTTAATTTGTTTGCAAGTGTTTATGATGCTTACAAGGTTGAGGCTCAAGAGAGGAGAAGGAAATTTTGTGGTTGCAAGTCCTCAAGTTAGGTCAAGGACAAGGACAACAAAATTTCCACAATATCCACCACAAATTTCACCTCAAATTCTACTTGAAGGTTCAACAATCATGTCTCATGAAGAAGAGCCCAAAAATATGTCAAAGGATGAAAAGGCTTTCAGAAAAGCATTCTTTGATATGACACAAATGGTGAGAGTTCTCTATGAAAATAGAAACACAAGGTTGCAAGGTGAGAGCTCCAATTCTCCAAAGGGAGATAAGGCTTCAAAAGAATATGGAGGAGATGGAGAAAAGACTCCAAAAGGTAATGGAGGGAATGGTGACAAACCACCTTTGACACCACCATTATCTTCACCTCCATCCTCACCACCATCTTCACCATCATCATCTTCCACAAAAATCCCTTCACAATCACCTCCACATTCTCCAAAGGGACATGGTAAAACTCCAATTCTAAAAGTTGACATAAAGTTTGATTTGCCTATGTATGATGAAGAGGTAAATTCTAAATGACTAGATAATTGGATTCGTTAGTTTGAATTGTATTGTAGGATACAAAAGATCAAGGATGATGGCACGAGGATTCAACTCGCTTCATTGAGATTGGAGAGTGCAACACTTATTTGGTGGGAAGCCAAAAATCAAGAGGACACAAAGAAAAATGGTAAGGTATTAAACTCTTGGAATGATTTTGTTGCTGCATTAAGAAGGCAGTTCTATCATTAGCATACATGCAGAAAGCTATAATGGATTGGGAAAATTTAGGCAAGGAAAAGGAAAAAGTGTGCAAAGCTATACTAAGGAATTTAGAAGAAGAGCACTAATATTGGGTGCAAATTTGACATCTCAAGTCACTTTGTTGAAATACATTGGAGGTTTACATAGTTATTTAAGACATACAATTCTCATGTTTAACCCTATAAGTTTAGATGAATTTTTTTTATAGTCCACACATCTAGAGGTGAGAGGGAAACATGTTTCAAATGAAACACGTGAGAATACCTTTGATTCTAGAGAAAAAAGAAAGGGTAAGTTCAAGGGAAAATTAAATAAGAATCCATCCATCAATATGGAGAAAGAAAAACTCACATGCAAAAACCATTATTAAGATGGAAATGATAAAGATCATTGCTGGAAATTTCATCCAGAAATGAGACCCAAGAAGTTGAAAAACAAGGAGAAGGAGAAGACAAATGCAACATTACAACATGATTTAGATTCTCATTCTGGAGATGAAAAAAAAGATCACAATGATGGGTTTGAATGGTAAGGACATTGCAATTACTAGTTCTTCAAGTTGTCTCAATGATACTCAAGATGAAGAAACATGAATTGAGCTTTTCCATATTAGAGTTATTTCAAAGCATGCCAGAGTAGACACATTGTTTGATAGTGGTTCACAAGAAAATATTATTTAAGGAGATCTTGTTAAGAAGTTAATTTAGAGACCATTCCACATCCTAGACCATATCCTTTAGGTTGGGTATGCCAGAATGAAAAATTTCAGGTTACAAAGAGGCGCATCCTTAGATTTGCAATCACTGCAAACTTTCTTAATGAAGTTGAACTTGATGTAATTCCCCTTGATATTTGTGTTATAGTTTTGGGAAGCCCATATCTTTATGATAGGAGAGAAATCTTTTATCGCTATGAGAATAAGTATCACTTGTTCAAGAATGGGATTGAGTACATTGTTAGAGCGCATAGTAAGAAGATGAGTTTGTCTCTTATGAATGCTGGAAAAATGAAGATAAATTTTTAAGGCTAGTCAGAATTTTTCTTTCTTAATGTTCAAGCATAAATATGTAGGTTGTTTAAGTCTACTTTGATTTACGACCAAGGAGGGAATGTGTTTATTCCTTAAAGGGAAATTTGTTGTTTTGCATATTCTGGAAAATTGTAGCAAGATGTTATCTATGACAACAAGTTAAGGACTCCAAAATAAGGGAAAATAATGTGTTTTCATGAATATCTCGGTGTTGAATTCAAGAAAATTTAAGTGGATTGAGACTGGAGGGGTGATGGGGTTGTACCCTCATCTATTTATTGATGGATAAATAAATTTTGGAGGTCCAAAATCTTCCAGTGGGGAGGAATGATCTGATGAATTAATTTTATGCTCAAATTTCAAAGTTCTCATAATGGCTTAAAACTAGCACCAATGCGTATATCTCGTCATTCTAAATTTGAAACTACTTGTTTCGTTCAAATTCGACATTGGATGCTCCCCATATCGCGTTCTGTCCGTTTTGGAAAGCAATACAATTTTTTGTTTTGGGTTGTACAAGGCTGCATAGTCAAAAATCCGTACTGCTGACTAGACCTTGACATGGCATGTTGACTGTGCTCCTTTGACCAATGGCTATTGCTGACTGTGCATGATACAAAAGTATCGAAGGGCGGAGTGATGGAGATTAGGGTTTTCCAGCTCTCTGCTACTGCATAGGTTGTCGTTGTGGGGTTCTTGGTGTTGGGTGCTAGTTTTGTACATTTTTCCTACACTTGTCTCCCTTATTTTTCCTCATAACCATAACCAATGGGAGTATATTTACCCCTTTTCCTACCTTTCTACCCTAACTTGTGCTGTTTCACCTTGCTTTTATTACTTTTCCAATTCACCAATTATTATGATATATCATACCTTTTTTATGACTAATTTATGGTGAATGTTTGGATAATATCGATGATCTTTGTGTTATCTTTTCAGATGTCATTAATAGCACCAAAGATCTCGAGCACGAAGTTCACAGGAGCAGTTAAGAGGGTGCTGTTACATAAAAGCGATGCTGTTACACCTTGCTGTTACAGACACGCCGACAAACTGTTGTTACACTCTTCTGTTATAGGCTCGTTGGTGAACTGCTGATACAGTTGTACCATTGAATGATCTCATCAATATTAGTTGATGATCTATCCTTTTGCCGTTACACTACAACTATGATTCCATTACGATAGTTGTAGAAGTTGTTTAGCATTGTATTTTTGGGATAACAACCTAAGGGCAGTTTTGATTGTAATATTTTATTTTCTAGTCAAAACTTTATTAGGAAGTGGTTATAACTATATGTGTTCTATTTTGATTAGCATGAGAATCATAATATTCTCATGACTGATCTATCCCTGGATTTTCTGATGTAACCACTATATAGTTCTCGTCCCTAGAGGTCGAGAGGTTAGCAGAGAACAACATTATTTTGGCTTTGTAATTGTGTTCACATTAATACAGATTATCTTGTTATTGCTATTACATGCATTATTCTATTTAGTTTCCATTAAGTTCTTCCTCTACCTGTGCCCTACTAGGGAGGAAGGGCCCTCCTTCTTAGTAGAGATTGCAGTGATTAAAGTAGTTGTGTGTGTATAATTGTATTTCAGTTTATGTTTCAATAGAGTGTTGTCACTGCTTTTCAGTTGAGAATATATCTTCTTTGATTTCAATACTTTATATGCTGTTACACATATGATACTAGAGACACCATCTGGGTACTTTTTGTGTGGCGAGCTAGACAAATTAATTGAAATGTGATTTCAATCTTGTAGATCCTTATATTTTTTCATGAGTGATTTATTTCTAGCATTTAATTCAACAACAATTTCCTTTCTTTGGAATTGCTTCTGGTTGGTGTATTAGCACAGACAATGCAACTGTCATTGGAATAAATAGATGTCCCTGGATTGATAATTAAATGTGTGTTTTTCAATCATTTAAAAGTGATTTATATAGCCCAACATTTTGGCGCCGTTGGAGGGAATGGCAGTGACGATCCAATCAATCAGAGTTGTTTCTTAGAAGTGAAATTTCCGTGTGTTTTCATAGTGTCTCCAGCGACGCAATTTCCGGGTAGTAAGACGAGAGGTAAGAACCTGCACAGCGCTCTAACAGACTTGAGCAGGCTCACCAATGTCTTGCTGGGACACTTAGGAGGTTGAATTTCTAAGCATTTTGTTTTTTTCTTAAAGTGTCTCCAGTGACACAATTTGCGGGTGGTAAGACGAGAGGTAAGAACCTGCGAATCGCTCTAGCAAACCTGAGCGGGCTCACCAATGTCTTGCTAGGACACTTAGGAATTGAATTTTAGGTGTTTTTTTAGGGTGTCTTAAGCTATATAGTCATTGGGCGGTAAGACGAGAGGTAAGAACCTGCGCATCGCTCTAACAAACTTGGGTGGGCTCAATGCTGTATAAACTGAATCACTTATAGGATGAATCACTCAGGGCCCATGTGTACTGGTAGGACAACATAAAAATCTACAAACACCCCCCACTCTACTGACTACAAGAAATACGGTTCGTAAGAAGGAAAAGAAGAGCGCAAATTTGGGAAGAAAAAAATTCTTTGGAGATCTGATTTCAAGGGCAGAAAAGGAACAGTCCACGTCACAAAAAGATAATAGGAAGACATGATCATAGAAAGCAGATACCATATCAAGGCTTGGACCATCGGTGTCTTCCGTGTGTGGACCTCACCATCCTTCAAATAACATATCCACTCCTGATATCAAAACTGCAGATTCAAAACAACAGTGGAGAATTATTGATCAGGATCTGAGAATTGAAGGACACAGAGAGACCAATGGGGATTATCAGGGGCCTAAGGAACAACAGTAAGTTGATCATTAGTTGGAAACTGGTAGTGCTGTTAAACAGTTGATCCTGGAGCAGCCTGATCCTTCTATTTTTCAATCTCTAGTGCACTCTGAGGCCAGTTCATCCCACCAGGAAGAATCAACCATGGGGGACGAGAATGTCAAGACAGATAGCTCTGTTACTTTTGAATTCCAAATAGTAGTAACATGGAATCAAGCTCCTATGAAGAATATCCCTTTATCATCCCTACCATCCTTTCATGGGATGGCTGTTGAAGATCCTGATACCTTTCTGTTCAAATTTGATTTGCTGTGTAGAGGTTATGACTACGCTTCAGATGTCCAGAAGCTGAAATTATTCCTTGCTACTCTAAAATGAGCACCATTAAGATGGTTCATGAGATTGGGTGCTGGCACGATTCAAACCTAGAATGAAATGAGAGAGGCCTTCCTCTTTAAGTATCAGGACTACTGCCGAACCAGGGATTTGTAGGACAGAGTTTTCAGAATTACATAGTAGGAGGAGGAAAGCCTGGAAGACTATCTGGAGCGATTTCACTGCAATTTACAGAGGTCTAAGTTCATTAACTTAGATCCAGAAATTTTAAATCCAATATTCTTAAGAGGTTTAAGAGATGATTGTCTGGAGCATCTGAACATAATAGGAAAAGGAGACATATCGCAAGAAACGTTTGATGAGATAATGAAGCTTTGCTTTCGTAGCTCAAGAGTATTGGTCAAGGGGAGAGTTTCATTTTGGGACCCTTCACTTCGGATACAGAAGTCCACAAGTGGAGGAGTAATCAGAGCAGAGATCGAGAACTTATTTGAGGATTTTAAAACCGACCTCCTTAGCACTCTCTCTGCCCAGATCACTACGGTACAAGTCAAGAAGGCACAAGCAGAAGCTGAAGCAGCCTTAGCAATATTCTGTACCTGATGAAAAAAGAAACATTTGGAAAGAGAATGTGGAATGAATAGTGTCAGCCTGTGTGACATTTGTGAGTTGGCGCATTCTACAAATCAGTGTCCTGAGTTTCCCAGATTGAAGGCAGTACTTCAAGAATCAAGCGAGGATGTTCAATCTTCTTATTTTATAGGATCAAAGAGACCATGGCAGCCGTGACCTATAGGTATGACTTCAGATTTTTCTTCTTTTTATCCTTGGAATAATGTTTATAATAGTCAGCAATACCCATGGCAGTATCATACTCCTTCCTCAACATAATTTCCTTCAGCATGGAACTAGTAGCCATCTCCTCCACCAATGCAATATCCTCCATCGCAACCCAATCCTTGGGGTCAGAACTGGAGAGACAATGGCCAAGGTCCAGTACCCCCTCCAATACCAATGCAACAACAACAATTACAATTTCCTTCTATTCAAAATCCTACACCTTTTGTCCGACCCCAATTAGTTGTACAACCTAACCCTAATCCAAATAATAAGGCAACCCAGAGCATGGATGCTCCGGTTACCCTCTAGACTTATCTTATTACTCCTATCAGACTTAATGATGTTTGTCTTTGATTAGGGAAAGTAATCATATTTGAACATACCCCCATTATTACCGAAGAAAGTGAATCACCTAGGAAGGATATGGACGATTATGAGGCAGCCGTTACACATGTAACAACTGATACAACACTGGCTGTTACATATGTAACAGCCAGCTCGAGAGCATCTTCTGTTCTTGCAGTAGAGAATCTAAGTAAGGATGGTACATCTGTGGTAGCTGACTTAGCTGTTAGCATTGAGAATCCCCCATACCCTCAATGATTAGCTGAAATTGGGCTGGTCTCACAAATTGAATCTAAATTCCTCAAGGAGCTGCAAAATTTGCATGTGCAGATTCCGCTGCTACAAGATCTTAAAGAAGTGCATATCTATGCTAAAACAGTGAGGTATATATGCGTCAAAAGAATTGGGAGGAAACCTAAAGACCCTTCTACTATTCATGTCATGCGAAAATTGTCCGATCTTATGATTGATCAGCCTTTGTTGACAAAATATAATGACCCAGGGAACCCCACAGTGACTGTCCATATTGACAATCATCCCATAACCAATACCTTGATTGATCTAGGGGCAACTATTAATGCCATGACTAAAGAAATATTCATATCTCTAGGACTTCATGGACTTAGACCTACACCTACAATGCTTGAACTAGCAGATAGGTCCCGTGTTAAGCCCAAGGGAATGATTGAAGATGTGGTTATCACTGTGGCCTCCTGGAACTATCCTACTGACTTTCTCATTTTACAAACCAAATTCAATCTGGGGGGTCATCCTTTAATCCTGGGAAGACCGTGGCTAGCCACTGCAGATGCATATATCAGATGTAGGCCCGGATCTATGGTGATCTCAGATGGACATGCCACTCTAAACCTGAACCTTTACCCCCCAGCGAAACCTCATATGGATTTGAGTAGTCCTTGGTGGACAAATTTGCACCAGAATCTGATCTTTCCCTACCTCTTCTCATGCATGGAAAAGCACAATACTTTAAGGATGAAACAGAGGACGATATCATTAATGGTTTTATCAGTAATTCACTCCCTGTTGCCTCCATTCGAGATTTGGGAGAAGAAGATGAGGAAGATGATGTAATTATTGAACATTTGAAAATAACTCCACTTACTATCAACAGTCCTGTTGAAATCGAACTTGGAAAATGTTTAAACATCAATCCTAACCTGACTGCTGAACAAAACAGATTGTTGATACAACTGTTACAGAAATACAAAAAGGAATTTACATGGGACTATACCGATATGAAAGGAATCCATCCTGCCCTATGCACTCATCGCATTTACCTTAAAGAATATTGCAAACCCATTAGACAACCTTAGCTTTGAATGAACCCCGCACTTAAGGATATAGTGAAAGAGGAATTGCAGAAACTCAATGCTAATTTCATCTACCCCATTTCTGACAGTCAGTGGGTGTCTCCACTTGTCATAGTTTCGAAGAAGAATGGAAAATGGAGAGTCTATGTTGACTATAGAGAACTTAACAAGGCCACTCAAAAAGACCATTTTCCTTTACCATTCATTGGTCAAGTCTTGGACACTCTTTCTGGTCATTTCTAGATGGGTTTAGTGGCTATAATCAAATATAGATTGCTCCGGAAGACCAAGATAAGACAACCTTTACTTGTCCATGGGGTACTTTTGCATACAAAGTCCTTCCCTTTGGCCTCTGCAATGCACCAACAACCTTTCAAAGAGAAATATTGGGTATTTTTTCTGATCTTTTGAATGATTGTATTGAAATATTTATGGATGATTTCACAACTTAGGGTATGCCTTTGAGACAACATTAGCTAACTTGGAAAAAGTGCTGGAACGTTGTGAACAAACTAATGTTTCTATGAGCACAGAAAAATGCCACATGATGATGACTAAGGGAATTATGCTGGGACATTTCATTTCAGCAGATGAAATCAAGGTAGATCCTGCAAAAAATGAGGTAATCTCGAAAATATCGACCCCTAAGACTCCGAAAGAGGTATGTAGTTTTTTGGGACATGCGGGATACTATAGGAGGCTTATAGAGATTTTTTCAAAGATTGCATCTCCTCTATTTTCATTACTTATGAAAGATGCGGAATTTGTGTGGACAGGGAAGTGTGAGCAGGCCTTTTTAAAGTTGAAGAACTGTGTAACGAAAACACCTGTTTTATGAGGACCAAACTGGGAATTGCCGTTTCATATTGATACAGATGCATCTAACATGGCATGGGTGCTGTTTTGGGGCAACTAGAGGATAAGAAACCTTATGCCATTTATTACATTAGCAAAAGCTTAACTCCAGTAGAACTCAACTACACTGTTGCTGAGAAGGAATTCCTAGCAGTAGTGCATGCTATCAATAAATTCCAACACTACATCACCAGGTACCAAGTATTTGTACACACTGACCATGCTGCAATTCAATTTTTAATGAAAAAGCCTGTTATTAATGGTATAGTTACATGATGGTTATTGCTATTACAAGAATTTGATATTACTATTTTAGATAAACCTAGAAAAGATAATGTAGTTGATGATTTCCTTTCTAGATTAACTATAAGTGATGACTGCACTGCCACTGAGGATTATTTTCCAGATGAGTATCTTTTTACCATCTCTACTCACTCACCATGGTATGTAGATATAGCCAATTACCTCGCTACAGGAAAATTCCCACACCAATTGTCTTCAAAGGAAAGAAGGAGGATTATACAACAGAGTGCTACCTACTCCTGGATAGAAGACAATCTCTATCACACCGGGCCAGTTTTTCAGATTAGGTGATGTGTTAAAGAAGATGAGGTATCTGAGATCTTAAAGGCTTGTCATGAGGAACCTTGTGGAGGACACTTTGCTGATAAGAGGATAGGACATAAAGTACTCTCAATAGCATACTTGTTACACTGAAATTTGTCACCATGACATTGAGCTATCTATATGGGTTCATCATTACCTATTTATTGCTTCCTTAGAAGTCTAAAAACATAAAGTTCCCCAAATCAAGTCTTGGAACTGGAAGAAGCTCTTAAAAATCCCCAAAATCCTACTCCTGCACTTTTCCTAGTCATTCCCTGTGGTATCGCGGCTAATTGCTATAAAAACTGCGGTACATCCTGCATGTAAAGTTCATTAAAACTACGAACCCTTGTAAAAGGTAAAATAAAGAGAAAAGTAAGTTCTAGAAGCCCAACTGGTCGAATATTCTCCCAGTTGGGGCCTTCTAGAAGCGCTATCTGGTCGAGCTTCGCCCCTTCCATTCACGAACCTTTATCCCTTCATAAATGGAGTAATCCCTTGGTTTTTGGAGTTGAAATCCCATGATGAGAGGGATTTATCCCTTCCTTTTTGGAGTTGAAGCTGCCTCCCTTCTACTGTAAATTGAGGCCAAGCTTCAGTCTCAAGGGTACTTAGTAGTTGGTAGATTGAAGAAGAGTGCATAGAGAGTTCAAAAAATACTTGCTTCTTGTTTTGGAGAAAGTAATTTCTGACTATTGCTGAAGACATTCTCCACATTCAGCATCATTAGCATGAGAGAGATTACATACTCATGGCTATAGTCTTATGTTGATAAAGAGAGTCGGAGTCTTGTCAAACTGAGGAAAACGATTGTTCGGGACCTCGGAAGAACTTGTACGAACATCAAGGCGTCACGGTTGTAAGGTTTCTTCTTTTATTCAAAGATAATACAAATGGATTCTATTTTCTCATTGAGTTGTTCATCTATCTTTTGAATGATTTAATTATTAGACTCCTTGATCACTAAGATATATTACTGCTTTCGAATTATCATATTTTGCAGATGCTTTTGATCTGGTTTGCCTGTCTTTGATTGCAAATCTTATATGTTGGATCGATAACTTTTGGAGCGACTGGATTGAAGACCGAGCAAGCGTTGGACTTCAGGTAGGAGAATCTATCCATAGTTAATGAGTAATTCTTAAGCAAAATAGTCTAGAGAAAATGGTATACATCTGTTTGTTTGTTTGTAGATATCCTTAGGATACTAGGGAGATCGCTCTTGTTCGCAAGAGGGATTTGTCCGTCTAACAAATTGGCGACTCTGCTGGGGAAATAAAACTGAACTTAGTTTTATTATTTATTTTCAGTTTGACTTTTGAAATTTCTTTGACTTTTTTTAGCTTAAAACGGGGTTGGGTACAAGACTAAATAGGATCCCTGATTGTAAATCTGTATTTTTATTTTTTCTCTACTTTTCCTACCCTCCGCACTTTTTGTTTTAAAACAGAGCGGTAGGCTCCGCTGTTTTTAATAGAATAAAGTGTGGTACCACACCTTGTTCCATTAGAAATTGCGGTATTCTGGAAAATTTTAGAAAAAGTAGAAATTCTGTTTTCTGGAATCCAATTTCTTGATTTTTTGTTATTATCCCAATCTATTTTGACTGTCAAAGATCTCTTTTCAGATTTCTTTCAGCAATTTCTGTGTTGAAGTGATTTATTCAGTTAGTTTTCATGTTATGAGTAAATAATTTGTCTAGTCCTCCCATTGCTCTGAATTATAAACTTTTGTATACCTCAGCTACTTGTTATTTCATTGTTTTTCTGTTGAGCCATTGAACTTCATGCAGTTGTTACTCTTATGAAAATTTGGTTTTATTTTCATTTGCAAACTTATAAAACCTTTTGGATTGATAAGGTTTGAATTTCATTTTAAGACTATTTTTGGATGCTTTGATTTCTTGCTAGAATAAGCAGGAAATTCTTGGTTAGATTACAAACCAAGCTTAAACATCCTCCATCTTTTAGATAAAATTCGAGATTAGAGTTTTGTTTTAGTTTTGAATTTTATAATTTTAGGACTTTTAGTTTTCTTTTGGAAGAAGTTTGTTTTTGTTTATGATCTAAATGATATAGGGAATTTCATTTTGAGCAAAAGATCTTTTTGAAATTGATTTCTCTAAATTGTCTTCTTTTCAAAGTTTCTCATGTAGGAAAGAAAAAATGATGTTTTGAAAGTTATTGAAATCTCTCAACTCTTTCCTCTAATTAGATTTCATTGAAAAGAAATGAGTTATTATCATATAGATGCATTGTAGAGTATTTTTAGTCGGGTCATTAAAACATCATCAAGTTTCATTTCCATACCTATTGTCCTAAGAAACTGCCAATTAAAAGTAACGCTTAATTAAAATCAATCTAGAAATTTCATATTTTCTAGGGATTTTGTCACCAATATAGCTCAGGCTAGTGTCTTGGAATAGGTTTTAGTTAACTCTCCAAGACAATAAAAAAAAACTAGTCGTTGATCTTGCGGTAGGAAAATCCAATTGTAGCATGTATGCTCTGGGAAGCTCCTCCTAAAGGAGTCAAGCACGAGACCATATCTGAGCCAGTCAGGTAATCATACCTATCTCATTGGAAACGATAGAAGATGTGCATGTATTAAAAACAGTAAACCTCGGATAGACCATTGTCGAGGAGCCTGGGGTCACTTGTCGGTAAACCTTGGATAGACCATTGTTAAGGAGCCTTCAAGGGGATTGAGATTTTTTACTCTGCCCTTGCGTGTATATCGGATCGTAGACTGTTCCCCCAGGTATATGTGTTCCCGTTGGTGACCTTAGTGACCATAAAATTTAGGATTCTTTCCCAAGGTGACGGTGGAGGGGAGGTCCCATTGTACTTGGAACAAACGTCGGCTAGACTCACTTGGAATCTATAGAGGGTTATCTTCACTCGAGATGGTTTAAGTGGAGAAACTTGCACCGGTCTGTTTCATTAAGCAGGTTGTCGGGGTAACTGTTCCAACTGCCATTTCTGCATTAAAATTCTACAATGTTGGATTTCATCACCAACTAGTGTTTTTAGAGTGGGGATCTACTATTTGTGTGTGGATTGATATATTATATTTTTATAGGCGTGTGATTCATTTGATTATTTCCTTAGTGACTTTAGGGTTTGTTTGAATTTTTTCTTTTGTTTTCGTGTGTTAAAAGTTTTAATCGTGGCTGAATTACAGAGACGATCATGTAAACTCAGGGGAAACCCCCTGAGTACACACCAAGCCAACTAGAAAGACTTAAATCTTTGATACCAAATGTTATCAGTAGAACTAGATTAACGGAACAAGGAGAATCATCCATAATTATTCATCCTGATTCTGAAGTAGATCAACCGCAAATATCAGAACATGTTCCACAGACAGTTTCAATTTTAGAATTAACCAAAGTTGCTTCTACAACAAGTGAATTATCACCTGAAGAACCTGAAATTTCTGAACTGAAAACTGAACCTGCTATATCAGGACCTACTTTAGAATTCACTACTCCAACTCCTGATTATCCTGATTCATCCAGAGTGAGGAATAAGATTACATAAGATCTTCCTCCTGGTCTCATTAGTATTGAAGAAATCACTAATATAGAGGAATTAATCGATCTTCCTTCAACTCAGGAAAATTTATAACTTAGAGAACATGAATCAATTTTTTACAGTCCTTTTAGACAAGACGCTTGGTATTCTTCATTGACAGATTTTCTAAAAAACGTAGGTCTTCAGTATTCGCCACCCCTAATTCCTTTCTACTCTACACCAATAGGTTATAGACCTCAGATAAACATTTCAGGTGAGTGATCTATGTTTACTGAATTGCCAGAAACATTTATGTATGGTGGTTCGTTTGTTCCTGTAGGATATCAGTCACTCTCTGGTACATTCTCAGGAGCATATCCATTTCCCAACAAACCAATGTCATCATCTGGCCTGAATGAATCAAATACTGGAACTTTGAACATTGAGCAAGTTTATATGATGTCTGGAAATATTCCGAACCTTGCATCTCAAGGTAGTAATGTACAGCCTTGGGGGCAACCCTGAGGACAATACTTACCTCAAGGTCAATATCAACCCCAAGGATAGTACTTACCTCAAGGTCAATATCAACCCTAGGGACAGTACCTACCTCAAGGTAAATAACAACCTCAAAGTCAGTATATGCCTCAAGGTCAATATCAACCTCAAGGGCAGTATCCAGCTCAAGGATTGCAACCTCCTTTAGCACAACAATTCTATCCAGAACAACAAATGTTACAAGGAGGTGGAAATTATCTGGTTAATTATTAACCATATGTTCAACCCAGTTATGGGCCATCTTATGTACAACCTTCGATGGGACCCTCATATCCCGGAATGGTGTGGGATCCATCTCAAGTCCAACAGAATTTACAACCGAATATGCAAGTACCTTATTATCAAGCTGGACAGTTTGTTGGTTATAATCAATTCCAACACCTGCATCTGGTCCTATTCAACAACCCGGTCTAAGTACACCCAACACTCTGCCACAAATAGCTGCTCAGACTTCTGCTCAACCTATCACACCTATTCCTGCAGTGTCTACAACTCCTATTACATTTGCCCCTCAAACATCAGTACATATTCCTCATGTTTCTATTCCGCAGTCTGGACCTACAATTTAGAGTACTGTTCAGATTCCCGCAGGACAACCTGGTACTAGTACAGTTATAACAAGTCAACCTCAGTTTACTTATCAACTGTATCAGGGGCCGTACCAATATGGACCTGTTCCACAAACTCCAGTCTACCCACAACAACCGTACCCTGGGTATACATATCAGACACCTGTTCAACCCTAGTATGGTCCGATTATTCCTGGTTATCCAGGGGGCAATCCGATTCCAAATGCACAACCTATTCCAAGTTATCGTGGATATCCTCGGGCCTGGGACTGGTTTAGTTTCACAAGGTTATCCACAAAACCCTACCCGTCGATTGCCATTTATAACAACTTTGGATTTATCGGATTTATCCCGCCTTACGAATGATCCCATCTACTATCATCCGTATTGGCCACCAATGCCTCATAATTTGCCCAGTGATATCCCAAAGTTTGAAGGAAAATTAGGAGAGGATCCTTCTAACCATGTTATTACTTACCACCTTTGGTGCCATCTAACTCATTAATCGATGATTCCATTCGACTTATACTTTTTCATAGAACGTTAATAAGATTAGCTGCTAAGTGGTACATTGAACTACCATGAGGCTCATTTAACAATTTCAACGCCTTGGAAAATGCTTTCTTAACTCATTTTCAGTTGCCAGTCAGATACGACAATGACACGAAATTATTAACTTCACTAAAACAATCTACATCTACATACATATCAGATCATATTCATGAATGGAGACATAGAAGATGTTTGGTAAATTTTTTATCCCGGATAAAATATTGGCAGAATGGTTTGTCAAATCATTGCTACCAAAAATCACTGAAGATGTAGCCAAAGCAGGAGTTGTCATCAAAGAACAAGTTATTGTTCAAGCTCAGTATCTAGACTTGGTATATACCCAGTCCGGTACTTTGTACGAGAAAATTCCTGATTTACCCCGTCCTGGTTAGATAACAACAACTCCTTCAGGGTCCCATGCTGCTGATGGTGTAATCAGTTCAGTTAGTACAACTAAGAGTAAGAAGAAATCTTTGAAGTTTACTTCCCCTACTATAACTTTACCTGATTCACCAAAAGGAGAATCTTCCTTGGAAACTACTGCCGATATTCACATTGTAGATTCATCTACTACAAAGTCGAAATCTGGCAACAAGAAGAAAGGGAAGAAAAAGAATAAATAGAATTCATCTCCTAAAAAATAAACTGATAAAACTGAATCAAATGATGATAAATGGAAAGCTCGTTATCCTTGTCTTATCTGTGACGAGGATCATTTCACCAAGGAATGTCCGCATAGGGCTGAGGTATCTAAGTTCGTCAAAGGTTCACCCACTCCCGCTGTCTTGAAGGATCCCTTTCCGGTTCAGGATAGTAAAATGATTGGATCTTCTTCTAATACATCAACATATATTTTGATGATGTCTCAAGAAATGGTTGCGACTCGATCGCAAGATTATGGTAGTAAAAATCTCGTTACTGGTAAAGAAGTAGAAAATTCTAATTCTGCACTAGCTACATCTCCTTCGGTTTTCAATCCGCTTCATATTGAGAAACCAAATCTTGATTTAGTAATTAAACCGCCTCCTAAAGGTGTACTTCGTAAATCAGCTTTCAATCCACATGCGAGAGCTGCTTAGAATTACAACATTGTCAAGGATTTAGCAATATTTCCTTCAACAATGTTGGCTTTGGAAGTGCTGCAATCATGCCCAGCACAAAGAAAATTACTCTTATCAGCAATTGGAGCTGTATATATTCTGGATTCAAACCTTATAGTCTTTGATTTAGAAAATTTTACACCATGAATCCCTCATCAAATGGCCCTTCAGATTCCAGTACTAGTCAAAAATAGACGTTGCTTTCATACTGTTATTGATGAAGGAGCATCTACATGTATTATGTTGTTAAACTGTTGGAAATCACTCGGTTCTCTGACACTTAAAAAATCACTGACAATCCTCAAAGCTTTTTACGGAAGAGAATTCCATCCATTCAGAATTTTGCAGGATCTACCTATAGAGGTCGAAGGTAAAACCGTTAATTTAGATGTGGAAGTAGTTGATGCCCCTCTAGATTACAACCTTCTTCTGGGTCGAAGTTGCTCTTATGCTATGATTTCTTTCATCTCATTCGTCTTTCGATTAATCATGTTTCATCATCAAGGAAAGATTGTGAAAGTTGATCAGCTCTCATATTATTCGTCTGACCTAGCTTCTACGGATAGTATTCAACACGTTGGAAAAATGACTAGCCATTATGAGGATGTAGGAGTAGGTTTAATCAAAGATTCTGCTTTGATGGGAACTTTTTCTATGCCTCCACCTAACGTACCGCGTACTATTGCTAATATCAATATGATTACATCAAGCACTATTCCATTTGATAATCCTTGGATAGTGCCTTCAAAATCATAACTGGATTCGTTTGATGGCGCGATGCCTTTGAGTCCGTTTGAATTAGCATATCAAGCAGCACAGTCATTTTCCAATTCACCATCAACTTATTCCGACCCAATGAATGTGGTCAATGAAGAATCGTTTTCACCTTCAAACTCTGCGATAACATCAATTCTGGATCCTTTTAAAGAAGTGTTTTATACTGATGAAAGAATTCATGAATTCCTGTCCATAGATGACTTACCATGGGATGATCTCCATCATAGGTCATCATTTTACCTGAGCATGATAGATTCGAAAATCATTTTTCATCTATTTTTACAATTGATTATGTCGAGGAACCCCAGAATCTGATATCAATCACAAATTCAGATTCTGAAGTGAATTTAGGGAATATTTATTCGACGATTCCTATTGACATATCAATGAAACCGAGAATTATTGAAAACATTCATATAGGTGCCTCTTGTACGTTAGATGATATTACTACATATAAGGCCCTATTTCAATAATTCCGCGACATATTTGCCTAGTCTTATGAATAAATGCCATGAATAGATCCCAAAATTGTCGTTCATGAAATCAAAACTTACCCAGATGCTAAACCGATCAGACAAAAATTACGTCCGATACATCCACGAAAGGTTGCCGCTATCAAATCCAAAGTTGAGAAATTATTGAAAGAAGATTTTATTTATCCTATCCCGTTAACGGATTGGGTGTCTAATATTGTTCCTGTTACTAAAAAATAAGGAACCATACGAGTATGTGTCGACTATAGGGTTATTAACAAAGCTTGTCCTAAAGACAATTATCTGACCCCTTATATCGGCCAAATCATTGACGATTGTGCTGGAAATGAAATGTATTCATTTATGGATGGATTTTTCGGATACAATCAAATGAACATACTCCCTGCTGATCAACCAAAAACAACGTTCATTTGTCCTTGGGGGACATTTTCTTATTGTAAGCTACTTTTTGGATTAAAGAATGCTGGGGAAAATTTTCAAAGGGCTATGTTCTATGCTTTTCATGACATTCAACACAATGTGCAACCTTATTTCGATGATTTACCTGCTCATTCATTACGCAGAGAAGATCATCCAACTCACTTACGAGCAATTTTTATGAGATGTAGGTATTATAAGATTCACCTGAATCCGCACAAGTGTTTTTTCTGTGTACAATCTGGTAGATTACTGAGATTTTTCATTTCGAAACAAGGCATTCGTGTCGACCCTTCGAAGGTTGAGGCTATTATTAATTTACCTCCTCCTTCCAAACTTCGCCAACTCCAAAGTTTGCAAGGGAAAGCAAACTTTCTGCGTAGATTCATCCAGAACTATGCTGAGTTAACCAAAGGTTTTACCAGGCTTCTGAAACAAAATGTTCATTTCATTTGGGATGAGATCACTGATAGATCTTTTGATGCTCTCAAACATGCGTTGACCCATGCACTGTTATTGCATCCACGAGATTATAGCCAGGATTACTTTTTATACTTAGCAACCTCCAATTCCACTATTGGAATGGTATTAGTTCAGGAAGATGAATTCCAAAACGAACATGTGATTTAATATCTCAGTCAGAATCTCAATCCGACAGAGATCAAATACTTGCATGTGGAGAAATTGGCATTGGCAGAAATTCAAGCTGTCCAACGATTTCCTCATTACATTTTGTTACAAAAAACAACGGTGATTTCTAATTGTAACCCGATGATGTATATTATGAATAAAAAATTGCTTGGGGGAAAATACTCTAAATGGATAGTTATCCTTCAGGAGTTTGATTTAGAATTTGAAAAATCCAAATCAAAGAAATCACTAGTGTTCGCTGAACTTATGGGTGACTTCCCAAATACTGAGACAGAAAATGTGGTAGAACATCTGATCGCTAATGAATCTCTGTTTCTTATCAGTACGTTAGATCCTTGGTATGGAGATATAATCATTTATCTCCAAACCGGAACTTTTCGGCCTGAGCTTTCACATTCACATCATCAAAATATCCATTATCAGTCTCAGCAGTACAATATTGTAGGAGACACGCTTTATCGTCGCGGTGCGGATTCTGTATTTCGACGATGTTTAACCCATGAAGAGGCTGAACGAGTTTTAAATGGCTGCCATTTTGGAGCATGTGGCAGTCAGATGTCTGGGTATGCCACAACCCAAAAGATATTGCACGCTAGTTATTTTTGGCCTTCGTTATTTAAATATTGCATTCTTGCGGTCTGAAAATGCCACAATTGTCAGATTTTTGATTGAAAGATGCGTGCACCAGCAGCTCCTCTTCACCCCATAATTTCCATCGGTCCTTTTCAAAATGGGGCATTGATTTCATTACATGTAACCCTCACTCAGCCAGGGGGCATGGGTATATTATTCTCGCAATAGATTATTTTACCAAATGGGCCAAGGCGATGCCTACATTTGCGACAGATGGCAAAACTGCAACTAATTTTGTATTCAATCACGTGATTTCTCGATTTGGTGTACCCCAAGCTATCATTACTGATCATGGAAGCCATTTTCAAAACATTATGATGACCGAAATTTTCGACCAACTTGGGCTACACCATGATAGTTCTACTCCATATTACTCGCAGGCTAATGGTTAGGTTGAAGCTGTCAATAAATTTTTAACCACTATGATTAAAAGGATAATCGAAATTCATAAATCGAATTGGCATACTATGCTCTTCTCAGCACTTTGGGCATACCGAACCTTAGCAAAAACCGCAACAAGTTTCACTCCTTTTCAACTGGTCTACGGTTTAGAACTTGTGTTAACGATTGAATGCGAAATACCATCACTCCAATTAGCCATAGAGTTATTACCAGCTACCTCTGAGAAGGAAAAATGTTTTTTGTGTTGGGCATAATTAGATGAGACTCGGTGCATTGCTGCATTGGCAGCCGAAGCTCATAAAACATGTGTTAAAGCTCAGTATGATCGAAGTGTTACACCTCGTGTTTTTTCAGAGGGTGACCTAGTATCGGTAGATGACCAAGCTAATGATAAACTAGGAGCTGGGAAATTCGAACCCATGTGGCACGGTCCTTATATTGTCAAGCGAGTGTTCGCAAAAGGGGCTTACGAATTGATTGATTATGACGGGGTCTCTTTAGATAAACCCAGAAATGGACTTTATCTAAAGAGATATTATGCTTGATTTTGTGTGAAGATCTTACCTGTAGATTAGTTATTTTTTCTAGATTAGCTGTTTTAGATTAGATGAGTGTATATGTTTAAGTTTGCGTTGACTACTATCCCTGCTTATCTTGATTACTCTTGATATTGCAGATGTCGACGTCCCTTTAAGCCTACATTGGCTTTTCTAATGGTGCCTATCGTAATATACAGAATATCTCTTCCACAGCCTAGGTTGTCTATTCACCCATTGATGAGTTAGTTTCTATGCATGGGGTAAGCCTTGGTAAAACAAAGAATAATGTTGCAGAATATAGTGCAGTGATTGAGTTATTATCTGATGCCATTTCATTTGGCATTCTGTGTTTTATCATAAGGTTAGATTTAGAACTCATTGTATTGCACTTAAACAAAGTATACACAATTAAAAATCTAGTTTTACTGAGATTATTCTTGAAGGTTCGTCGCTTGGGAAGGCAGTTTGATTACATTGAATATCAACACATTCCAAGAAATTTAAATACATTGGTTGATGCATTCGCTAATAATGTTATAAATAGACATTTGTGACATTAAAATAATAAATTAAAACAACATTCGATAAGTGTTGAACAAGATAAACCGTCGAAAGTGGTCATATCATAGATAGAGTTTGTGTTCAAAAAATATTACATCATCTAGGACCATAGGTTTAAAACACCTTACGATCCGAAAGGTAGTGATAAAAAAAACAAAAATACAATGGTCTATGATAATCATCCACTATCCATGGTGATGATCATGATAATACACTATCGCTCGTGCCACTCTACGCAGATATCTCCGAAACTAGCCAGGAACGCCAGTAACATGCCTCTGGAGGCGTAGGGGAATATCATCCATACTAGTCTCTGGTATGTCTTTGGTCAACCTCTCCAGGTTCTTCTCTAAATTAGTGAGAATCTCTACTGCCTAGTTCTTTGGCAGTGTAATAGAATCTGTTCGCTTCCTCTCGAAGCTGTGGAGATTGGCTGGTCTTTGTGGACCAACATCTGCATTTGAAATTTTTGTCATCAATATTTGAAAATTTAAAAAACAAAAAATTAGAATTAGAAACACATAAAAATTATTTATTTACCTGACTCATCCCATTGGGCTCCAGGAGGAAGAGGCATATCAGGATCACCACAGAAATCTATCCCTGCATACAGAAAATCTTCAATGGCGAAGATCTGGTTCTGTAGCCAATGAAAGTATGCAAGTGTAAATCGAACTATCTCAAAACCCTCTCCATGATGGGCCATCACTTGTACCCAGTGGACCATTTGAGGTTCTCTGACCCCACTAGCATCAACCGAGATAAGCTGGGGGCCAAGAGATGGAATCCTCTCTAGAGCAAAAGAAACTACAATAGCTCCATATCCAAAGTTTTTCAACTTTGTGTTCTTAGCTCTAGTCAATTGGCCTTTTATATTAGCCAGTACTTCTTCACACCAGTTGAAGATGGTGCCTCTGTAGCATTTAACCGCTGTCTGCATTTGGGCTTTAGTAGCCATGTGTGGAGCTGCACTCCCACACAATTTGTTCACTGTGAATGCAACTACTTTGAGTTCAAGATTGATAATGGTTTTTATATCAATGCGGTTGTCTTTTGGATCAGCCTCTTCATTACAAAATTCTTGTTGATAGCTAGTGATAGGATGGCCACCTCCCCTAGCCCCAAACAAAGAAATAGGTTCTCCTCTTTTGGACAAACCTGTAAGGAAGTATATATTCTCTAGCTCAATTTCGCGCCGTTGATCACCGATAATGAAACACTGTTCTTGAACATCCCACTTGTTCACCAAGCATGTTAATAAATCTACTTGAGCCCTCATGCCTTGGATTGCCCAATAATTGTATAATCCACAGTTTCTCAATACATGCAATGTGGGTAAACTTCCTATAGCTGCCTCATCTATTGCCTCATGTTCACATTCTCTCCATTCAAGCATTGTGGATACTCTGAAATAGACACATTGAAAGATTAGATCCAATTAGAATGGAAAAAATTGGCTTAATTTGAGAGAAATCACTTTTTAATTTTGTTCACGACGCCTCCGCACTTTTTGCATTAAAACAGTGCGAGCTACCGCAGGCGTTATACACAAAAAGTGCAGGAGTCTGAAAAATTTCCTTTGGAAAATTATCGGGCTCCGCAGGTACCGTATGTATTACTTATGGTACCTTGAGGGTGATTTTTTGAACCCATTTTTCTCTTAAAAATGATTTTAAAGCCTAAAAAGAGAATGTAAACAGACAAAAATGAAGAGAAATGAGTTGTGGATTACCTTGATTCGACAGTTTTGGATTTGAATGGTTGGTTTTTCTAATATCTCCTTCGGAACTTTTTCTACCAAAAGCTCTCAACTTTCACTCTAGATGCAAATGGTAAAAATGACTTGGTTTAACTCATTTTTATAAGATTTTTTGAATAAATAAAATAATATTTTATTTATTTTTCACTTTAAAAAGTGGTTTTTCAAATAATTTTTACTTATCTAAAATAGTTATGTTTAATTTTTTGGGTTTTTGTGCAGAATACAGGATTTTCGGGTGAAATAATCATTTTGACATATGAGTATGCTTTTTGTCACCTTTTCAAACTTGTTAAAAACTTGAGAAAAAGCGACACCATATGAGTACATTTTTATCACTTTTTCAAACTCGTTAAAACTTATGAAAAAGAGAAAACTATGAGTACATTTTTATCACTTTTTCGAACTCGTTAAAACTTACAGAAAAAGCGAAACCATGGAGTTCTCTTTTAAGCCATTTTCAGACTCTCTAAACATGAAAAGATTGCTAAGTTCTTGACTATTCGAACTCGCTAAAGGAAATGAACAGTCGTCTCTTCATAATAAGTTTACCTCTTTTCCGGACTGAAATGGACTATTTACAAAAAAGGTATACGTTGACTAATCATGGTCAATAGAGTTCTCTCCTGCATTATTTTATCCTTTTTCGGGCTTGAGAGACTAAATTTACGAAAAATTACAACCATAGAGTTTTCTTAAGTTTTTCTTCTGACTCCCTAAAACTGAAAAACACCGAGTTTTACCTATACTGGACTCGTTAAAACTTAACAGTAAAGGACCTGTCAATTATAAATAGGAACGAACCACTCCTTCTTAGGTTTCAATTTTAATACTAAGTTGGACTCATCCAAAAGATGAGCTTACATTACAAGCAAATGTTATCCTACTCAAGCTTGTCAAAAATAAAGAGGTACTTTCCAGAAATGGTGGGGGAAAAGAGAGAAAATGAATCCACTTGTCACACTTAGTTTTAAAAATTTGTATACCACTCTTGAACACGACACTTTTGTCACATTCATGCCTGGGTTGGGAAAATTATTTGCCCAACAGTTAATCAAACCATATTGAAAGTCTTCAACCAGTTTTTGGGTATTAGCTTTAGGTCAATCTTCACCAAACCATCTATAGTGTCATTATGTGTTCAAGAGATCAGTGAAATAAACCATTCAATGCAAACATTTGTCTCCATTCGCGTTGACCATCCCTGAGTCAGTCCTTGCAAATATTTCTTCAAAACTTGATCTAATGGTTTCGTGTCGTGGGCTTTCCTACGACGGGTCACTTTCTATTGAAGACAGCTCATCATCTAGAAAGTTGATCTAGAATCCTATCAGTACCTTAGGATCTGCATGCCCTAATGCAAGTTTCTCGCCTTCGACGATAGGTTGCATCATTGACCTTCGATCGAAAGATTCTGTGAAATGTTCGAATTCAAATCACAAATTCACATTTCATAGATTTTACTGAGTACTTTGAGAATTATTGTCATTATTGGTGGTTTCTCTCGCACTTGTTAACAGTTCACATCATTGACTGGTAATCAAGTGGTTTCTACCATGTTCGACTTCGACACAATCAATCGCATGGATAGAATCGTACTAGTTGGAGAAGCGAAAATCAAGACCCTGGATCTAGTTTCCACCATCCAGGCTGTGAGGAGTTTTATTATTCATCATATAGTAGACTACTCATGACAGATGGCTGCGTCCATACTATGTCTACTACTTCATTTAATTTTAAAATAATTTCTGTATCAGAACATGTAATTAGTTTTTATCTGAGTATGGGAATGCCTACCTCAGCGATGATATAGATATATATATGCTTGCATTGAATGTTTATTCCAGGTTTCAACCGATGTGCCAAGAACCCAATCCTCAGAATGATAAAGCACTTCACTCTTCAGAATTCTTCAAAAAACTCTTCAGACTAAGCACTTTAGGAGGCAATCTGTTACACTGAAATTTGTCACCATGACATTGAGTTGTCTATATGGGTTCATCATTACCTATTTATTGCTTCCTTAGAAGTCTAAAAACATAAAGTTCCCCAAATCAAGTCTTAGAACTGGAAGAAGCTCTTAAAAATCCCAAAAAGTCTACTCCCATACTTTTCCTAGTCATTCCCTGTGGTACCGCAGCTAATTGCTATAAAAACTATGGTACATCCCGCATGTAAAGCTCATTAAAATTGCGGACCCCCGTAAAAGGTAAAATAAAGAGAAAATTAAGTTCTAGAGGCCCAGCTGGTCAAATATTCTCCCAGCTGGGGCCTTCTAGAATCGTTATCTGGTCGAGCTTCACCCCTTCCATTCGTGAACCTTTATCCCTTCATAGATGGAGTAATCCCTTGGCTTTTGGAGCTGAAATCCCATGATGAGAGGGCTTTATCCCTTCCTTTTAGGAGCTGAAACTACCTCCCTTCTGCTATAAATTGAGGCCAAGATTCAGTCTCAAGGGTACTTAGTCGTTGGTAGATTGAAGAAGAGTGCATAGAGAGTTCAGAAAATACTTTCTTCTTGTTTTGGAGAAAGTAATTTCTGACTATTGCTGAAGACATTATCCACATTAAACATCATTAGCATGAGAGAGATTACATACTCATGGCTATAATCTTATGTTGATAAAGAGAGTTGGAGTCTTTTCAAACTGAGGAAAATGGCTGTTCGGGACCTCGGAAGAACCTGTATGAACATCAAGGCGTCACAGTTGTAAGGTTTCTTCTTTTATTCAAAGATAATACAAATGGATTCTATTTTCTCATTGAGTTGTTCATCTATCTTTTGAATGATTTAATTATTAGACTCCTTGATCACTAAGACAAATTATTGCTTTCGAATTATCATATTTTGCAGATGATTTTGATTTGGTTTGCCTGTCTTTGATTGCAGATCTTATATGATGGATCGATAACTTTTGGAGCGAATGGATTGAATACCAAGCAAGCGTTGGACTTCAGGTAGGAGTATCTATCTGTAGTTAATGAGTAATTCTTAAGCAAAGAAATCTAATTACTTACAGAGAAAATGGTCTACATACGTATCTTTCTAAGACTGTTGGGGTACTAGGAAATCGCTCTTGTCATGAGGGATGCCTCTAACGGTACTATTGGCCAACTATCCATTTCCGGATGCCAAAGAAGTTCTTGAAAGGATGTGATAGCGCAAAGAGATGAATACAGCCTCTAAAATCAGATGAGATGATGTTACAGCCTCAGATAGTAATAGAACCATTTGAGAAATGGGCCCTAGATTTTGTGGGGCCAATTAATCCTTCATCACAGCAAAAATCATACATATTGGTCTGCACTGATTATGTCACAAAATGGGTCGAAGCGAAGGCACTAACTAGAGAAATAGAGCAACTGTTTTTGACAACCTGTTTCAAGATTTTTTTTTTTTTTTTTCTCGCTTCGGGATACCCAGAGAGATAGTGGCATATGAGGATCCTCAGTTCACATCTCATTTGATCAAAAAGTTGGTCGAAAAGTATGGAATCCATCACAGAATCACTACACCATATCACCCACAAGAAAATGGTCAAGTAGAAAGCACCAATAAAATCATTGAGGGAATCTTAACAAGGACAGTAGCCAGTCATCGAAGAAACTGGGCCGAGAAAATTCTCGAGGTACTGTGGGCTTACAAGACAACATGCAAGAATACTACAGGCTTCTCACCATATGAATTGGTGTATGGGAAGAATCACTTATTCCCCATATAATTTGAAATAAAGACATTAAGAACAACATTGCAGGTCAATCTGGATTTGAGTACAACATAGACTCAGAGTTTGAACCAGCTCAATGAGTTGGAAGAGAAATGGCTGGCTGCCATTCAATAGACATAAATCATTCAACAGCAAAGAGCCAGATGGCATGATGGGTTTATTAAGAAGAAAAATTTCTAGAAAGGAGATTGGGCTCTTTTGTATGATTCAAGGTTTAAAAATTTCAAAGGCAAGCTCTGCACCAGATGGATAGGTCCTTACAAAGTGGATACGATCTTTGATAATGGGACTATACAATTTGTCACCATTGATAGTGCTAAGACGCCGTTAGTGGTTAATGGGCATGGTCTAAGTTTATATCATCGACCCGCTTTGAAGGAATCATTTGTCAACATTGTCGTAGACTTTGATCTTCATGTTATGACAACAGGGGAACATTCTCCTGTGCAGCCTTAAACACTGAAATTCTAATAAGTGCAGTAGTTGAAAACCACCTTTGTGGCAACTGTTACACCTGTTTAAATATATATAAATAACAAAATAAAAAGAAAAACAAAAATAAATCTAACTGTGAAAACCCCTTTCCGGGGCGCAGTCAGACAACTAGTAACAACTGAAAACCACTCTTGTGGCGGTTATTACACCCATGTTTTTCTTCCTGAAACATCATATTCCCTTTTTGATCTATTTCATAGGATGATGGTATTCATGTAATTTCCTTTTACGTACCAACTTATTCTGGTTATTATTTTTTTTTGAGAATAATTTAAGGGTTGTCTTGGCTGTTACACATGTAACAATTGACAACCACAAATAATGTTCTTTATGATTCATTCCATAAGCAACAATAACTGTGCCAGCCAAACACAACAACATGAGCGCTACAAGTAGGACACCGCCAATTCAAAGTCTTCCTCCACGTCACCTCAGGTATGTCATTAAAAAGGTAAATGTTGTCATTGATGATTCAGTAATTAATTGGGAAAGTAATGATACTCCTGTGACGACAGTGGGATACTTCTAAATCTAAATGATAAATCAGGAATTGTTATTTCAAAATATGTTAAAAGCAATATGTCTTGAACTATTTATCATTTACATATTTTCCAATGATATCTAGACTAAGGAACCCTTAATTGCTCCCTAGTTTCGATTGACCTCTTCCTTTTCACTCATTATCCAGATTTGAGAACCCTTAATTTCTCTCTTACCCCGATTAAAACCATTTTCACCATCAGCCTTGAAGATCTGAAGTAACTCAAGTATCTTGCCCTGTAAACATTTCCCTTTAGAACTTGATCATGATTTGACTTCTTGACACATTGACTCCATTATCCCAATGGAATACAGACCTACATCTATCCATCTAAGTAAGTAATTTCACTACCAAATCAAATCAAAATCCAAAACCAATTTACCCTACATAACTAGCCAAAAATCAATTAAAATCAACAAAGATAAATCATATAGAGAGAGCCCTCTCTAAGCATTAGGAAGGCTAGATCCTAAGGCTTAAAAGTAGGTTTGTGGTTACCTCTAATATTCTTTAAACTAAAATAAAAAATCTCACAACTTTTGAGAATTATTGGAGTGATAACATATGGATCAAGTCTTCTTCCATATAAACTGCCCAAATACCTCCCTATGAGGTTATTTTCCCTTGAGTACATAAGGCATATTCTTAATTTAGATGCAATTACTTTCTTGGCAACAAAGAAGAAGACACAGTTCAAATTGAAAAATCAGGTTGGCCCTTTTATCTGTAACAATAGAGATGCAGGTCCCGAGGCTGAAAAACATTTGTAGGAGTTCAAATTCAGTAAAATTTTTCTGTGGTATTATGATCCTCTTGGAGTTATAAGTAAAATGAGAGTTAAATGCAAATTGAATCCCTATGTACATGAAAAGAAACCAAACATAGAGAAATTCTCCAATCAATCTGAGTGGTTGGAGAACACATTGGTAGAGGCAGAGAAACAAGGTGATACTAGTCAAACCCTTCAAACTCCAGCCCAAGAAGATAGGAATGAAAAAATAAACAGAGAGGAAGGATCATAAACTGCAGAGACAACTACTGAAACTAAATTTATATTGATATACAGTAAAAATCCAAAGTTAAATCCTGGCAATAAAGAAGTGGAAACAATAGAGATGATTGATACATAAATAGCAGCAAAGGACAATGCACCTCCCACAATAATTGAAGAAGAAGAAGAACCTACAACTTCAAACACTTAGCTTATTCAGAAGCAACACAGTATTTAAGTTTCCTCATCTAAAAAACCAACATAAAAGGAGTTGGATATCAAATAAAAATACAAAGAAATCAAAGTCAGAAATGAAGAAATTAAAACTGAAATATATTCTCAATATCTGAAACAAACCAGTGGCATCCATAATAGGCTACTTTTAGCCTTTGAATATAAGAATAAAAAGATGCTGATGACATTTCTTCAACCCATAGTTCAAACTCCCAAATCATCTTCTGATTACAAAAAGACATATTTTGAAGTCTTGGCCCAAGATATTCATCCTTTGGATCAAATTGAGTTTCATAAGCAGGTAGGGGAAATGATCTATTCTACAATGAGCACCAAGTCCATGAGTGTACAGAAGCTACAAAACACTCTTGCAAATATCAGAGATCAGCTCAAATTGGAAAAAACATATTCATAGGAAAAAGACAATAGAATTAAATCTTTGGAAGAACTGGTAATTGAAGTAGGATATGATCCTAAAAATATCAAAGTTGCAGATGAATTGATAAAGAAGAAAAATGCAGACATTGTTGCATTAAAGAAACAACTAAAGCTGTCCCCTACAGAACATCCTCAAGAAAAGGAAGTATTATAGGATACAAATAAGAAAGATGAGATGATGAATCTCATTCTACAGTTGACTGCTCAGATAAAGGAAATGGAGAATAAAATGGACAAGTTGGTCCAGGAGAAAGAAGCCAGCAAAGAACCAGTCCCAGTCATTGTCATTCCTGTAGTCACTACTAGAATACCCTCCACACTAGTAGAATCACTAGCACCTACAGTCCCCATGGCTACAACATTACCTGTCACTTCATCAACAACTTCTGCAACATAGTCTTCAACAACAACAACACAACATTCAGATGAAGCAAGAAAGTTAGTAAAATCTATGCATGACATGTATATTCAGAATAATGAGATTAACAGACTGAAAGAACAACTTAAAAGTCTTGAAGATGAAAAGAAACTTGCTAAGATAATGCATAAGAATGAAGAACATAGAGCAAACCGATTAAATGAGTAGTTGAAGAAATTAGAAAAAGATATAACATTGAAAGAACCCATGGCTCAAATCAGACAACAGCTATGGGCCAATATCATTGAAGCAGTTAGTGATATTTGGCCATCAATCCAGGTTATACATGAGCAAAAATATTTAGTCAAATTAGAAAAATAAGTCATTCAAAAGATCAAAGAAGAGCTTGGTAAGAAACCTGAAGAAGCTCTTGAAATGATCAAGTTTCTAAATTCTAAGAACAGGCAAGAGATAGAAGAAATTGGTATTAATGACAGAACATAAACCATCCTAGAAGTTATGAAGGTAACTTCTAAAAAGAATATGATGATACAGTTATAAGAGAAATGCCAAAACATGGAGGTTACTATTACAAGGTTTATGTTGAAATTTGATGTCCTAAGGCAGAAAGGCCTTCCAAATCCGTTAGTTGTTCATGAAAAACTAATGAAGTAGGATGACTATGACAAGAAAATGAGGGAACTTGCAGAGGATCAGGCCAATCTGCCTTCCTCACGAGTTATTCTAATAGGGAAGGTAATCTACAAGAATCTCGAGAATTTTTTTTACCTACAACATGAGGTGAAACACATATTTATCTACAAGTCCACATTCTCAAAGTAAATTGAAGTTGATGAAATTTTCAGAAGGATGATGATGATAAAATTGCTAGAGATAGAATTTTGGGAAAAAATGATTGATTTACTGTGAAATCAGGTTGCAATAAATACAAAGCAGTAAAAATAAAACAGAGCATGTTGTTTTTACATTTACAGTTATAGTTTTGCAGTTAAAATCAGGACAATAAATAGTGAAAGAGTATTAGGTCAAGGTCAAAGTTTAAAGTAAAATCAAAATTACAAAGCAGAGATAAAGTTGCCAGCGTAAAGGAAACTTCATTATCTAGCTGCAGCCTTTGTTGAACAGTAAAGAGAGAAAACAACAAGAAGTAAAGAAAACAAACAATAATTTCAATAAAAATAGGGACAACTAGCATTAGTTAGAAACTTTCACTATTTTCTTGCATGAAGATATTTCTTTTTATGAATAATTCCTAAGTTGGTTTTAGGATATTTTGGAAAGAGCTTTTGTATAAACATTTCTCATTTAGAATTATTGAGTGTGGATGAATTTCTGAACATTTCTATAGTTGTACTATTCTGAACCTAAGGATGATTGTATCAATTTCAAGTTAGCAGACTGGATTAAAGCAATAAAGCATCATATTACAGGATTCATGTGTTGGGCCACTACAGTGAAGTATTTTCACTTGTTTCTTTGTCAATTTCTTATGTTTTTCATCAATACTTATATGTTTTTCTAAATCTAAATGATAAATCAGGAATTGTTATTTCAGAATATGTTAAAAGCACTATGTTTTTAACTGCTTATCATTTACATGTTTTCCACTGATATCTAGAATAATGAACCCTTAATTGCTCCCTAGTTTCGATTGACCTTTGCCTTTTCACTCATTATCCGAATTTGATAACCCTTAATTGCTCTTTTACCCCAATTGAAACCATTTTCACCATCAGCCTTGGAGATCTAAAGTAATTCAACTATCTTGCCCTGTAAACATTTCCCTTTAGAAATTGATCCTGATTTGACTTCTTGACACATTGACTCCATTATCCCAATAGAATACAGACCTACATCTATGCATCTAAGTAAGTGATTTCACCACCAAATCAAATCAAAATCCAAAAACAATTTACCCTACATAACTAGCTTAAAATCAATTAAAATCAACCAAGATAAATCATATAGAGAGATCCATAACTGAGCATTAGGAAGGCTAGATCCTAAGGCTTAAAAGTATGTTTGTGGTTACCTCTAATATTCTTTAAAAATAAATAAAAAATTTAACAACTCTTGAGAATTATTGGAGTGATAACATACTGGTGACCATACTGGGGAACTAACCATTCCTCAGTTTTAAAATAAATCTTAAAGGAAATATTTTTGCTTACTTTTTCACCTTAAGATTGTTTTGATGAGTTGTTAGTAAATTTTCCACAAAAACTGTAATTCTGGCTTCCAGAAGAGTCTACTATACCAAGTTCAATCCAGATCCAGAACCTACTGTCATAGTAGATAATCCTAACAGAATTGTAAAAAAAAGAAAAAAAGTTGAAAGTTTAGGTAATAAAAATTCATTGATCAAAGGAAATTCTCTTCCAAATAAATTATCAAGTTTACAAGAGATTGAATTTGATCTAGCTTTTGAAAAAACTTTGTTTAGAACTAAATTAGAAAGTGACATACATAATAGTGTAATAGATCCTGATTTCATTTCACTCATTGAAAGTAAGAAGGAGACTGTTTCACTTGATTTTGATGAAAAATCCCTAGAAGTCTATGATAAACTTGATGCTATAACTGCAACTTTGATTAAGGAAATTGATGAAGCTTATTTACAACATTCAGTTAAATTTACTGCTTTATCAACCTATACCCCAAAGCCTTCTACCAGTCATTTAGATACCAGTCTTTTAGAATCTGTAGGTTCATCCTTATTTACTACCACTTCATCCATTGTTTCCATGTAATATTCCTAATTAGCCCAAGCTAATAGGAATATTTCATTTTGTGTTAATTTTCTTAATTGATGAATAAAATGTAAAGGAGAACATAAAAAATCCTAAAGACATCTAAATAAATCAATGCCCAATGTGAACAGAGGAAAATCAGGGCTGTTTCAATAAAATACACTTGCATGTGAACAAGGGTTGAGGAGATTGACTGGGTCAACAGGACCAAATCATAGCACTGTCTAGATACAATGTACCTCATGGAGGGACAACGCATTTCTAGAGGGAGGCCCTCATGTGAAAGGAGATAATTCATCAAGGTGGTTTAGGGTTTGCCAAAGATCTCATCTTATAAAAGGAATGGGAAGGCTCAAGAGAAGTTTGTTGATGATAATTGATTTTTATGTCTGCTTAGACAATTCGAGTTCTCTTGGCTATTTAGCAGAGACTTGTGAGGTTTTCCTGTTTAGGGATTCTCTCTCCTTCCATTGAGTAGCTCTTGGAGGGCATTGCACTTCTCTTCCACTATCAGGCATATGGCCAAGCTCCATCTCCCTTAGAAAACATAAATCCTATTGGGGTTTACTTGCTTCAGTGAGCTGCAGCAAGTGGAGACTAGATCTGCTCAGATCTAGATTGTACTAGTGCCTCTTCTCAGTGAGTGTGTCTTTTAAACTCTTGGAAGAGTGTATTAGATGTTGAGCTTTAGATATTAATCTTGGCACCAGGCCAACCTGTGCTTCAAGCCTACAATGTAGTTTTTCCTCTTGGACTGCATTATTTTTAGTTGCAGAGTTGCAGCGTATTCCGACAATCATTTCGAGAAGAGATCTCTGGTGTATGGATTCTTCCTTCACCATGGTGATCCATGGATTAGCCATCCAATCCATGTCTATTTCAGATCTGATATATTTACTGTTATTTTCAATTTAGGTTTTTTGAATCATACTGCAGATCTGCTTCATGTTGGAAATATGATGCAGAGTGTTGTCCTTGATGGAAACCCACTAAATGAAGATGAAGACATGAGATTGTTGACATATGTTGTCCTTGATGGCAACCCACTAAATGAAGATGAAGACATGAGATTGTTGACATATGTTGTCCTTGATGGCAATCCACCTGATGAAGTTATTCTTGATTTGATGGACTTGGTAAATGATGTAAATCTGATGTGATATGATGTTTGTTGATGCTGGTATATAACCCACTGACAAGAGTGTCGTTCTGGAATGGCAAACCATTTATGAAGATGATGGCTACCTACTTATAAGCAGTCTGATGAACTGTTAAATGATGTAAACTGATAAATACAAAGGAGTATAAGGTAACAAGTGTGTGTTGATTGCGATGTGGCAACTATGATGGAAAGAGCATGTATCAAGGCATACACGGATTTGTCTAGAAGAAGTCGCGTATGCACGCGGGAAATAACGTGCCAAGTCGCGAGTGGAAAAAACGCCATAAAGTGCAAAACCAGGGTGACCACCATGGTATTAATCTATTGAGTTGTAATGATTCGTCAAATGACCTCCGTCACAGGAATACCATCTAAGTAATGGTTGGTCTGGTATTGAAAGGGTAACCTATATGAAGAGAAGAAATCTATCAGTAACCATAGGACCTAGCACAGATGTCTCGAAATTAAATAACATCGATTGTCGAAGTATATCTGAATGGAAAGGGTTATAGTTGAATGATAGATCTGAATGCATGATGCACCAATGAAGAAAATGATGAAGAAGGGTATCTAGATTTGAAATGTATTTGTACTTGCTAGATCTGTTTATGGAATGATTAGATCTGAGATGAGGCGAACATCTGTCTGAAGTAAAGGGTAAAATCTGTGTGATGTATCTGTTCCGAAGAATTGCAATGACCTAAATGTCTGAAGAACCATACGCTAGTTCTCGTGCAGGTAGCTGGAGACACAGCGAAGCTGTAGAGAGTTGCAGATGCTACAATGAAATTACTCTATATATAAATAAGCATACGCCGGGTTTATGTAGAACGAAGCGTATATATATGCGACATCAGCTGGAAAGGAAAGGTGTGCAAACTAGGGTCACAAAGTCAGGGTAAGAAATTATATGTTCTATTGCATATCATATTCAGTTGATGATGTGTGACTGTGGCTTAAACAGGAAGTGTGGGTCCACTGAAAATATGATGAAACGAGTCCCAATTTCAAGTCAATAGTTGCTTCATCCGGCAGAAAATCGATGAAATAGTGATCCATGGTGGAAGCCAGGTGGTAGCCACTGTGGTTGTAGCTCCTGTGACGCCGGGCAAACGAGACTGGTCGTAGCTCCTTCCGGTGAGAGGTCAAACGAAGTCGGTGGGCTGAGCTCCTGGGCAACAGAGAGCTCAGAAACGAGCACAGGGCGTTCATAAGTACAGTAGGAGTTTGCACTAGCACATATGTTGTAAGATGTTTTCTCTATAATAAAATATTGAAGGCTGAGCAACTGCAGCGGTGGTTTTCTCCCGACTTGGGTTTCCACCTAAAATCCCGGTGTTCATGTGTGATGCTTATGTGTGATGGTTTATTCTGTTCTTACTACACATGTTTACTATTTATAGAACATCTAATGAATGAATGATGGAATGATATAAGTGAAGAATTAATGGCATAATTAGATCTCTGTGTATACGCGAGTTTTATGAAGGATATCCGCGTGTATACGCTAGTTGTCTTAAGAAAAGTCGCGTATGGGTTTTAGAGCATGAAAAAGTAAAAATATTTGAGTTTGCCCTAAATACTGATTCACCCCCCCCTCTTAGTATTTTTCCCAACAATTGGTATCAGAGCAGGTTCTTCTGCAGAAGCTTAATCGCTTGAAGGAGATCCGACGCAATGGGAAGTCTTGAAGGAGTAATGTCTCTAAAGCCACCTCTATTCAATGGAAGCAATCTGATATTCTGGAAGGTACGAACAAAAGCATATCTGCAAAGTCTTGGTGCAGAAGTATGGGCAATCGTGGAAGAAGGCTATCAATATCCGACAAGTATTCCTACTGATGCGGCTGAAAGGAAGAAGTATGAAATCAATGCCAAAGCGGTGAATGTCTTATTAGGAAGCATGTCTGAACCAGAATTTGCTAAAGTGATGCAGCTAAATTCAACAAAAGAAATATGGGACAAAATCATTCTGAGCTATGAAGGAGATACAAAGGTAAAAAGTGCAAAACTCCAAACTCTTAGAATTGAATATGAAAATTTGAAGATGCATAGTGATGAAAGTATTGCCCATTTCTTCTTACGTCTGGACGATATTGTAAATCGAATGAGAAATTTGGGTGAAACCATAACTGATACTACTCTGGTGGAAAAGGTCTTAAGATCCTTGACTTCGAAATTTGACTCTAAAGTTTCAGCTATTGAAGAAAGGCAAGATCTGCAAACTCTTACTATTGTTCAATTACATGGTATTCTGACTGCTTTTGAAATGAGACAAGGAGGTCCTTCTCAAATCAAAGAAGTTGCTTTTAAGGTGTCTGCAAAAGGAAAAGAAAAGGAAGTTGTCAAAGAAACCAGCTATATATCCAAAGAAGAAGAAGCGAATTTTGTGAGAAAACTCCAACTAGGTACTGGAAGATTCAAAGGTAAGCTTCCCTTCAAATGTTTTGAGTGTGGAAAAGTTGGTCACTATGTTGCTAAATGTCCTTACAGAGAAAAACGTGGTAAAGGGAAACAATTTGAAGAGAGGAAGAGTTATTATGCAAATGAAGATGATGATGAAGTGTCCAGTGAAGATGAAGAAGATTCTGACCATGATCTGAAAGTGCTCATGGCAAAGAAGCAAAAGAAGAAGGTGTTAGGGTCCCGTGATTTGGTCGATTGGCGAGCCAAATGACGATGTAACATCAAACCAAGCTTTGGAGCCCGAGGACCTAGCCTTCCTGGACTCAGAGAGGGCTCTCTCTATAAATGTAAAAGATATCGATGTGTTCGCTTATGGTGTTCTGATATTAGGCTAGTTATGAAGTGAGTTTTTTGATTTTTGGTTTTTAAGTTTGTGAGGGATAAAACTGATCAAAGATGAAAAAATGGATAACAAGAAGTCAGATCAATTGGGCTATGGGGTCAAACAGGTCAAGGAAGCTATGAGATGATGATGCAAGGTTGCTGTAGGGCCGATTTGATTCACGGTAGAAGGGATCTTTGGGCAGAATGGGGTAAATGGACATCAAGCTTGTGAAAGACGAGGGATGTCAAGTGTAATTAGTTGATAGTAGACATAAACATGTTATAGCAAGCCATTAATCATGCTAGATGTAACTATGAGCTAATTTATACACAGAAATCAAACATTCCAGCCATGCATAGAGGTATAAGACCCTCTAACTTCGGGAAATGGCTATCAGACTTTGGGGAAAACACATAAAAAAAACTAACAACTCATAAACTACGCCGGAACGCCTAAACATAGTCTCTAAGTCATTGGGCACTTTGACAAACAAGCTTTCATAGTTTTAGGCAAAGGGCTAGATCGGGACTAGGCCTCCTTGGTTCAACAAGATGATCAAAAAATCAGTCAAAGAGAAAGTTTTATGGACAGAACTATGGACAACTTATAGGTAGGCAGGGCACACCATACATCCTACTCAACATGCATAGAACTTGTAAATAAAACTAGCAAACATTATCCTTAGGTTACTAAAGAGCAGTTAAGAATTATTTAGCATAACAAAGGAAGAAGAAAACATCAAGCCATGAAGATTCAGGAATTTTGAGGTGCCTCCATGGGAATATCTCAAAACTAATCTCTACTGATCTATAGCAGCAAGAAGCATGTATTATGGATGAAAACTAGAAGACAAAAACATAGCAAGAAACACTATACCATTCTACCATGTCATGGAATCCATCAACAATCCTTCATCATTCCTCAAAAGCATCCAAGAGGCAGTCCAAAAATCATAACACAAGTGTATTCTTCAAAGCTCATATGACCAATGTATTAATTTCTTCTCTCAAGTTCAGCCTCTGATTTACAATGAAACCCATGGAATAAATAGGCTTGAGGGAGGAAAACCTCATGGAGCAACTAGCTATCCCATTGGCCAAGTCAAAATATCTAAACTTGTCCTTGAGGCTTTGCAAAGCCCAAGGCACAAAATATCCCATAAAATATCTAAAAAAATGCTAAAAACAGAAATTATATTTACTTTACATCATTTCCCAAGTATAAAAATAGCTTAACGCACATTTGGGAAAAGCAGATTTTTGAGGTTCAAAAATTACAAAAATACTTCATATTTATGCCTGAAAAAGGTCCCCTGACTTGCTGGAGGCAATTGGCAGCCTTCCCGATGTCGAAACGAGGTTCATGATATCTCGTTGGAAAGCTCTCTGTGTCTACTTTCCGGCGCAACTGAAATCATCTCAATCTGATTCCTGGAAGTTCCCCAAAACTATACCTGTGTGCAAAAACCCATAAAATAGCAGACTGCTGATATGGCGGGCAGAATGTGTAAAAAGAGGGCATTTTTCGCCAATTTGAGGGGGTGAATGATCTCCGAATGCCCTGAAAATCACCGGGGACCTGCTCATGGAATTATGACATCCACTGGCATCATCCTTCTCCCTTGACAAATCCTCGAACTGAAATGGCGCAATTATGAGTTTTTGACTAAAAACCCAAAAAATGCCAAAAAACAAAAAGTTGCCGAAATAGGCCCAAAATTGGCATGCATGACCCTCAAGGGTCCATAGCAACATGCTTCGAAGCTGATGCCAAAATATCAAGGGCTGATATGCTTTTCCCCTCTTTTCGTGCCTGGCGCTTCCCCTTTGCCTTCTTCAATTTTTCTTGGGCTGCCTTTAATTTTCGCCTGGCAAACTGATTTAGCTTCTGAAAGTGATGAGTCCTCTTTATTTGCAGCTCAAGATCTCTGTTCGCCTTCTGAAGTTTCATTTCCAAGTGCTTGTTAGCTCTTTTAAGCCATGCCTCTTTGTTTTCTTCAATTTCCTGCTCAAGAAGTGTAGTGAGAGGAAAGGCTTGGAAATGGGCTTGTTCTTCTGCTCTCTGCTTTTCCAAGGCTCTTTTAAGCCCGATGGTCCTAGGCCTCTTCCGCCTAGGCTGGTCTTCCTCCTCTTCATCATCAAACTCACCAATGAGCTCTTCAATTCTTTCTTGCGCCTTTTCTGCCTCTTTCTTATACTTAATCGCCCGTGCCTCATGAACAGCTGTGTGCACATTCATTTGTTTGTTTTCAATCTCCAAGAAATGATTGAAATTCCTTGCCCTTTGAAGATCTTGCTCTAATGCCTCAATTTTCCCTTCCTTATAGATTAAGAGATTTTCAAGAAGGCGGGCCTCATTGTCACTATCATCGCTTTGGATAGGGATAATAGCTAATTCACCTCCATGCTTTGTACTTTCCCCAACTTTGCTTTTACCTTTGAAAGCCAATCTGGCGCTTTTCCTCCTTGGCATGCTAGAAGGTGTCCTTTTGGGCAATTTCCTCTTACTAGGAACAACCTTTGTCACTGTTTGAGTGGCAGCTTTAGTCCCTCTTTTCCTTGCTGTGCTGAGCTTTGTTACTTTGAGAGGAGGAGTAACAACTGATTTACCTTTGACATCTTCCTGAACTTGCTGCTCTCCTTGAGGATGATGGATATCTTCTTCTGGCTGTTCACTTGGCTGCCCCTGTTCGCCAACATTAGCTTGCTGTTCTTCATCAAAGTCTTGTCCAATTTGTGGCTCAAGAGGTAACTCAACTTCCTGCCTAGCATGCTGTTCCTCAACTGCTGTATGCTGCTGTCCCTCATCCTGTATCTGCTGCTGTCCCTCAATATCTAACTGTTGCTGTCCCTCATCATGGACCTGCTGTCCTTCATCCTCTATCTGCTGCTATCCCTCATCCCTTTCTTCTTGCTACTGTTCACTGCCCTCTCCTTCCTCCTGTTGACTTGGCTGTCCAGTAGTCATTCTGAGCCTTCTAGGTGTAGGCCTACTGGACAAAGGCACTGGGCGATGGACAGGCTGAGTAGGAGAAATATGGGCAGGAGGAACAGTGGCAAAATCTGGATGGCTCATGAATAAATCCCATGAAACCTCTTTCTTCTCTAGCTGGTATAGGAAGATAATCTTGATCAAAGAATGATGAAAAAGAGAATGGATTTGCTGAGGTGGGGCCTTCTTTTGGACAGTGGATGCCATTTTCTCTATGCTCTTGAATAAAAAGTAAGGGAGGTTCAGTTGCCTGCTTCTGGTAAAATGCATCAATAAACGAACATGGTAGGCATAAATTCGATTAAACCTCCCTTCACAAGTGAAATATTTCATTATGGCTTTCATAAGCGGAGCATAGCTGTCAAGAAGATATGAAAAAGGGAAGATAACAGTGACAGCCTCTCTATGTTCAGGCTTGATGAAAGGTTTGTAATCCTCTAAGTCAAGATGAGCTTGTTTAAACCATTTTTCGCCATGATACGGGATCTTGGTGGCCCTGGACACATACCTTGGAGAAATTTTGAAATCAAGATCCGCCACTTGGAAGTGTTTTTCCTTGAATCTCAGGGCGCACAAGTGTGTTAATGGCGAAAAACTCTTGATCTCTTCTATCTTCTGGCAGAAATCAAGGCAGCCTACTTCATGGAAGTTGAAAAGTACAGAAGGATGAGCATTAATCTCTTCTGTAGAGATGGGCTCATATCTTTTATGTGGCCCGCTCCTGTTGTCTTGCCTTGGAGGCATTCTGACCTGAAAATGCTTTGGAAGAGGCAAACTGCCTTCATTGTATGTAAAATGCCCTGCTGGATTGAAACTGTGTCAATATGCTGCTTTGACAGAGAAACAATGTGAGGTGGATGGTTTGCAACAAGTGTCTTTGAATTCACAACCTCTGCTCTCCTTAAAACCAGCCTTTCACCTTTGAATGTACCTCAGCCAGGAAAAATTCTCAATAGGGTACTATATAGAAAAGAGGAGACAGACTGCTGTGTAAGTTTCCTGTGCACAGTATTGAGGAATCACTTTTCGTGGTGAATTTGTCAGAGGTCAATCAACATACCTACATCTCTGTCTTCAATGTAAAATTCAATCATCAACAACCTGACCTTCAGAAAGTGGCCTGCTCACCCTTAGAATATCTCAGTCAACAGGTTTCTCTAGAAGAGACCATACTTTGAAAGAAAAAGGAGACCTAGGTTAGGTGAATAATCAATGCACAGTGTTTAGGAAAATCACCCTTTACTTGTGAATTTTAAGAGATCAACCACCACATCTATATCTCTGTCTCCAATGTTAAAATTCAACCATTAAAACCCTGCTCTTCAGAAAATGGCCCTACACCTCAAAAATATCTCAGTCAACACTTTTCAGTAGGAAATGATACAGTGAAAAAGAGGGGCAGACTACTAGAAAGAGTTTGCTGTGAGAAAGTGCTAAAATCACCCTGTTCTTGAAGCCTTAGATGTCAACCAATAAACATGTATCTCTGCTTCAAGGCAGAATTTCAATGATTAACAACCTCTGCCTTGTATAAGTGTGCCAACAGTCCACTAATCTTGCATCTCTTGCAAACCACCATACATATGTTTAGACATTCAATACACAGGACTGGAGAAAAAATGACAGAGTTTTTTAGAAGACTACAAAGTTTTTTGGCAGAAACTATGTGAGTTTTCTTTTTCAAAACAAATATGTCAAAACCCCTTTTACTGAGGGCACTTCACTGTTTTAATAATGTGGCAATGTCTTGAGGACAGTGTGAAAAGTTTCTCTTTAGACCTAAACCCTGTCTCTCTGTAACAAGATCTTCCTCTGCGGCTTCAAACTATAAATTTCTGCCTGATCAGGAAACTTTTCTCCTACTAAACTTCACTGTTTCTTTATGCATGTCACTTCATTTAAACAAAAACATGCTCATGAAGTTAACCTTGGTGTGTTTATTCAGTCAAATTTACAGTTTGAGTAGAGGTAATAGGGTTTTAAAGCTCTAGAAGTTTGGACAAAGGCTGTAGGAGTTTGCTCTTCAGAAAGTAACCAGGGCTTCTTTCACTATGGAAATATCAGTTTTTTGGAGGAATATCTTTATGCCCTCTGGAAAACAATTTGAAAACGATCCTTTGAAGAACAGACTGTTTCAACAGATATGCTTATGCAAAAACCACCTTTATCACCTTGGCAAATTTCGAAGATTTCAAAGGCAAATTTCAAAATACCTCTTTGAAATCGTTGGAAGATCCTTGAAGAGGCTTTGAGTAGCACTGGAGGTCCTCCAATTTGTGCGCGGCATTCTTAAATGTCAGCACGGCGCGCAAAATTATACCCGGGTGGCCTGTCGGGTCGGCCTGTCGGGTGGTCGGGCGCCCTGTACGGGCGCGTCGCGCCACTGTACAGGCGCGTCGCGCATAAACTGACCGACAGTGTAAACACGCTCCCAGGTGCGTTGCGCGGGTTTCCAGGCGCGTCGCTCGGCCTTTAACAGTGAAAAAATCTGTAAATCGACCCGATTTTCTTGTTTCAATGCCGGGGAGGAATGGAACTTTGTTTGCAGTTTTGAAAATGATAAACTCACTCTCGACCTTCACCCTTATGTCATTCCAAATTTTCCAACGGTCACTTGGTCTTTAAATGTAAAGTGACAATTTTGTTTGGCCTTTTTGCAGGGTTTTCAGTCTTTTTGATCCTTTTTAAATAAGCTCGGTGCATTCCATATCTGCGTTGGAGATTTGCCACACTTTTGGACCGTATTGATCACGGACCAATCTCTTTTATAAAAACAACAATGGCTCAAAAAACCAGAACTTTGTCTCACTTTAGAAAGATGACTTCCAGCTTTTGTTCTTTGGGTGATAAACACCGAACTTCAGACTTTGACAAATAACTCAATAACTTCCACATCACCTCTGCCACTGTTTTAAAGATGCTGGTGCTATTCCTGATGTAAGGTAACCCACTTTAATACTGTCAAGATAATGCTTAAACACTGTTTTGTTTCTGAAGGACAGGGCTTGCCTTGTCAATTTGCTTTGACAGCCTCAGTTTTTTTAACAGCTGTCTCAACCTTTTCTCTAATGCAGGTGTCCAGATTGCTGACCTAATTTGGATTTGGTTATGTTTTTTTGATTTCAGGAAGGCGCCCCTTTTTTTCCAAAATAATTTCCTGCCTGTAGGTACATTACCTATGATATATCTGTCTTTTTTGAATAATGAGAAAGATGCATTTGTTTCAAACTCCCAAAACACTGATAATCTATCAAAACCACTTCTTGGTCTATTCATAACTGGTATGCCTATTCACCATGTTCATCTTGGGTAGGATAAGCTTGTGAAGCAGGAAAAACAGGGTTCTTTGATACACAGCTATCATTTTTCTTTGACCAGTGTATGACCTTTTTGTAATACAATAATTCCATAGCTCACCTCTTTTCACTGTTTTACTTTCTTGGTGATAGTTTAAAAGAGAAAACCACACAAGGTCTGTTGAAGGGCTTTGAAAGCCATTCTGTCATTTTTAAAAGGAGATGGTCTGTCTTCTACCAATTTGTTTGATAATTGCTGCTTCCAAGCGATTTATGAGCTTCTCCCTGGACTATAAGTGCCATCTTTTGGGTTGCATGCTTTCTCACTATATTTCTCTGTTTACTCAAAAGGAGTTCCCTTTAACCTTCTTGGCATGTGACAGTGAAGTGACTGTGTGGCCTCTTCCCCTAAGAAAACTGCCCTTTTTGGTATCAATGCATACATATTCATATTGTTTCCTGTTCATCATGATGTATTTCTTGAAAGACATTTTCCTATGTGTAATGCATTTTGAAATATAAACACCATCTTTCACCTGTGTACAGTCTTCTATTTACTTCCTTTGTATCCTTCCACTGCACCTTTTGACCAAATCAGTTTTCAACAATAAGCAATGCTTTGGCCATCTGCTCATAAATGGAGGAGGCCTTTCACTGAGCAAAGTATCTGGAGATTATTTGATAATGCTGCATGACAAGGATTTGTTTGGATTATGATGGTGAGCAACCAACTTAAAAAAAAAAAAACCTCAATACTGGCACCTCTGCTAGCAAACACCACTATGCTTCAGAGCAACCCTAGTCAAATTGTCAATGTCTCACTGTAATGCTCTGAGGGAAACTGAGATGTCATCATTTTCTTTGGTCATCTTATGACAAATTTTTGAAAGACAGTCCCTGTGACTATGGAGGTCAGCGCCCTTTGAAAAACAAACAACTTTTCTTCTGCCTGGTGTGATGACCTGATCTGTCAGCATCTCTTCAATTTGGTCTTGTGGGAAAACAAACTGCTTATGATTAGAATTGTTTCTACTCATGATATGCCTTTCTAAAGTTCAACAGTTCACATGATTTGAAAGCTTCAAATGACCTCTTTTATCAGACCAAACTCTGCTTTCCTTTGAACTTGCATATTTCAGACTCTATCCCTGTTATGATCATCACTCATATTCATAAAACTTGGACTTTTGCAATCCTCAAAGTCAATACTGGCCAGCGCCCTCTGCTTGTAGATGAAGGAGGCGCCCTAACCCTCTGCTTGTAAATGAAGGAGGTTCTGGGCCATGACATTTTACCAGTTTGCTGTGACAGTGGTGTCCTTTTCTTGCTGTGGTTTTCATACTGGAAGGAAAACTGCAGGGTCTTGATGAGTGACTTTCTGTTTTTGCAGACATATCTCAGGCTCATGATACATTTAGAAGCAGCTGTTCTTCTAACTGTAGATTCAAGCATTTCCTCCTGAGATGAAGTTATATTTCCTGTCTTTGTAGAATCCATAAAACACTGTGAAACACCTACTAATCAGCTTGAAACTGTGGTTCCTGCAGTGCTGAGACCTAGGGGTATAAGTGGCGCGACTTAGAGCTGTTTGTCAATTTTATTTGCAGAGTGGGAGGTCAGTCATGGTTGGTCTGTAACAGATGGAGGCTTTTTTGGCTTTTTGATGATCGCCAAGGGTAAAATGTCTTAAGGCACCACTTCCTAACATAGGGGATACTTTTGAAACAGATTTGGATTTGCCTTTTAAAGATGATGGGCAGACCAGTAAAGCTGAAGCTAGGTAGGATAGTGATAATGAGGTTTTGATTTCGAAATGGGCAGACTGAAAAGTAGAAGGGCGAAAAAAGTTTTAGGAGGGTTTTCTAGATGACATATTGACATGAGGAAATCAGCTTCTAGAAAACTCAGCTGTAGATATAGTCATCACTAACATGTAAAAAATACTGATGGCTAACAGAAGGCTACTCGAAGCAAGAAGATATCTCAGAAAACATGTATAGCAGAAATTGAAGAAGATGAATCAGGTAGTGATTGGGGTCCTTGTAATAATTTTCTTTGTGCAAAAAATAGTGAAGATAGTGAAAGTAAAGTTGTGGATCTAGAAGAAGCTCTCAAGATTAAAGTTGAAGAACTACAAAGTTCATCTAATAAGCAAGAAACTATCTACAAAGAGATGATCTCTCAAATGGAAAAACAAATAGAAATGCTGAATGGACAGGTGGACAAGTATCAAAGGTTTCATACTTATGCATCCAATCGAATTAAAGAACTAGAAGCAGAAATCAATGATCTAAATGCAGATCTCAAAAAATCAAGCAAGAAGAATGAAGGACTTGAAGCTGCAATCATCTCTCTGCAAGCAGATCTTGAAGCATCAAGTAAGAAGAATGAGGAACCTCTACAACCATTTGAAAAGGAAGGCCTTGAAGTAGAAATCATCTCTCTCAAAGAAGATCTGGAAAAATCAAATAAGAAGAGTGAAGAGCTGCAACAAACATGTGAAGAAAACAAGAATTGGTTGAAAGAAGAGATTCTAAATCTGAAGGATCAAGTAGAAGATGGAAGAAGGAAAGAAGAAAGCATGACAAAGCAATGTCAAGCCTTGGAGGTTGAGGTAAACATTCTCAAAGGTAAATTAGAAGAAAAGGTGAAACTTTTGAGGTTTCAAGATAGTACTAATATTTTGGACAATATTCTGAGTAATCAAAGGTCTCCTGCTATCAAACTTGGTCTTGGTTTCCATGAAACTGTTAAAGGAGAATCTAGCTCACAAAGAAGTGCTAAAAATTCAGAGGATGTCAATGCAAAACCTGAAGTGTTGAAAGAGACAAAAAGTCAACCAAAAATGATGAAATCTCAAAGGAAATCAGTCAATAATGTTGAATTCTTTAAATGTCATAATTATGGGCATGTTGCAGCAAATTGTAGGAGAAGATCATTTCAGCCTCAAACAAACAGTTCCTACATAGAAAGGTACTCTGGTTTCTTCAAGGGATATTGTTTTTCATGTAACAAGTATGGACATAAAGCAGCTGATTGTAAAAGGAGGAAGATTAGAAATACTCATTATGATTCTTATGCTTATTTCTCTGTACACATGAGATGTTATTCTTGCAACAAGTATGGACATGTAGAAAAGGAATGCAGGTTGAACAGATCTGAGAAAGTGGACAATTTTCAGCACACAGTTAGGAAGTTCAAGCAAGTTTGGAAAAAGAAGGAGGACCAATCAGAAACGTAGGGAATTATGACCCTACTGCAGTCATCCGCTTCTGAAGCTTACTTCTCTTATTGACTGCAGGAATGATGTGGGATACATTATGAGATTTAGTAATGTATCGTCACAGGGGGAGCAATGTATGATGACTCTCATGGTTGATTTGATTACTCTGGTTATGTTTATTTCTGACAGCGCATCTGATGTGGAAAAGATAGGTATAGGAGGTACAAGTTCAGGGGGAGATGAAGGAATGTGAAAAATTTCTATGCTTCACTTTCCATATGCGGGTTCGATGAACAAAAGTCGCGTATACACGCGAGTTACAGCAGACACAATCGCGTATGCATTTATGATAAGAGAATTGGGATGACAGCTGAAGATCAGGAGCAGAGGTTCAGGGGGAACATCAATCTGACTGTTAATAACTACATTATTGTCTTAGTATCATCTTAGTTTCTCAGTTCTAAATAATGATGATACGATACTTGGTTTCTTATGTTGAAGATTATGGATGAGTCCTGTTTGCTTTTTGATGAAGAGTATTCGTTGCTGATAAGGACAGATCATACAGAGATTGTTGCTGATGACTTGCTGATGAAGGTGTTCAGGTTGCACAAGTTAAGGAAGAGCACTAGTTCAGGGGGAGCAGCAGGTTGAATACTAATGATTGCATTGTTGGCACTATGACTGCTTATTCTTGGTTATTGTGATACTCATGCTCAAATGATGATGACTTGGTATATGGTTTATTATGATGAGATTTTGAGCCCTGGATGAGTTGGAAGTCGTTTGATTCAGAAATAAGAATAGATCATGCAGATTTTGTTACTATGGTTGAGATATTTTCCCTACATATGTTACTTCATGTTAAATCTTAAAGATCATGGTGACATTGGACCACATGGATGATTGACACATATTTGAAGATGTTGTTCTGGTATGATAATTTCTCTTGGAAAGAATGTATTGATGCTGCAAAGAATCTGAAGGCTTGGTTACTAATGTACTTATGCTACAATCATTGGATGACGCTTGAAGACACAACTACTCTGTTCTATCTATCTGTATTCCAGGGAAGCATTCAAATATCTTAGAAAGAAGCTGAACGCTGTCTTTTTCTCACAGAAGATCAGATCTGGTTAAAGTATAGAAGATAGTATTGGATACGCGGATTTCCTGATACAAGTCGCGTATATACGCGAGTTCATGCACAGAAAACCGCGTATGTCTGATTTCTGTTTGGGGTCAGCTCTCTTCAGCACAGCTGCAGTGCTGTTTGGTATCTCTGGTATCTTTGGTGATGTTCCAGCTCTTATAATACTGTTTCAATCTCTAATGTTTTAAAGATGCCTTGATGATTGGTTGAAAGTGTTCAGGATGCACAAACTAAGGGGGAGCCTTAGTCATATGGAAAGGATGTTCGGATGCACATTTTCAGGGGGAGCCCTAGTCTTGCTGAGTATAATGCATTGTTGGCATTATGGTGGTTCTGATATATGATCTCTCTTGAGGTTTTTCTGGTCTTGGTCATAAATGGTCATATTTGTATTTTGATGAAAAGGTCTTGTTGAGACCCATGATGTAAAATTGTAATATTCAGTCATGTAAGGACTTGTCAAAATTTTGTAAACCCACTTGGTTGGGTAGCTGAGTCAAATTTTGTAAACCCACTTGGTTGGGTAGCTGAGTTGAAATGTGTAAACCCACTTGGTTGGGTACTTGAGTCTCATATATAAATCCACTTGGTTGGATATTTGATGTAAGTATGAGTCTTTGGTGATAGGAAGTTCATAGAGTCATGTACTTCATTGAAAAATATGTTTGGAGATTCAGCATGAACTCAGGGGGAGCTTGGTCACTTCAGTATACTTCAGATCTGCAGAACGCTTCTTCTGCATGAGGAGAAAAGGGGGAGAGTGTGTTGGTTTTGATCCGCCCTTTGCCCTTGATGTCAAAGGGGGAGAGTGACATGGTGTTTGAATGAAGAGAAAGAATGGTGTCAAAGAATGGGGAGAGTGACATGGTGTCTATCTGTTGTGGTGATCAAACACCATTGTGGTTGCCATCAAGTCCAAAGGGGGAGATTGTTGGCAATATGATGCAGAGTGTTGTCCTTGATGGCAACCCACTGAATGAAGATGAAGACATGAGATTGTTGACATATGTTGTCCTTGATGGCAATCCACCTGATGAAGTTATTCTTGATTTGATGGACTTGGTAAATGATGTTAATCTGATGTGATATGATGTTTGTTGGCAATATGATGCTGAGTGTTGTCCTTGATGACAACCCACTTGATAGAGTGTTGTCCTTGAATGGCAACCCACTTGATGAAGATGATGGCTACCTACTTGATGAAGTTGCGCTTGATAGAATATGTCTTGATGACCCTGTTAAATGATGTAAATATGATGTATCTACAGTGAATACAGAAGGTAATGAAGAAAGGAATTAAGTATGTGTTAGATCTATGATGAAAAGAGTATGTCTCAAGGCATACGCGGATTTGTCTAGAAGAAGTCGCGTATGCACGCGGGAAATAACGTTCCAAGTCGCGTATGGGAAAAAAACGCTCATAAAGTGCAAAACCAGGGGTAACCACCATGGTATTGACCCATTGTATTGGGTAATGATTCGTCTAAATGACCCCGTCCAGGAATACCATCGGATGTAATGTGGTTTTGGCTCATGGTATTGAAAAAGGGTAAACCTATATAAAGAGAAGAAATTCATTGTGCAAATCATGGGTGTGGGAGCAAGATGTCTGAGCTTTAATGAATACTTCTCTGTGAAGTATATCTGTATGGAAAGGGTAAAGGTTTGATGATAGATCTGAATCTATGATGCACCTATGAAGAAATGATGAAGTGGGATATCTAGATCTGAAATGTATCTGTATTTGCTAGATCTATTTATGGAATGACTAGATCAGAGATAAGGTGAACATCTGTCTGAAGTAAAGGGTTAAATCTGTGAGATGTATCTGTTCTGAAGAATTGCAATGACCTAAATGTCTGAAGAACCATACGCTAGTTCGTCGCAGAGGAAGCGCGTATATACGCGACTTCGCTGAAGAGAAAGCGCGTATGCGCAATGAAATTAGCTCTATAATATGTACAGAAGTATACGCTGGTTTATGTGAACGTAAGCGCGTATATATGCGACATCAGTGAAAGGAAAGCGCGTGTGCAAACTAGGGTTTGCTGAAGTCTGTGGTAAGAAATGTCTGATATGTTCTGCTGTGTTACTGCTATCTGTTGATGATGTGTGACTGTGCTTAAATGTATGAAGTGGGTCCAGTCTGAAAATATGATGAAACGAGGCCTGCAATTTGTGCTCTATTGAAGTTGTTTGGATCCAGTGTGAAAATCGATGAAACGTGGTCCATGGTGGTGCTGAGGGTTGTAGCCTTCAGTCAGGGGGTTGTAGCTCCCTTCCGGTGAGCGGCGGCAAATGAACGAGGGGTCGTAGCTCCTTCCGGGGAGAGGCTGGTAAACGAGTCGGGGGGTTGGAGCTCCCTTCCGGAGAGGCTGGTAAACGAGCGCGGTGGGTGCTGCGTCTTGGTAGGGGTATACCGGCATATGTTTAAGATGTTTTCTCTATAATAAAATATTGAAGGGTGAGCAAGCTGTAGGCGGTGGTTTTCTCTCGACTTGGGTTTCCACCTAAAATCCTGGTGTTCATGTGTGATGGTTTATTCTGTTCTTACTGCACATGTTTACTGTTTATAGAACATCTATTGAATGAATGATGGAATGATATAAGTGAAGAATTAATGGCATAATTAGATCTCTGTGTATACGCGAGTTTTATGAAGGATATCCGCTTGTATACGCTAGTTGTCTTAAGAAAAGTCGCGTATGGGTTTTAGAGCATGAAAAAGTAAAAATATTTGAGTTTGCCCTAAATACTGATTCACCCCCCCCTCTCAGTATTTTTCCCAACACTTCAGTAAAACTCAGATCTACTCTTGTTCTTTCATGTAATGATGAGAACCCCAAGGGGGATGTATAATAAAGATATTTCTACATATGGATCTGTTGTAGATCTAATTGTTGATGTAATATATTGCTATAGATCTAAGTTTTAAGCTACTGCTACAGTATACTACATTTTTCAGATCTAGATCTGCAGATCTGCACCTTTATGCAGTGGATCTCATGAAACCCTTGCTGGGTTTCTCTTTGATGTATAAAGGAGCCTAATCTCCATTTTTCTTAATAATTTCATGTACTGAATTCCAAATTTGATATTCAAATTATTTTGCATTCAAACCCTTCAGAAAATCATGCATTCTGTGCTTCAGTAAATTTCTGTTGAGTCAAGTCATGGGGTTTGGGCATTTTTAAGCCATATCGGGAGTGGTAGATCTGTTTAACATATCTAGAGTCATTTTTTTGGGCTGAAATTTGATATGTAAGTCTCTTATGACCTAAGATACAGGATCCCACCATCCTTTGCCCTGATTTTTATACAAATCTCTGAAGTTAATGTTTTTATGGCTAAAATAGCTGCTTTTCCCCACTTTGGGTTGAAGGAATGAATCCTAATGTTTTCTGATGTATATATTATTGAAGGAAATATGTTTTAATACCTATTATGAGTTATATGGCTGCATCTCCAACTCTATAATACCTTAAGGTATTCTATTTGTTGTAGAAAATCCCTATTTTGGGATATTACAGTGGTATCAAAGCATATTTCTTGGCTCAACCTGTGAGTCTCAGCCCAAAAAGACAAAAGAAGATCAGAATGATGAATAATATGGGATTACTCTCATCAATTTTCAGATCTAGAAAGGACCTCCCCCAGGAGGTTAAGCAGATGAAGAGTTGTAGTGAAACTCTTAGAGGGTTTTAAGAAGAGGAAGAGCCATGCACTTCCTATTCTTAAAGAGGAGAAGAAAAGAGACGTAGAGGACACTTGGAATCTGATATTCTAAGTGAATACAAAGCTAAATCTAGAGCCTCCAAGGAGACTCTAGCTTTACCTCAGTTCATTTAGCTAAAGGAAGAGAGATCCTCACCACCTCTTGATGAAGCATGTACCAGCACTGTCACAACCTTGGAGGAGAAGCCTTCATGTTCAGCAGTGGAGGAAGAAAAAATAGTTGAGAAAGGGGCTCTTGCTTCTACATCTCACCAAGGTATGCTTGAGCTTCCATCTCTTGTCATTTCAGCAGACCATATGAAGGGATCTACATCTTTGCATGCTGCTGATCTAGAGCAACAAAGTTGCACTGCACTGTACAAAGGCAGTGATGAAGAAAAGAGGACCCATGCCTTATGGGAGTGTTCACATGACAACTTCATTCATGAAGCAAAGAAGGGAGAAATGGTAGATAGTAGACATCTTGAAGTGAGAAACCCTTTCTCCTTTCTAGATGACACTTTCTCAATGAGCACTCCCCAGATCAAAGAGAAACTTCTACCTGCAGCAGTTCTAAGGCCTCACTAGTTTTGGAAGACCATGCATGAGGAGGAGGTCTCATCAAGAGATCCCATGAAAGGTGCACTTCAACATTTCATGGAGTGCAAAGTTCTTCAACAGTCTAAGGAGGCTCTTTCCTTCTCACACTTGGATCTTCATGGATTCAAGGAGGAACAGATAGATGATGGGGGACATCTTCGGATGGATAACATCTCTCATGTTTTTGTTGGACACTCCTTGAGCCACATACATCATGATGGGAATTTTTTTCCTACCACCTATTTGGATCCTTATGGGATCACATTGATCCTTGGGAAAATTGCATTTCAATATCCCATGAAATGCAAAGATAGAAATTTGAATTGGGAAGATGGTAGCCCTCATGGGAGGAGTACCAAGATTAAGGATGAAAGGAGACATCCATAATTGGTTGAGTGGATGTGGATGGAGAGCAAAAAGCTGGTGAGCTACTTGCAAGTTTATGATACCGGGCAACAGGAGGCTTGGCTGTGCTGGTTACTTCTGAAAGAGTTTGGCCATCATCCTCTTTCTAAGGGTATGTGGAGGAAAGATGTGTGGCAGGATACTTGCATCATTGAGAAGCAAGGAGTATGGGCACATTGTGTTGATATGACTTTCTTCATATCAATCACCATGTTTTCACTACATGATTTATATGATGGAGGCATGGGGAAGCAACATAATCTTTTGTTGCTTTGGATGTTCTTGGGAGAGCAAGAGCAGAGTTGCTCTCATACATTACATGATGTTGCAGGAGGAGGAGATGGTATTATCTCCTTAGCCTAGGATGATCTGGAAGTACTTCCACTCTGGAAGGAACTTCTTGTTTGTAGCAGCATGATGGAAAATGTCTTTGACAATGAAAATGTCAAAGGAAGGAGCTATGTATTGGTAGGAGCCTATTTTCATGGGCCACCAATGTTGTCACTTTGGAGCCTAAAATTCTGGATGGAGTGTTCGCAGGATCATTCCACTCTTGGTGCACTTAATGGACAAGGAGGAGGTGAGAAATATGGAGTAATGGATGGAGACATCTATTGCTGTGTTATGTTCTTCTTGGCTTGGATTTCCAAGTACAGGAGGAAGGATCCTCATGCAGCACATGATTCATTTCTCTTCATGAGAGTAAGTCATATCCTTATGGAGTATTTGTTTATGGACCCTATCATGATCTTGCTCTTAGTACATGGTAAGGATCTTGTTGTTGCATTTAGTGATATGCATACTCTTACCATTTTCATGCAGTGCATTGCTCCACAAGAGGGCAAGCTTTTCATTGAGCTCCATGGTCAACATTGGGCCAAATTGTATGATGGAGACAACCATCTCTTATATGGCCATGGGAAAATGTTGTGTTACTTAATGTATGTTCATTTTTTGTATGCAGCCATCTCCTATTCATTAGTAAATGAAATAACATGCATAGACCACCATGTATCCAACAACCACTTGCCTTATAATTTTCTGAAGCTGCAGTTGGAAAAATTGTGCTGTAACTTCATGGGAGACTGTTGGTACCTTCTTGCACCATATGAAGCCTTCAATATGTTCTTTTCCTTGATACTAATCATGGTCATAATCGTTGATGTTGGTCTTGATTTTGTGAGGAGCATGATTGTAGAGGAAACACATTGGATAGATGTGTTCTTTGGGGAAGAGGATTCCCACATTTTCTGCATTGCATGTTCTAATGGGAACATGAGAGGAGATATGGCCACCACAGCGAAACACTTGTTTCTTTATGGGGTGGGCCATGAGTTTGATGAGATACCATATGGTGATGATTTCCCATCCATCACATATGGAATGGTTTGGGCCAACTTGATTCACAGTGTTGGGGAGGAGATCTTTAGAGATCTAGTCTTCATCTTGCCTCTTGAAGGAAACATCATTGTAGCCCAGGATCAGCAAACACTCCACACTTATCTTAAGTGGAGAGGAGGACAACATGGGGTAGGCACCTATGTCTACCATGCTCAGTTTTTCAGCCCACCTTCTTTGCAGGAGCTCAAGGTGGAGGAAAATTTTCTGGAGTTACCATGTTGGGAGGTGACTCATTTGGTTTGGATGATTGCTTGGGAGAAGATGCTTTCCCCATTCATTTCAGTTCTAACCTTGCAGTTTCTTGAGGAAAAGCAACATTTTTGGAGGGGAGGACTGTAATATTCCTAATTAGCCCAAGCTAATAGGAATATTTCATTTTGTGTTAATTTTCTTAATTGATGAATAAAATGTAAAGGTGAACATAAAAACTCCTAAAGACATCCAAATAAATCAATGCCCAATGTGAATAGAGGAAAATTAGAGCTATTTCAATAAAATACACTTGCATGTGAACAAGGGTTGAGGAGATTGACTAGGTCAACAGGACCAAATCACAACACTGTCTAGATACAATGTACCTCATGGAGGGACAACACAATTCTAGAAGGAGGCCCTCATGTGAAAGGAGATAATTCATCAAGGTGGTTTAGGGTTTGCCAAAGCTCTCATATTAAAAAAGGAAGGGGAAGGCTCAAGAGAAGGTTGTTGATGATAATTGATTTTTATGTCTGCTTAGACAATTCGAGTTCTCTTGGTTGTTTAACAGAGACTTGTGAGGATTTCCTGTTTATGGATTCTCTCTCCTTTTATTGAGTAGCTCTTGGAGGGCATTGCACTTCTCTTCCACTATCAGGCATGTGGCCAAGCTCCATCTCCCTTAGACAACGTAAATCCTGTTGGGGTTTACTTGTTTCAGTGAGCTGAAGCAAGTAGAGACTAGATCTACTCAGATCTAGATTGTACTAGTGCCTCTTCTCAGTGAGTGTGTATTTTAACCTCTTGGAAGAGTGTATTAGCTGTTGAGCTTTCGATCTTGATATTTGCACCAGGCCAACCTATGCTTGAACCCTACAATGCAGTTTGTCCTCTTGGACTACGTTATTTTCAGTTGCAGAGTTGCAGGGTATTCTGGCAATCATTTGGAGAAGAGATCTCTGGTGTATGGATTCTTCCTTCACCGTGGTGATCCATGGATTAGCCATCTAATCGATGTCTATTTTAGATATGATATATTTACTAATATGTTCACTTCATATTTTTTGAGTCATACTGCAGATCTGTTGCAGTAAAACTCAGATCTACTCCTGTTCTTTCATGTAATGCTGAGAACTCCAAGGGGGATGTATAATAAAGACATTTCTACATATGGATCTGTTGTAGATCTAATTGTTTATGTAATATATTGCTCTAGATCTAAGTTGTAAGCTATTGCTGCAGTTGTTGGACCATAAAAAGGTATATTTTGAACACCTAATTAGCCTACATTAATTATCAATCCGGGAGCGTCTTTTTATCTCAAGAGTGTACTCTGTCTGAGGCTGCAATTATCTAAGAGTAATGCTTATGAGGATGTATCATAGAATATCAAAAGTAATAAATGCTCGGAAAGAAATCTGATTACAATAACAGGAATAGAAAGGCTAAACTATAGCAATCTTGCTGGACATCGATCAGGGATGTAGTAGCAATAACTCTTTCCCCTAGAAATCGATGTAAGATGACCAAATCTGGGGACTTGGAGTGAATAGCTCTATCCTCTACAGTTTGGAGATCTTAAAGCAATTGAAACAAACGCAGATTCAATTAAAGCAGCTTAAAGGAAATGAAATCTAGAGAAGGAACAACAGTATAAAAGAAACAACGATTACAAGTCTAATGCAATTCAAATAAATAAATCTTCACACTCAAGCCTATCGACAGTCAATCATAGTCTAATAACAAACCATGGATTAATGGAACAGCAACTCACTGTAATTACAGAACAGCAAAGCCAGAAGGTAGTAACAAGATAACTAATCAATAAATGTAATTGCGATAAAGAACGAAACAACAATGGCTCTACACTTGATTCAATAATGAAACGATTCTGTAGTAAGAATAAATATCAAACACACTTCACGCATCAACAGACAAAGATTAATAATACAACAGCATAATAATTCCACCAGAGCCGGGCCCTTAGCGCCAGTGAAATACCGCTGGGCTAACTCAGAACTCTTAGAAAATGGATGAAACCTGTGTATTATATTAAATCGAAAAGCATTACAGCTAGAGTTCTCTCATGACCGAGAATCCACAAACATTAGATTACAAAAAGAATAAAAGTCTTTCAGGTAAGCTCTCCTTCACAATAACTACTGTCCCCTGTCGCTAAAGATCATCGCCTTATATTTAATTCTTCGACGGATAAATCAAGAACTATGATAAGGTTGAACAATGATCCCTCAGGATCTTTCGATCCTGAGGGATTCACTCCTTTCTTGTTTTGTCAACGTTCTGTTCACTCTGTTCAAGGCCGAGCTGTCCCCTGCCTTTTCTGGGCGATTCGTTCAGATCTTCTTGGCTTCAGCTGGATATGGTTCATCACGGATGAAGCAGCAGTTAGATCATTCTCAGCCACGCATTTGATACAGCTGCTCACCTCTTCAAATTCCTGTTTTGTCAATAAAAACATCCTTTAGTCATCTTTCTATGCTAAACATAAACCTTTCCAAATTAATTGCAATTCTTATGATAAATTACCTTTCCAAGGCAAACATAAGTATATCTATGGTAAAAGAGTGGAAAAATACATAGCAATTTAATACCTCTTTCACTGCCCAACATACCCCCCAGCTTAACCCTTTTCATGTCTTCATGAAAACTATATTTCACATGGAGAGCAGTCAAAGAATAAGTCGGATAATGTTTGTCATTGAAAGGTCTAAAACCATGAGATGCAGCTAACTCCTCAAAAATGTGTTCTGTCTGCCCTTCGGGAAGCTCATAAATAGCTTTATAGTCCAAAGCAGGGTACCATGCAATAGGGCTGCGGAACCTACATCCTAACCAATATGGTCCTTCTTTTAAAACAAGATGGCTATAGGCAATGAAACGTTCTGCAGCTAGCCCAAAGTTCCTATAATTAAATGGCTCCCTATTTTTTACATTTTGATTCGAGGTTCTCCACCAGATCTTAGCTGCTACATATGCTTGGTCTCTAATGGATGAAAAATAATCTGTCCCTTTCAAAATAATTGACTTATGGACAAGCCCTAAAGTTTGGGTAACACCTTTATTTGTCATTAGACTTTTCTGACTAGCCCATAATTGAAGTGGGTCATGTGGTTCACTTCTGACCCATAAATCCAATTCATTTTCCTGCCTTTGAAAGGCATTGTAGGATTTAAGCCACTTTAATTGATTTACGGCAAAGGAAATGAATGCCTGAAACTGAACCATCTCCAATAAAAGGGCTAGGGTTTGATTCAGAGTCTTGTTCAAGTATTATATTATGTAAATAAAATTCACATAACAGGCACTGTACTTTGTCCCCATAAAGCTTGCAACATGATATCAGGTCGTCTATGGTTCTTAGCTCTATTGATTTCCCAGCCCTAACTGCTTTGATCTTTAATTGTAAACATCTTTCTAACAAAAATAAAGCATCGTTTTTGGCAGGGCACCTACAGGCTAAGACATTAGTATATAAGGAGTAGAGAGTGTCCATTTGATTGCGTGCTAATTTTAATTGGTTTCGTACCTTATCAACTTTTACCTCTGCTTCCCGACGTTTTTCATGAGCTTCAGCTTCTGCCTCATGAATAATTTTCATCTGTTGCTGCAATTCCTGGTATTTATTCCTTGGGACAGTATCTTCTTCCAATTTCTGTCTTTCGATTCGGGCCTGTGTCAATTCCTCTTGCAGTCTGACTAGTGCTGGATCACTAAAAGTGTGCTGACTGCTAGATTGGGTATTTTCGTTTAGAGCAGGTTCCTCTGGAATAGCTGGTGTTGGAACATCCGTTTGCTGCTCCCAATCCTCATAGTTAGGTTCAGGCATGGTTTCTTCTACTACTTGGGGGTTCTTATTAGCGGTTACCCTTCTCCTTTTTGATCTTCTCTTGACAGTAATGTTTCTTCTTTTAGGGGCTCGCTTAGATGTCTGTTTCATTCTTAGAACCCTAATCGCTTGCCTGAGTTGTTCTATCAGTCTATGAAGCTTTTTCCTTTCCTTGCGAAGCTTCTCAATATTTGTTGTTTCCTTCTTATTTCTTAAAGGAACAGCAGCCTGTTCATCCAAACCTGTTTGCTCAACAGGGTTTTGATTTATATCAGCCGCGTTTTCAGTGAAATCTTCTTCCTGCTCTTCTTCTTGGGGTTCTTCTTCCATGCTCTCATGCTCTTGGGTAGATTCCTCAGGAATCATCTTCTCAGTTGACTCTGCGATTTCTTGGGGGCTTCCAGGTCGAGATACTAGTTCAACGTTTTCGTTCTCCTGTTCACATCTCTCAGGAGAAGTAACCCTAGCTTCGCTAGGGTTTGCTGTTTCATCAAGATTTTCTGCAGTTGTTCCTTCATCAATGGCAAAGTATTATGGTAATTGATTGATGTCAATATTGCGGTCCAAGAGGCTATGAGACTGGGCATAATTGCTCATGTTGGCCAAAATCTGGGCCTATTGGTCTTCCTGTAAAGGGCTTACATTGACATTTTCGATGGGCTCTGCTTCGTCCTTATTACTGCTATGATGATCCTCATCTTTATCACAAGTGTGATAACTTCCTTCCTCCTCATCTGAATACCGAATTTCTCCTTCAACTTCTTCTTCTTCTGAATTTCCCTCGATCTCTTCTTCATTCGAATAACGAATTTCTCCTTCAAATTCCTCTGTACTGGGTTTTTTTTCGCTACTGGTATGGTGACTTACTTCTTCTTCGTCCGAGTAAGGAATTTCTTCTTCCAATTCCTCTTCTTCCTCAGTACGAGGACTTGCTCCCTCCAATTGTGGAGGCTGTTTCTCTTCTGAGCTGTGCAATTCCAGGGGCTGGCTGCTGCTACTCGGAAGTTCCTCCATTGTTTTCCTACTTCGTTTCAATAGGAGGGGTTGTCTGTGAGTGGGGGGCTCAGCTATTGAGTCGGCCATCCTCTTCCGTCTCGGAGCAGGTAGAGCTAATCCTCCTTCAACCGAAAATATTTATTCTTCCCAGCTGGTCTGTTGTTGGGCGAGGCTATAGCTTATGATTAATCGGATTAAACAATGGTGGCTGACCACCATGTCTGCATGTTGGGCTTTCCTTATCCCACGAGCAATATCATGCAACAAAGAATTTAAGAATGCAGGCAGATTAATGGTGCGTTTCTGTTTTAACACAGCTAGTAACTTAAGGTGGTGGGGTCTTACCACATCCTTTCTACTGTCGCACGTTATGTAAGCCTGCACAATCCTGGCCAACTCTGTCCATGGTTCTCCTAATGACGCTGGCTAGACTCCCTTACTTTTGACAACTAGTGTCTGTCCGTCATCTTGAAAAATTTTCATGGCTTCCTGAATCCTAATCTTTTTCTGAGTCCAAATAGTCCCTTGCGCGGGAATGCTGGACACCTCTGCAATTATCTCATCGGACACAGCTATCTGCCTTCCTCTGACTGTGGAGGATCCTTCCTGTAGGTTTAACAAAAATTCGGTAGCCACTTCTTCATGGGGTTGCTGCATTCTCATGAAATATGTAATCCACCCCAGTATTTCTAAGATTGCTTGTACAACATCAGAGACGATTAACACCTGTGGTTCGCTACGAATTGGGTGTCCTCCCATCTCTGCGCTCTATTAATTCTTCGCAACACACAACAATTTCAATGGAACAGCACAACATAGTTAAAACTTATTATTTTCTAAAAATTCGGGGATTCAATCCATATACAGTAAAGAAATCAAATGCGGAGATTTAGTTCATATACGGGTAAAGAGAATCTCGGAGTTTGATCTGCATGCAGACATCCACGCCCCCCAAATGAACGATAGGTCGTCCTCGACCGTCAATTGAAGGTGGCATGTGTGGCACAACAATAGGACAACAAAGAAAACAAGCGTAATTATGATACAGTCAATCAAATTATCGTGATTACTGAAATCGATGCATAAGATAAATCGGTAATGAATAGGAAATCGAGTTGTAATGATTCAAATACGAGGGGAAGGGACAACATAAGGTTGACATAAATACAATTGCATTATTTACCATATAAATTAATATGATCGATTCATAATGTATAATAGGTTCAGAAATAGAAGTAAGGAATTCATTCTTTTCATTTGATATTGAATAAAAATATAGGAAAAGGGTTAAATATAACTATTGATGTGTATAATTATGACTTCAATACCATCAACAAAGCTCTGTTGCCCACAGGTGTCCATAACCTTGACAGAGTTGCTTTCTTACCTACGGAACCATTGTCCTTTATTCATACTGAGGAAGTGCTTCTTTTTCTTTCTTTATATTTTTTCTTGAATAGCAAGACGGAGGCCATTGTGCTGGTTTGGTGACCAGATAAACCACAATGCCGTTCACCGGGAAGAAGTGAAAAGTGGGCAGGTCGGCTCGTGATGAGACCTCCTGTTCCAAGGACTTCTTGATTTTCAATTGTCTATTGGACCATTTCCCTGGTTTGGTGGCCATGATGGGAATGCCACTTCACTACCTTCTCTATGATCACGGTAGGCTGGCTCTTAATGAGACCCCCTATCCTCCATCTGCAAAATTATTGAAATATGTAAGTATTTTTTCTTTTTTCAAACAACACTTTTTCCTCAGTTATTCATAAGGGATGGCTCATCACTCCTTAAGAGTAGGAATGGTGGAAGAAGTCTGAACATCTCAATAGAAAAAAAATATACCCTTATTTCCATTTCAAAGATAAATATCAAAGAAAGTTATAGGATATGGGAAAGAACCAATCAAAGTAGTAGATCAGATTAATTTACTGGTAATAAAATAGCAATGTTATGTTATTGATCATGCCCCTTTTTTCTCTTTTTTCATTACTAGACAATTTCCTTGAAAAAAATGACGATTTCTTTTGATTTGATGATTACAGTAATCTTTAATTTGTATGATTGTATATGATATGTTTGCCCTTAGAAAAGTGATCAAAAATTCAAAATGCTAGCTTAAAACAAAAGAAACAATTACTCAAAAAAGTGCTATTCCTTTTAAAAGGGACAACAAAAACAATCTGCGAAACTGCTGTTCCTTTCGAAAGGAACAACAAAGAAACACTTTGCGGAAATGCTGTTCCTTTGGAAAGGAAAAACAAAAATACTGCGCAAAATTGCTGTTCCTTTCAAAAGGAATAGCAGAAGTGCTGTTCCTTTAGAAAGGAACAACAATGCGAAAAACAACACTTTTTTCATTTTTCTCTCTTTTTTTTCTTTTTAAAGAAACCAAACTTAATGAATCAAATGATAAATAAATACAGAAATATTAACAGAAAAAAACGAATTCCAACAATAAAAAAAACAGAAAAAAATGCTTTATGTACAAAATTGAAAAGGAACAGTTTATCAAACTGGTGCCGAGGAGGAATTCTCCCCTTCAACGAGAATTTCCATGGTAGAATCTTCCCGTAGCTGCTGGTAAAAGGATTCCCGAGTAAGCGGCCTGTGATACAATCGGACACGATGACCATTTACCTTAAAGGAATGTCCAGAACCGTTAATGGTAACTAATGTGAGAGTGTCGTTATCATGCACTTTTGTATTTTGTAGGGTCCAAGCCATCTCGTCTGGAGCTTTTCGGGGAAATCCTGAAACCGTGAATCATATAGGAGTGCCCAGTCTCCTTCGTGGAAGATCTTTTCTTTGATATGGGCGTCATGCCATTTGGCTCTTTGTTGTTGAATTAATGTTGTGTGCTGAAGAGCAGAGAGCCTAATTTCATCAAGTTCATTAATCTGCTGCAGTCTTTTAGCCCGGGCTTCATCTAAATTCAGACCCACCTTTTGAGCTGTTCTTAATGTTTGAATTTCAAATTCGATAGGAAAGATGGGTTCTTTTCCAAATACCAATTGGTATGGTGAATATCCTGTGGTAGGTCTCCATGTTGTTCGATACGCCCACAATGCTTCTGGCAATCTGTAGGCCCAATCTCGTCTATGTGAAGCAACGGTTTTTGTCAATATAGACTCGATTACCTTGTTCGTGCTTTCGACTTGGCCATTGGCCTGTGGGTGGTATGGAGTTGTAATTTTGTGCTGAATATGATAATTCTGCAATGTTTCAGCTAATTTGTTACCTACAAACTTTGGCCCTCCATCTGTGATTATGTCTCTTGGGAGGCCATAGCGCACAAAAATTTGGAAAAGAAACTGTATTACAGAATCCTCTATAGCTTTGGAAAGAGGCTCTGCTTCAACCCATTTGGTAACATATTCAGTTGCAACTAGGATATATGTTTTTTGGTTTGATGGGGGGCTAATAGGACCAATGAATTCAAGGGCCCAACGTTCAAACGGTTCAATCACTAGTTGAGGGTTCAAGGGCATTTCATCAGACTGCCCAGGGCGACCTGCCCTTTGACAGTTATCAAAGGCCTGCACGAATTTTTTAGCGTCTTTAAAGATAGTAGGCCAATAATAGCCTGTTCGTAAAAATTTATGGGCAGTTCTACGATCTACAAAATGTACGCCACACTGTCCATCATGGCATGCTTTAAAAATGTCGAATACCTCATCTTCCCCTACGCACCTTCTTATTTGCATATCTACACCTGTATGAAATAAGTACCCTCCAATCTAGGAAAAACGGGTACTACGGTGTACTATTTGCTTTCGTTCATTAAGGGATAGATGTTTAGGTAATTTACCTATTGCCAAATAGTTTTCTATATCAGCGTACCATGGTGTTTTGGTAGTAACAGCGAAGAGATGTTCATCCGGAAAGTGGTCTTCAACTGCTTCCGTGTCTGTTGGCTTCAACATTCTTGACAGGAAGTCAGCTACAGGGTTTTCTTTTCCCAGTTGATATTTGATCGTGATATCAAATTCCTGCATTAAAATCAACCATCTTGTCACTCTTCCGTTTGTAATAGGTTTATTTACTAAAAACTTAATGGTAGAGTGATCTGTATAGAGTACTACAGGATACCCAGTTATGTAATGTCTAGATTTGTTTATAGCATGAACTACAACTAAAAATTCTTTCTCAGTCATAGTATAATTTAATTCAACAGGGGTCAGATTTTTGCTAATGTAGTAAATTGCATATGGTTTTTTGTCTTCCTCCTGCCTAAGTACTGCTCCAATTGCTATGTCTGAGGCATCAGATGAAATTTGGAACGGAAAATTCCAGTTTGGGCCCCTCAGCACTGGGGCTGTTGCAACGAGCTTCTTCAAATCATTAAAAGAATTGTCACATTTATCTGTCCAAACAAAATCATTATTTCCAGTCAGTGCATATAAAGGTGCAGCTATTCGAGAATAATGTTCTATAAATCTTCTATAGTAACCAGAAAATCCAAGAAAGCTACGTACCTCGGTTTGTGTGGTGGGTGTGGGAATTAACAAGAGTATTTGAATTTTGGCTGGGTTCACTTGGATTCCAGTTGCTGAAATATAATGCCCTAAGATAACTCCCTCGGTCATCATCATAAGACATTTTTCATTACTTAAGCAAAGCCTAGTGTCAATAAATCTTTGCAATACTTTTTCTAGATTTTGCAATGCAGGCTCAAAGTAATCCCCATAAGGTGTGAAATTGTCCATATATACTTCGAGACCTTCATTTATTAAGTTTGCAAAGATGCTGAGAATTTCCCTTTGAAATGTGGCAGGGGCATTGCATAGGCCAAAAGGTAAGACTCGGTAGGCAAATGTACCCCATGGGCAGGTAAAAGTAGTCTTGTCCTGGTCTTCAGGGGCAATCTGGATTTGGTTGTACCCACTGAAGCCATCCAGGAATGAAAAGAATTTATTTCCTGCCAATGTGTTTAATACCTGGTCAATGAAAGGAAGGGGAAAGTGGTCTTTCTGTGTTGCTTTGTTAAGTTCACGATAATCTACACATATCCTCCACTTCCCATTCTTTTTTGGTACCACCACTAATGGAGAGACCCACTTGCTATCAGATATTGGGTAGATAAAATTAACATCCAATAGTTTTTGTAATTCATCTTTCACAATGTCTTTAAGATGAGGATTTAGTCTCCTTTGAGGTTGACAGATGGGTCTTGCATATTTTTCAATATAAATGTGGTGAGTACATAATTGAGGGTCAATTCCTTTCATATCAGGGTAATCCCATGCAAAAGATGCTTTGTATTTTCGTAATAATTGGAGCAATCTCTCTTCTTGTTCAGCAGTGAGATTCTTGTTAATGTTCAAAGTTTTACCCGGTTCAATTTCTACAACTTTGGTGTTGTTTACAAAGGTAGTACGTATTGCTTGATCATGAATATCTTTAAAAGGATCTTCTTCTTCTTTACGAATGCTGCCTTAATCATGTGACATTGCAATTGAGATTTGGTTTGTGATTTATTAATGAAATTATTAATGATATCATCCTCTATTTGATCTTTAAAATCAAGAGAATTTTCTATAGTTAGAGGTGACCTCATATTTTCCATAAGATATGATGCAGGTGGTTTCCTTGTTCTAATTATTGATAGAATTGGCTGGGCTAGGGGATATAAGGCTAAATTCTTGACATAATTTCCCCTTGTTATGGTCATATTGCCTTGTCGGCATCCAATATAAGCATCGGCAGTTGCCAACCAAGGTCTACCTAGAATTAATGGATGTCCATCTAGTCGGTTCTTGGGATTGATAACCAGGAAGTCAGCAGGGTACTCCCAGGAATCTACAGATACCATTACATCTTGTAATGTACCTTCCGGTTTGACTACTGATCGGTCAGCCAATTCCAACAAAGTTGTTGTTGGTTCAAGTGATGTAATGCCAAGTTTCTGACAAGTATTGGTTGTTAAAATGTTCATTGCTGCCCCTAAATCAACTAAGGCATTTGGGAATGATTGGCCATTGATCTGTACTGTCATTATAGGATTTCCTGGATCTTCATATTTGATAGGTGTTTCCATTCCTGATAATAAGTCAGATAAGGTACCGACTATTTGGACAGTAGGATTAGTTGTTGTTCTCCTCTTAGGCTTCTTTATACATAATTCCTTAATGCTTTTTGCGTATATAGGAATATCTTGAATAGCTTGGAGGAGAGGGATTTTTATACATAAATTTTTTAACTCTCCCAGAAGATCAAAATTTGGTTGTTCTAATGGACGAGGGATAATTAATTGTTCTGGGAATGGTGGAGAGGAAGTTGTCACTTGTTGCTGATTTCGTTGTTGATTTTGTTGTTGAACTTCCCTCTCATTTTTTTCTGTTTGTTCTTCAGGTAAGGGATCTTCAATTCGATCATCATTGTTTCTCTCTGTTTCGACTATATGCCCAGACCTTAATTGAAGATCATTGCACTCCCTAAGTTCAGTTTCTGTTTCGGGCGGTTCCATTATTTGAACAGTCTGAACTGGTCTATTGTTTGGATTTGGGTTGGGCTGGGCTGGGAGTTCTGATCTTAGGTTAGTCTGGGGGTTTGGATAGGGAGCTGGCAGTGTAGGTTGAGAGAGAGGAATTGATCCAGTTGGCCAATTTGGAGGTTTTTTCCAGTTTGACTGCCAGGCCTGATTCTGAGAGGTAGAAGGGGACCATTGTGTAGGCCAAAAAGGTGGATAAAAAGGAAAGCTAGGCTAATAATTTTGGTTTGTTTGATTGGGCCAAGATGTGGGAGGAAATGGCTGTTGTGACCAATTAGGAAAAGGTGGTTGATTCTGCCACATCCCACTATATTGTTGAGCATTATATTGAGGAGGCTGAAAAGAGAATGAATCATTTGGCATACATGATGGTCGTGGCTGCCATTGTCGGCGCTGGTTAAGCAGACATACCACTTCTGATTCTTCTTCTGCCTCCTTATACACTGCTTTTAGGCCAGGAAGCGACGAGCATCCTTCTGTAGGGTGATCTTTCGTGTAAATGGCGCAGACTTTAACCATATCCAACAGACATTCTTTATGACTGTGTTTCTTCCTGCATCTGGGACAGAATATTGCCAAGTTTTGCTCTGCTTCTGTTTGGCTTGCATGATGTCAAACTGTGTTGTTAGAGTCCCCAGTATGTTTGTCTTAAAGTCTTCTAGGAGATTTCCAATCTCTACACGAGTCACACCTTCGTTAGAGGCCTTATTTTCCCTTGTAATTATGTCACGTTCTGCTGATTTCAACCTTGTATTACCTCTTGAGCACCTGATACACAAATTGACAATGTCAGAATAGCTTTCTTGATATATATCACCTTTTCCCATAAGGTTCAATGTTTCAACCCATTGATCTTTCATTCCCCTCATTAATGCAATTTTCAAAACGTTATTAGGCAAGGGTGCAGATGCATAAGGGGATCTTTGAAGATTATATTGGAATCGTTCCACATACTCTTCCAAGGTCTCACTTGGTTTTGCTGTCATCTGGAATATTTCATCTTTTAATTCCCGGGACCTGCAATAATCTTGATATTTATTTAAAAATGCAGCCTTCATATGATCCCAATCAGTTATGACACCCCCACCTAATCCCATAAACCATCGTAAGGCTGCCCCTTTTAATGTAAAAGGGAACAATTTCAGTTTCTGGGCGTCGGTGGTCTAATCATATCCTCTACACAGCACATCAAATTCAAACAGAAACGCATCTGGGTCTTCTGATGTCAAACCATGAAATGTGGGAATATATTGAAGAGGAATAGCTTTCATGGGTGCATTGAATGCAATATCTACTATAGGATATTGCAACGTAGAGGTCTGCTGGTTCTGGGCCATTTGATCAAAGATATGCCAATACCCTTCTGGGATTTCCAGGGAATTTCTAGGTTGACGATTAGGGGTTGAAATAGCTTTAACAACACTCCCTTTGTCTGGAATAAGTATTCCCTGTTGTCCTATCGTTTGAGGCGATTCAGGACCTTGGTTTTGAATAAATTGAACAACACTTCCCTTGTTTGGGCTGTTTATTGTTTGGGAAATTCTAATAGGAGATTGTGAGTCTGTGGTTTCTCCCGTTTCCCCTTCTCCTTCTTGGAGATTGCTGGAGTTCCCTTCTTGAAGGAAATTTATGCAAGGGTTCTCAATTTCTTGGGAATCTTGCTTAATTCCCTCTGTTTGACAGTATATCTCAGTAAAGGCCTCAGATGGTGACTCTGTAGCCTAAAGGGAACTAGTAGGATGTCTAGAAGTAGTTCTTTTAAATCCTACAGATGGCTGAGATTCAGTTCTTTTAAGGATTTCGTCAATAAAGGTCGTGCGCCCAAGGGTCACCGGTCCCTTAAGTTTTTCAGTTTTAGGAGGAATTTTGTTTCACTTAATTGGTTTATTCATTCAAAGAAACAATCCTACATTCCTACCCAAAAGAAAAGCTTACTTACTTCTACTGTGAAGCGAGCTGCGAACAAGTATGTTTCTTGCCCAGTGCGCAGGTTCTTACCTTCCATCTTTAATACCCAATTCTCCACAAGCAGAAGAAAATCAGCTGTGCATTACTCCTGTAAAATGGCATACACTCTCCCCGGCAACGGCGCCAAAATGTTGCACCATAAAAAGGTATCTTTTGAACACCTAATTAGCCTACATTAATTATCAATCCGGGAGCGTCTTTTTATCTCAAGAGTGTACTCTGTCTGAGGCTGCAATTATCTAAGAGTAACACTTATGAAGATGTAGCATAGAATATCAAAAGTAATAAATGCTTGGAAAGAAATCTGATTACAATAACAGGAATAGAAAGGCTAAACTATAGCAATCTTGCTGGAAATTGATTAGGGATGCAGTAGCAATAACTCTTTCCCCTAGAAATCGATGTAAGATGACCAAATCTTGGGACTTGGAGCGAATAGCTCTATCCTCTACAGTTTGGAGATCTTAAAGCAATTGAAACAATCGCAGATTCAATTAAAGCAACTTAAAGGAAATGAAATCTAGAGAAGGAACAACAGTATAAAAGAAACAACGATTACAAGTCTAATGCAATTCAAATAAATAAATCTTCACACTCAAGCCTATCGACAGTCAATCATAGTCTAATAACAAACCATGGATTAATGGAACAACAACTCACTGTAATTATAGAACAACAAAGCCATAAGGTAGTAACAAGATAAATAATCAATAAATGTAATTGCGGTAAAGAACGAAACAGCAATGGCTCTGCACTTGATTCAATAATGAAACGATTCTATAGTAAGAATAAATACCAAACACACTTCACGCATCAAAAAACAAAGATTAATAATACAACATCATAGTAATTCCACCAGAGCTGGGCCCTTAGCACCAGTGAAATACCGCTGGGCTAACTCAGAACTCTTAGAAAATGGATGAAACCTGTGTCTTATATTAAATCGAAAAGCATTACAGCTAGAGTTCTCTCACAACCGAGAATCCACAAAATTAGATTACAAAAAGAATAAAATTCTTTCAGGTAAGCTCTCCTTCACAATAACTACTGCCCCCTGTCGCTAAAGATCATTGCCTTATATTTAATTCTTCAACGGATAAATCAAGAAATATGATAAGGTTGAACAGTGATCCCTCAGGATCTTTCGATCCTGAGGGATTCGCTCCTTTCTTGTTTTGTCAACGTTCTTTTCACTCTGTTCAAGGCCGAGCTGTCCCTTGCCTTTTCTGGGCGATTCGTTCAGATCTTCTTGGCTTCAGCTGGATATGGTTCATCATGGATGGAACAACAGTTAGATCATTCTCAGCCATGCATTTGATACAGCTGCTCACCTCTTCAAATTCCTGTTTTTTCAATAAAAACATCCTTTAGTCATCTTTCTATGCTAAACATAAAACTTTCCAAATTAATTGCAATTCTTATGATAAATTACCTTTCCAAGGAAAACAGAAGTATATCTATGGTAAAAGAATGGAAAAATACATAGCAATTTCATACCTCTTTCAATTCCCAACAACATTATACTGCATTTTTCAGATCTAGATCTGCAGATCTGCACCTTTATGCAGTGGATCTCATGAAACCCTTACCGGGTTATTCTCTTTGATGTATAAAGAGGCCTAATCTCCATTTTTATTCATAATTTCATGTACTAAACTCTAGGTCTGATATTCAAATTGTTTTTCATTCAAACCCTTTAGAAAATCACGCAGTCTGTGCTTCAGTAAATTTCTGTTGAGTCAAGTCATGGGGTTTGGGCATTTTTAAGCCATATTGGGAGTGGTATATCTGTTTAACATAACTAGAGTCATTTGTTTGGGCTGAAATTTGATATATAAGTCTCTTATGACCTAAGCTACGGGATCCCACCATTCTTTGCCCTTATTTTTATGCAAATCTCTGAAGTTAACGTTTTTAGGGCTAAAATAACTGCTTTTCCCTACTTTGGGTTGAAGGAATGAATCCTAATGTTTGCTGCTATGCATATTATTGAAGGAAATATGTTTTAATACCTGATATGAGTTATATGGCTGCATCTCCAACTCTATAATACCTTAAGGTATTCTATTTGTTGTAGAAAATCCCTATTTTGGGATATTACATTCCACCACACTTCATTCCACAGATTCATTTTTTCCTAAGAAACCTTTTCAACCTAGAGTTTTATTTCTATCCCCAAATAGTTCAAGTTCATCCCCTAACATTTATGATGCATTTTTCAATACTTCATTCTCATTTCCAAGCTCTTCTTCTATCATCCCAACTACATCTTCTAATATCTCAATCTCATCTGCAAGTGCTTTAACTACATCTGCAAGTACTTCAAGTTATTCACCAAGTACTTCAAAATTACCTTCTAGCCAAGCTAGAATCCAGGCCATGGCTGCCAGATATTCCCCATTGGTCCTACAAGCCCCTCTAAATGCCATGCCCCAAGATTATCAAAGCAAAATCCCTCAATTTGAAGGAACCACCCACTATACTGCGCAACACCACGTTAATAAAATGATAGACTACTTTGAATTGCATGAATTAGATGATGTTGAAGTTCAAATGAGACTTTTTGCTCAAAATTTAGCCGGTGATGTTAAGAAGTGGTTTAAAGGTTTACCCGCTGGTAGTATGGATGATTTATATGTTTTACATAGGATGTTTCTTAATAAATGGGAGAAGAAGAAGAATCCATTACAAATTTTTTCTGAATTTGAAAAAATAAAAAGAGCACCAAATGAAACAGTTCAAGACTATTGTACAAGATATAACAGTATTTCAATGCAATCATTGCTAATATTAAACCTCCTCCAAACTCTACCCTTATCAAATTCCCTAATGGATTTGATACAAATATGGCTTACCAACTGACAGAGAGAAACCCATAAACCTTAGATAAAATTCAAAGTAATGCTATAAGTGTAGAGGCAAACATGTTAGCTAAGAAAACTAGATTAAGAAATGAAAGAAGAGTGACAATAAAAGAGGAAACATCAACCTCATATTTGAAAATAGATAACTTAGCAAAAACATTAGAAAGAATGATGGATAGGTTAGATAACATGGAAAATAAGCCACAGTGGGATAACCAACAACAAGGACCTCAAATTAGAAATCCCAATTTTAGGAAATACACCAACACTGGTAAATCTAGAGAATCAACACCTGATCAAACAATAAGACCACCTTTCCAAGAGAATTATGCTGAAATTTCTCACCAAAACGAAGATGATGAAGACACTCAGATAAATCTAATGGGTATTAATGACGATAACACCATTTTTCTTACACAAGAAGAACATGAGTTATATGAGTTACAACAACTACAATTAGATTCTAGTGAGTCTTTTGATTACAAGAAAGGTTATGAGTTTGCAATTAATGAAGTTCATAAGCAATGTAACCTTAGAAGCAAGAAAAATTTAGATCCTTCTACTAAGAAATCTGACCAAACTCAAACAAAGAAGATAACAGAGGTTCCTACAACTAAAGTTCTACAAATTCTTGCTAGGGAAACCCAACAAAAATCTAGTTCAACTTAGAAGAATTCAAGTCCTAATCAGAAAATTTCAAGTCCCAAAATTTCACCTAGTCCTAAAATTGTTGACATTACAGATACTGCTATTCAAACATCAGTATATCCTCAAAAATCTGCTGCTACCAAGACACATTTTTTTGTTAAAACAACAGTTCCAGATTCAAAAACATCTGCTGCTGATCCAAAATCAACTGATTCCACTGCAAAAACAGCTACTGAACCTAAAAATATGCCAAAATTTCCACTGCATCTCAAACTGTCCCTGAAAATAAAATTAAAAGCAGTAAAACAGTGGAAACACCAACAGAAAATGAAAAACCAACTGTAGAAAAAGAAGATAAACCCACCCAAACTATAGTTACAAAGGAAGAAATAATTCAGTTAGGAAAATCACAAGAACCATCCAATATCCAAGCTGAAATTTCCAAATTGAAGATACCAATTCCTTTAACAGAATTGGTTAAAGATGATCTATTAAAATCATGATTCATACTAACAACATATCACTGAAACTTTAAATATGAATGATGGAGAAGACTCTATAAATTTAAGTGATGATCAACCAGAACTAATCTTTGGTCCTGAAGTTAATGGAAAACACCAAGAGGGAGGAGTTCCTACTTTCTACATTAGCTTAACTATTCATGATAAGATTTTACATAATGCAATGCTAGATTCAGGTGCCTCACATAATTTAATGCTAAAAGCAATAATGGAAACCTTGAATTTAGACATCACTAGACCTTATAAAGATCTCTTCTCATTTGATTCTAGTAAAGTGAAATGTCTTGGCTTAATAAAATATTTATGTGTTACTTTAGTTCAATACCCTGGAAAAAGCATAGTCATGGATATTGTAGTAGCTGAAATCCCTCCTAAGTATGGAATGCTGTTATCTCGCTCATGGGGAGCTAAACTGCAGGGATCTCTTCAACTAGACATGTCTTATGCAATAATATCGATTTTTGTCCAATACAAGAAACTTTATAGAGAGACATTAATGAGGTACATGGTTAGTAGTGTAGAAAGACCTCAAAATTATCCTATTTATTCTACACCTACTGATATGGACTCCTTCATTTTATGTAATTCTGAAACTAGCATAGAAAGCAACATTGAACTAAAAAAGAAAAAGAAAGCACCAGACAATGAAAACATTTTTCATGAATCGATGTGGCATTTAGAATTTGATGGATCAATGAACAAATTAGGAGCAGGAGCAGGAGTTTGGATACACAAAATGGAAAACAATCATGTAGAAGGTCATGCCTTTAGATTAAATTTCAAATGTACAAACAACATGGTTGAATATGAAGCTTTGATTTTAGGGCTGCAGATTGTTAGAAATTTCAGAGCCAAAAGAGCGTCAATCATGGGTGACTCTGAGTTAATTGTGAAATAGATTAGAGGAGAATATTATGTATAAAATCCTAGATTAAGCCAATATAGAGAAACAATTTTAGATCTGATTGGTGAACTGCTTGAATGTGACTTTGCTGCAATTCCTAGAAAACAAAACATGCATGCACACAATTTAGAAAATTTTGCTAGTACATGTAATCTGCCTTTTCAACCAAATCATAAATATACAGCAGAAGTTAAACACAAGCCTACAATACCAGATAATCTAAAATATTGGCATATATTTTCACAGGATGAACAGATTTATCATTTCATGAATGTTGAAGGAGAATTTCAGAATTGTAACATAGACACAGATTGTACAGTAGATCAAACCATAGATATTGAGATTGATATAAGTGTTGTAGATGTAAATAATTTAGATTTCACTAAACCCACTAAATTTAATCAAGTAGAAATAGATAATTTAGAAAAGGTAGATATTGAAGAATTAACAGATGATGATTTTGGCATTTTAAACCTTAAGAACAACTTTTTACCTAAGGGATTAGCTCCTTTAGAAGATCTTTTTGATTCAAATGATGTTGTAAGAAACCAAAGATGGAACCATTAAGATCTGACATAGAAGAATGAAATATAGGAACATAACTGAAGCCTAAAATGATAAAACTTTCAAAAGCCTTACCTCAAGAAGAAAAGTGAAATACATAGCTTTGTTTAAGGAATTTCAGGATGTATTTGCATGGAGTTACGAAGACTTAAAATCTTATGACACTTGCATAATAAAACACAAAATACCCACACAAGAAGATCAAAAACCTTTCAAACAAAAGCTTAGAAGAACCAATCCAGTTTTAATGCTTTAATTGAAAAAGAGGTTAAGAGAATGTATGAAGCCCAGATAATTGCACCTATCAGATATTCTGATTGGGTTTCAAACCTAGTTCCCACTAGGAAGAAGATAGGGGAAATCAGACTATGTGTTGATTTCCAGAATTTAAATAAAGTGTCCTTAAAAGATAACTACCCTCTCGCCAAGATGGATCACATTTTACAGAGGGTGGTTGGTTCTTCCAGGTTTTCATTGCTTGATGGATTCTCTGGATATAACCAGATTTTAGTTCAACTAGAAGACCAACCAAAGACTACATTTACCACTCCTTGGGGTACTTTCATGTATGTGAAAATTCCTTTTGGATTAATGAATGCAGGATCCACTTTTCAAAGAGCTATGAATATAGCTTTAGCTAAATAAATTCATGATTTTCTTGTAATCTATCTAGATGATATTACTATATTTTCAAAGACTGACAATGAACATCTAGATCATCTCAGACAAGTGTTTATCAAATGCAAGAAATTTGGTATTTCTTTAAATCCTAAAAAGACTCTATTTAGGCTTGAAGAAAGTAAATTGTTAGGACATATCATATCTAAAGAGGGAATTAGGATAGACCCAGCTAGAATAGAGGCTATTATGAACATAAGCCATGCTAGGAATATTAAAGAATTGCAAAATTTCTTAGGTAAAATCAATTTTATGAGAAGATTCATTTCAAACTTGGCAGAAATAATTAGAGAACTCAATATCATGTTGAAAAAAAAGACTCAGTACTTAAATGGACTGTGGAGGCCAAACAATCATTTGAATCAATCAAACAAGCCTTAACAAAAACATCAGTCCTAATAAGTCCTGATTTCAAAAAATATTTCATTATTTTTTCCTTTGGTTCAAAACATACTATTGTTGCAGTCTTACTGTAGAAAAATGATCAGGGCTATAAGCAACCCATTTCTTTTTTCAGCAAATCACTGAGATGCCAATTTAAAGTATAACATAATGGAAAAGCAGGCACTAGCTTTAGTGAAGGCTATCAAATACTTTAGAGTATACATCTTGTATTCACATATCATTGCTTATGTTCCAAATTCAGTTGTGAAGGACATTCTAACTCAGAATGGGCTTGATGGTAAAAGAGGCAAATGGATTGCCACCATTTTGGAATATGACATAGAAATTAAGCCCACCAAACTCATTAAAGGTCAAGGTTTAGCCAAACTTATGGCTGAATCAAATGGTCATGCTTTAGATATAAATTTTATTGCCCACTTAGATGATCAGGAAGAGATGGCGACTCCACATATCACTGAAGCCTTTTCAGACTCACCATGGTATGCAAATATTATATTTGTATTACTAAATTTACAAGCTCCTCCTGAATTATCAACAACTAAAGCTAGATTTTTTAAGTTAAAGGCAATGGAGTTTTGTATCATAGACAATGCACTATTTTGGAAAGATCATGGTGGAATTTTATTGAATTGTTTGCTTAAGAAGAAGCTGATAAAGTTTTAGAAGAGTTTCATGCAGGTGAATATGGAGGACACTTTTATTGGAAGAAAACTGCAAATAAAATCTTGAGAGCTGGTTTTTACTGGCCTGCACTGTTTGCATATGTGAAAAATTATGTGACCTCCTATCACAAATGCCAAATCTTTGAAGGAAAGAAAAAAATGGTACCTTTACCCCTTAAACCCATCTCCACAGAAATGCCTTTTCAGCAATTGGGTCTTGACTTCATTGGTGAAATCCACCCTCACTCATTAGCCCAACACAAGGGGATTTTAAAAGCCACAGACTATTTCACCAGGTGGATAGTATACATTCCTTCTAGGCAAGCCACTGATATTGTCATAATCTCTTTTTTAGAAAACAACATACTGTCTAGATTTGGATGCCCCCAGAAGCTCCTTACTGATAATGCAACTACTTTCAAGTCTAAAACGATGATTGACTTCTGTAATAAATACCACATTACCCTTGGCCATTCCACTTCTTATTACCCTCAAGGTAATGGTCTTGCTAAATCCTCCAATAAAAGCCTTGTGAATATCATCAAGAAACTACTAGAAGACTATAAGAAAACCTGGAACAAAAGGTTAGTGCTTGCCTTATGGGCAGATAGAATTACCATAAAGAAGTCTGTTGGTACATTCCCTTATCAGCTGATTTATGGGATGGATGCTGTTTTTCCTTCTTCTTTAGGAGTACCAGTAATGAAAATAATTCAAGAACTGCAGGTAGAAACCAATGATATCCAAAGAAGGATAAATCAGACCATACACTTGTAGCAAAATAGAGAGGAGTCTATCTCAAGTCTCAAGTTATTCAAGAGAAGATTAAAAATATATTTGACAAGAAGACTAAGGAAGATGATTTTTATATAGGTGTCAAAGTTCTTAAGTGGGATTCCAGGAGAGAAGATAAAGGTAAACATGGGAAATTTGATTTCTTATGGAAAGGCCCTTATGTCATTTATGGTTACAAAGGTAACAATGCATTCTTTTTGAAGGAGTTGGATGGATCAGATCTGCCAGGTGGACCTATAAATGGTAGAATGCTGAAGCATTACTATTCCCCAAAATAACAATAGTTCACTTTTTTACTTTGCTCATTGTACACAACTTTGCAACATTTATTTGGATACGCTACTACGCAGAAGATACTCCGCGCCGGTCACTTTTGGCCTACCAGATTTCACGATTGCATCCTCGCGGTCAGAAGTTGTCATGCGTGCCAAATTTTTGATCGTAAAATCTACAAACCACCAATGCCAATGCATCCTATTGTCTCTGTGGGACCGTTCTCACACTAGAAAATTTGGCAGAAATTCCGACGGCCAATTCATCGCTATTCCGACACATAGTTGTCGCAAGAGCGACAGTTCGAGGGCGGGCAAAACGTGGTTTACCATGCCGTCGCAGTTCCGACGCAATTAAAAAGTGTCGCACTATCGACACTTTTTCCGTCGCTTCCAAACAAGCGTCACTCTTTCGACATTTCCCAATCCGTCACACTTCCGACCTTTGTAAACTGTCGCACTTTCGACGAAATATGGTCCGACGTTTTGAACGTCGCTCTTCCAACATTTGTAAACTATCACAATTACGACGAAATGTGGTCCGATGTTTTGAACGTCGCTCTTTCGATGTTTGTAAACTGTTGCATTTCCGACGTAATGTGGTCTGACGTTTTGGACGTCGCTCCTCCGACGGTTGTAAACTGTCACAATTCTGACGAAATGTGGTCCAATGTTTTGGATGTCTCTCTTCCGACGTTTGTAAAAGGTCGCAATTCCAATGAAATATGGTCCGATGTTTTGAACGTCGCTCGTCCGACATTTTTATACTGTTTCTCTTTCGACGTTTCTAATCTGTCGCAATTCCGACGCTTACAAGGCATCGGTATAGCGACGGCAGGTTCAATTTAAAAAAAAAAATGAAACTTTAAAAGAGGAAAAGCACTGTTTTAAATATATTATATGAAGTAAAACAGTCCATGAAGTCATTACATTTTCACATCTGAAGATTGGAACCCAAATATCCATCCAGAAAAGTGGAAGTCCCACCCCAGACAATGATAGAAAAATACCCCATGTCACATACAGAGACATGATATAAAACCCAGTAACGGTCCACATGGAGATTATCGACAATCTGAGAAAGCATCCAAATATGCCTGAGGCATCTATAAGAAAGTGAAATAGCAGTATGTAGAATAGTAAAGCAACAGATAGAGTACCGAAGTCCATTGTTCCAAATACAAATTAAAGTACCCAAAATCCTTGAACAAAGAAAAATGCTTATCATGTGAGGAGTGTGATATGTCCAAAATATAAAAAGACCATTAGACCATATCAATAAACCAGCAACATAGACCAGCATAGCTAGTTTTGAAGGCAGAGTGATAAACATTAATCATTTTTTTTTCATAAGAGAAAAAACACTGTTTTGAATATATTATATGAAGTAAAACAGTCCATGAAGTCATTACATTTTCACATCTGAAGATTGGAACCCAAATATCCATCCAGAAAAGTGGAAGTCCCACCCCAGACAGTGATAGAAAAATACCCCATGTCACATACAGGGACTTGATATAAAACCCAGTAACGGTTCACATGGAGATTATCGACAAATCTGAGAAAGCATCCAAATATGCCCGAGGCATCTATAAGAAAGTGAAATAGAGTATGTAGAATAGTAAAACAACAGATAGAGTATCGACATCCATTGTTCCAAATACAAATTAAAGTACCCAAAATCCTTGAACAGAGAAAAACGCTAATCATGTGAGGAGTGTCATATGTCCAAAATATAAAAAGACCATTAGACCATATCAATAAACCAGCAACATAGACCAGCATCGCTAGTTTTGAAGGCAGAGTGATAAACATTACTCATTTTTTTTTCACAAGAGAAAAAACGCTGTTTTGAATATATTATATGAAGTAAAACAGTCCATGAAGTCATTACATTTTCACATATGAATATTGGAACCCAAATATCCATCCAGAAAATTGGAAGTCCCACCCTAGAAAGTGATAGAAAAATACCCCATGTCACATACAGGGACTTGATATAAAACCTAGTAACGGTCCACATGGAGATTATCGACAATCTGAGAAAGCATCCAAATATGCCCGAGGCATCTATAAGAAAGTGAAATAGTAGTATGTATAATAGTAAAGCAACAGATAGAGTACCGATGTCCATTGTTCCAAATACAAATTAAAGTACCCAAAATACTTGAACAGAGAAAAACGCTAATCATGTGAGGAGTGTGATATGTCCAAAATATAAAAAGACCATCAGACCATATCAATAAACCAACAACATAGACCATCATCGCTAGTTTTGAAGGCAGAGTGATAAACATTAATCATTTTTTTTTCACAAGAGAAAAAATGCTATTTTGAATATATTATATGAAATAAAACAGTCCATGAAGTCATTAAATTTTCACATCTGAAGATTGGAACCCAAATATCCATCCAGAAAAGTGGAAGTCCCACCCCAGACAATGATAGAAAAATACCCCATGTCACATACGGGGACATGATATAAAACCCAGTAACGGTCCACATGGAGATTATCGACAATCTGAGAAAGCATCCAAATATGCCCGAGGCATCTATAAGAAAGTGAAATAGCAGTATGTAGAATAGTAAAGCAATAGATAGAGTACGTACCGACGTCCATTGTTCCAAATACAAATTAAAGTACCCAAAATCCTTGAACAGAGAAAAACGCTAATCATGTGAGGAGTGTGATAACCATCTGCAGAAACCCAGGCTCGCTTGTAAGATCAGGCTCGCTTGATTCCAAAATTGGTAACCATTTGTTGCATCCGAGATGTAAGGTTCAGGCTCGCTTGTTTCCATTAGTAGCCCGCTACAGCATCCACCCTGTTCATAGCAAAAAGGTTCCTGTACTAGATATACAGAGAAAGAGTATAATACATAGACCATATAAACATGGCTCTGTATTTCAAAAAATAGGTTTAAAATAGAAACAGGGCAACATTTTTTTTTCTAAGTAAATTTAATCTATTAACAGTGGGAATAAAATTACACCAAAGTCAAAATCATTGCCCAGACTCATGGAAAATTTGTCATAAAAAAATCAAAAAATTAAGAAGACTGCCCTCATATGGGGAAACTAGTCTTGAACGTTTAATTTACAGAATTCAAAAATATTACAAAGGTCCAGCACAGTCAAATAATCTAAAAGAGCCCAATTAAGTGGGCCACGAAGCAAGAAAAACAAATTAACCAAACTACTCCTCCAGCTCCTCGACGACTCGGCACCATCCTTCGGAAGGTCCAGGATCGCTAGGTGCTACCTCCACATTCATGCCACGACTCCCCTCCTGAAGGCCCGAATGCTGGCCGGCTTTTTCCGAGCTCAGACCCGCCAGACGGGTGCATTCTTCCTCCGTTTGGGCCTCCTCGCGGAAAACCACAGTGACTGAAGCTGTAATTCGTGGGCGGTTGAGAGAGCAATTAAAGGAAAATTGCATAGTGCGCGTCGTGGGAGAAGGTGAACTAGCGGTGAGAAAACTAGGAGCAGGGGAATCCATACGGTGGCCAGATCCTACAACCCGACCCCGCCCACTCCTAGTATTTGGATAGCAACCTACGTAATAATCACTGGACTGGCCGGAAGACAACTCGGTTGAGGGGCTGGAGGGAGCACGCAGGAGTTGACCTCTAGTGCTCCCCCTGCGGCAACGCATCCTTTGACGCACGCGAGGCATGGGTGCAGTCTCACTAGCAGTGGGCACAAGAGGAGACGGAGAAGCAGAATTCCAAGAAACAGAGGAAGACAGACAAGGACCAGACCGAGAGAAATGAAGATATGCAGCAAGGTCTACGCAGCAGTTCAGCTGGCCACTTCTCCTTCTCGTCATAGTGAGCAGGCAGTGTAACCCAGCAACCGACTCGTCTGAAAAACCAAAGCGAAATGCCATTTTATCAATGCAATGCAATCGAAGGACGCTCGTCATAATTAATCTCTGATCATTAATGAGAGCCAAAGTTCGGATCATATTGGAGCATGCAGAATCGCTAACGGGAGTGGGGGTCTGATCTTGAAAAGTGTTAAAATTTAATGCAATTTGATGTGAAAACCTTGGAACTTAATTGAACATCGTTAAATCTTAATGCAATTGATATGAAATCGCCACATCCATGTCCCATCGCCTTAAACGCCATCGAATGCACTCGCAGCCGGGAGCAGGGCAAGTTTTTATTGAGGACACGTGGCAGAAATTGATTGGAGCAGATCTTTGTTTGGGCCGCTCGCGCAGTGGAAATCCGGACCCGATAAATATTAGGGCGAATTTGATAAGAAATTTGCATCACAACTCTCCCTCCGTATGCCAGCCCAACTTCGGACCTGAAAAATATTAGGGTGGAATTCATTTGGTTTTCGCGTCACAAAATTGGCCGACGTCAGCAAGCTATTTTGGAACGCGAATTTGGTTTGAATTATTGTTTATCGTTGTTTGAAGTCCGGCGGGCTCGACTTAAGAACAATTTTGTTTGATCCCATCTTATAAAATTTGTGTTGGTTTTCTTTGATAATACACATATTTATAATAAATCATGAGAATACCACACTAAACATGTGGAAAAGTTATATAAATTATTGAGAACAATCATTTTTATGTAAAAATATCCAAATGTGCTTTTGGGAAATAAGAATTCGAGTATTTGGTTCATATCGTTTTAAAGGAAGGAGTGAAGTTGGAGCCTCAAAAGATGCAAGCTATTACAAAATGACCTATTCCTAAGAAAATCAAGGTTCTTAGAAGATTTTTTAGACTTACATGATATTATTGATCATTTGTTAAGAATTATGCATGCATTTCAAGTCCACTCACAATCTCTTGAAGAAAATATCATTTATATGGAATGATAAGGCTACTTTGGCATTCTCTCTTTTAATGGATGCCATGTCTTCTACACCAACATCGGTTGCACCTACTTTTGGTAAAACATTCATAGTAGAGTGTGAGGCACTAGGACAAGGAATTTACGTAACATTAACACAATAAGGGATATCATTGGCTTTTAAAAGCAATGAATTCAAAGAAAATATTTGGTGAAATCTACGTATGAAAAATAAATGGAAGCAATATTACATGCAATAAAAAATGGGGATAGTATATCACTGGGAGGTACTTTAAAGTCAAGATATACCATGATAGCATAAAGTATTTTTTGAAGCTATGGATTTCATTGGAAGATTAACAAAATGAGGAGAAAAAATGCAAAGTTTTAATTTTGAGATAATCTGCAAAAAGGGTAAGGAAAATTTAGTACATGATGCTCTTTCTAAAATAGAAGAGGCCTCAAATTTATATCCAATTACATTTTCTATTCCTAGGTGGCTAGAAGAAGCTTGACATAATGGAAAAATGACAATAGTACTAAACAAAAACTAAAATTTATAAAGGATGGGATGAACTCTATGGAGCATTGGGAGTGAAAGAGAGATATACTTTGGTCAAATGTAGAATATTTTTATGCATGCAACCATATTTGAATAAACAAATATTAATGGAGTCCCATGTCTCTCTGATGGTAGGATGCAGGGTTCCTTAAAACATCTCAAAGGATCAAAAAATATATTTTTGGAAGGAATGAGGAAAGATATTCAAAATTTTGTAAGAGAAGGTCAAGTTTGCATGATAAATAAAAGAGAGATAGTCAAATCTATAGGGTTACTTCAACCATTCCACATACATATTAAAAGACTAGAAGATATATCAATAGACTTTATTACAGGGTTACTGAAATATAAAGGTAAGTATTAAATTTTTGTGGTCATTTATATAGACAAATTTTGTAGATTTTTTTTGTAGAGCTCAGAGTACATAAACAACAGGCCAAGTGGCAGAAGTGTCCGTGAAAGAAATTCATAGTCTTCATGGTTTTCCTAAAGTAATAGTAACAAGAAAATTTTGGAAATAATTATTTAATATGAGTGGAGAAACACTAGCTGCCATGAGTTCCACATATCAAACACAATGAAATGGTCAAACAAAAATAGTTAACAAATGTTTTTAAGGTTATCTACAATGCTACTCTTTAGAAAAGCAACTTAGTATGCCATAATTAATAATCATTCCATGTTCACTTTTGTTAATAGGTTTATGTCAGACGATGATGCAGGGGCATTAGGCACTAGCCAGAAATGTAGGAGGTTTTGTCCACATGTTGTGGCTAGGAGGGTTCGAAAACATTTGAGTTGTAACATCTAGGTGTCAATACCTCAGCTGACTGTATTACTTAGACTAGTTAGAGTTGTAGGAGTCGAACAGTTTCAGTTAGTTGAATTATTATAATTAGACCTTTTGATTTCTAGAACGGTCTTCTCAGAGGAACCAAAGAGCCATATGTTATGTATATAAATTGTAATTCCTCGGATGAATAAAAGTAGAGAGGGAAGAGGAGAGTAGAGAGGGGATTTCTGCAATAAACCTCTGTGTGTGAACAATTGTTTCCAGTTAAATGATTTCCAAGCTTAGTTTCCATTGAATTATCTCGAAATGCTAATTGTGAAGAATTGTTTAACTATGAGGCGATTGGGTACTGATAATTCCATTCTTTTGTCTTTGAATTCCTTGTGAACTCACCCCACCCAAAGGCGAGGTCTGTGTAGAGAACCGGGGTCGTGAACACTGTTCAAATATAAAAATCCCGCTTAATAAAGAGACAAAATTATTGTGCTTTCGGAACTTGACCTGAGGATTGGACATGAGTTAACAAACAAAAGGATAGCGGAACCAGACTTGCACTCGTGGTCAAGCCCTATACCAAAACCACGAGTGGAATCACAAAAGCGGGTTGCCCATATCGCACCGCTTTTGCGGAGTAGGCGGTATTTCTTATTCGCGAGCGATTCCATAGGGAATGCAACACGTGGCGAAGTGACCCTTGGAAAACCACCGTTTAACTTGCGCCATCGCACGTTAAAGCCCGACGTTGGAAGCCGAGCGAAATTTCCAAGAGTCGTTGATTTGGAGAAGGGCCATTGGACGGTGGTTGCACGTTGAACTTGCCCAGAGGTTAACTAAGGTGTGCGGAGGATAGCCAGGTACAATATGAGTGTTTGATTGGTTATTGATATATATAGGTGGGGCCAGAGTATAATGAAATTTTTTAATTAAACGACTGGCAGATAATTAGCATAAGTCTGGAGCGTGTTATTTGTAAGGCTGGGTGGTGAAATATAGAGCCGAAAGTTCATTACAAGTTATTTATTTAAAAAGAAACATGGAGTATAAATACAAAGTGTTGAAAGTTAAACATTGGTTATAAGTCTTGGAGATAATATAAAGTCGAAAATATAAATTAAAGTCCAAGCATTTTGGATAGTATTTATTTATCAAATTCTACGAATTTCTACGAATTTGATAAATAAACCCGAAGAAAGAAGAAGTCAATTAAGACTCAGGCTGGAGGAAAAGAACGGGGTAAACCAAGGGAAAATGCTGACAGAGCGATTGTAGACACACCAACTCTCCTTAGGGGTCCAATTTTAGTTTTGTTGCGTCACACGATGATCTCTCTTCTCTGGCATTTACTTGTATTGAAGATCACTATTCTAGGAATAAGGAGTTATTTTCTCCAAAAATAACCCTAGCCAAACATTGACAATGCATCAAGGATATCTTTCCATGCTTCATAAGTACATATGTTCTACTTCTAAATCATGTCTTGGAAGTGGTTGTTTTGCTGGAAATTATTCACCAGTTGGTTTCATACCAAAGTCTTTTTCACATTTTCAGCATCCAATACATGAAAAAGACAATGGTTTAAAACAACATAAATATTTGAAATTTTGCAAGAATTGTCTGGCACACTTTGAATATGAATTTTGAAGTCAAGTGCATGATGCTGTATAGGATCAAGTGTCATTTGAATACCAAATGTTTCACAAGAAACTTCTCAACATGCTACCCTGCAGTAAGGATTAAATGACAATATTGCATCAACTATTTCCATAATAAAAGTGCACCTCGGCCATAAGACTAAACAACTACAAATGTTGTAGATCTAACAAGACCACACAATCAAATGTATTCCACAAGGCCAATACGTATGAAAAATTAAAAGGAGTTTGCAACCAAAAATACCTTAGGCAACTAATTCAATTAGATACACCAAACCATCAGCAAAAAGGAAAACCAGCCTACTTGGCCCCAATATTTTCAACTGGGTCCTCTAATTCAACCAATAAAAATGCCAAAACCATAGCATTGAGATACATTTCATTACACTGTCAATAAAAATAAAATTTGACTCAGCCATAACCCTTTCCTTTTATTGTTGTGAAAAGCTTTATGCATTACTCTAATGTGGCTAGTCCATAGGCCAAGTAGACCACTGGGTAACAAATATGTTTCTTTTCACCTTTGAGTTTTCAAATTATGCCTACCAAATCTAAGACATTTAAGAGGGGGAACTAATACAACGTTAAAAAGAAAACCAAAGCACACATCTACAAATTACCTCCTTAGCTACTGTCACACCATCATTAACTATTTTCAGAGAACCATGCTTGCTCTCCAAGACAACATTTTTCCCTTCGCCCCAAGGGTGACTCCAACAAGATCAGAAAATTTGTTCACACCGCCTGCAAGACAAATTGACAATGCTTTCAGTAAGTGTGCAATTGAATGCCAGACCATATGCCAAAACAACCCTCCATGAAAAATTAAAATAGCACATTAAAATCGAATATAAGTGGACAAGGAAAGATCCACCGCAGTGAAGTTTCACGTGCAGGTGACCTTCCTTTAAACATAATTTTTCTCTGACCTGCAATTTTTTTGTCACTGAGCCATCCTTGTTGAAGTACAACTCCTTTTCCATAGATCTTGTATTAACTACCTTCTCTCTGTCGCGTAATCTCAGAGTCCCTCTTCTGCTTGAGCGATTAAGGGAAATGGGTGAAAAAACTGAAAGAGAAGACAATTGTCTGCCATAATTATCAAACATTGCACCCAACTTCTTCCCCTTTCCATTGTTACCCAATGAGGTAGATGTGGCAATTGTTGTCATACTGCCTAAAGCAGAGGCCATTTTCTCTTATGCTGAATATAGAATTACAAGATATTCATATTAGTATGAACCTTAAAAAACATGACTCCCATTGCTAAAAACCACTTTTAAGTTGTAACAGGCAAACTAAACAACTATCGCAACTTTTGGCAACTTCTGGAGCATTAAGAGAGAAACAACCAAAGAGAAATACAACCACAGTCCTCATTTTAATGAGACTGGACTATATATTTGCATTAAGATAATAGAAAGAAATCACGACTATATTAAGGCCAACACAAAACAATCTTTAACCAGTGTCTCTCGCGGCCTTCAGGTTGCCATGCTAGAGGTTGCATATTTTTAATTTAAATTCTTGACCTCTCGTGCCCATCTATGAATGCATCAAATGGGATATCTACATCAAATGCTCCTTTATATCCCCAAAAACAAATTCCCTACTACAAGAGCACCAGTATTGATGGATCACCCCACACCATCCCACCCACTAGAAACGGTGAAAAAGGAAACCCGAGAAAACTTCTGAAATATCTCAAGATGACTATATGGGTGGTTCTTATGAATCAACCAACCATTCAAAACATTCTCATCAATCCAAACCATGAGTATTATGTGACGATATTCAAGCAGGCACTGAATCGGATTTCTGAAGCTATGTTAGAGAAACCCTAAACTCTCATTGAAAATAGGTGAAATGTGGCACCACTCAGAGATTGACATGTGCCAATTGGTACAAGTGGTAGACAATTGGCATGCTCAAACAACGAGGTGATGTAGGAATGACGTGAGGGAGAAAATATCAGAAAAGCCCCAAATCTGGAGAACTAAAGCTCATCACCAACCTGAGATTGACAACTTTACATGATGTAACCTATGAAATGGTAAATGGAGAAATCATAGTAACAATAAAGTAACCTATGTAACAATAAAGTCGGATTCATCCTGGGAGTGGTAATGGGAGAAATCATAGTGAACAACAGGAAACATGCATAGTTGCTTACAATCAAATAAATGAAAAAACACATACAAAAAACCTAGATAATAATCGTGCACAAGCTTAATATTGAATTATGAACTGTAAAGGAACTTACAAAATGTCAAGCGCACAAGCAAAAATATCTTGGACATGACCCTGGTTGACAAGTTGTATTGCTCATGATGCAAGAGGATTTGTACCTGCACTGCCAAGTCAATCAAAATCCATCATTATCTATACAATAAATACAAGTAATTGATGTAGTATTTTTTACTCTAAGATGCATTCTTATGATAATGTTAGAACATATGATGAAAATGTCAAAACATACCTGAATAAGCTCCTCTTCATTTCAAGAACAATTTATTGGAGTCGCATGAACTTGGAACAAGCCTCCCACGATCTGAAAGAGTAGCAACTAAGTCAATAGTGACTTTTTTGTTGCTACGCTGGATCAAGGGAGGTTTGCTCCAAGATTAAATCGCTCCAATAAATTATTCTCTACTAAACAGGGCCAACCACGTGAAGGTGGAAGCTCTTATGGCCCCTCCCCCCCCCTCACATCACTCTCAATTCCCCAATACCCAATCTATATTTCATTTTTTACTTTCATGAGCATAAAAAAAAAATATTCAATAACTAATAAAAAAACAATTCAACAAAAATTACGCAAGGAAACATTACAATTAATGCTTGACATAAAAATAGTATGATAAATGAGTTTTTTATATAACGCAAAAAACGTTCCAAGTATGGTAACGTTTGTCTTATAATAATACAATATTTTACATTGTCAAATTTTCTTTTTCTTCTTCCTATTTTTAAAGCTTCTAATTACATCATCAATATCATCGTGCTCTGCTCCTGTTTCGTGCCTTTCAACCCGCACTGCTGACCTAGTTGCGTATTCACGATGTCTGGGCTCATCCAGTGACGGGGCATCGCCTACAAAAACAGATAATATTAAATTTTAATTGTCAGTTTTTAAATATCATTAAACTAGTTCAGTAATATTAATAAAAAAAATTGCAATGAGATTATTTACCTGGTGCACCAGTTGTCGCCGCTGACCTAGTTGCGTAGTCACGATGTCTGGTCTCATCTAGTGATGGGGCATCGCCTACAAAAACAGATAATATTAAATTTTAATTGTCAGTTTTAAATATCATTGAACTAGTTCGGTAATATTAATAAAAAAAATTGCAATGAGATTATTTACCTGGTGCACCAGTTGTCGCCGCTGACCTAGTTGCGTAGTCACGATGTCTGGTCTCATCCAGTGACGGGGCATCGCCTACAAAAACAGATAATATTAAATTTTAATTGTCGGTTTTTAAATATCATTGAACTAGTTCGGTAATATTAATAAAAAAAATTGCAATGAGATTATTTACCTGGTGCACCAGTTGTCGCCGCTGACCTAGTTGCGTTGTCACGATGTCTGGTCTCATCCAGTGACGGGGCATCACCTACAAAAGCAGATAATATTAAATTTTAATTGTCAGTTTTTAAATATCATTGAACTAGTTCGGTAATATTAATAAAAAAAATTGCAATGAGATTATTTACCTGGTGCATCAGTTGTCGCCATTGGGACTGTTTCCCTGTCTTCCTCTCTGGTGGTAAGATCCTCAAGGGAAACATTCTCTGTCATTTAAAAAAAAAACGTTATAAGGACAACCATCAAGGTATAATTAGAAAAATTATAAGTGGAAATTAATTACCGTCACGGCCCTCACTGATAGTAGCATTGTCGGCCTGGTCCCCACTACAATGATCAGGTTGCACGTTGAGGATCATCTACATCTGGCTCTAAAACTGGGTTATTTGCCTCGTTGGTAGTGCTGCTCCCCTGATTTAAACAAATTTGTTAGACATTAAATTTATGGATGAAAAAAAACATATTGAAAGGTTAATGTTTTACCTTATCAGGCATTCTGGATCTTGGGACCTGCCCCAAGCTTCTGCGACATTCAACTACAGCTTGATAGCCGAAATGGAAAGCGATATTTTTATCTTCCTTTGTAGTTTCTGTTCCGAAGTCATCACCCTACATTACATATGATTGTGTATTTTTAATCATATTTGATAGGATTACAAAAACGTTGGAAGGCGATACAATTAATTATAAGATGTTTAGCTACTTAATTACAATTCTTGCAACTAATTTCAAGTAGTCGCCCTGGCCTAGCTTGTGATGGCCCTTTTTTTCAATACTAGCTTTGGTTTCCTTTGAGGTGTCAGGCAACCTAGCATCAAAATATTGAAGTCAGATATGACGTAGCACACTTTTATTTTAGACATATAGAAAATTAAAGCTATTGAATTAAAGTTGTAATTTACCTTGCGGGTCCAGTTGGCATTTTTCCTTCTTTATTTTCCCTTTTCTCTTTTTCGTCATGGATGAGTGCTCTTCACTCACTCTCTGGAACTGTGAGAGGACGCTTGTATCTAGGGTTAAATTGCAATTGCATCCTATAGGTGTCCCTGGTATATTTCAAATATTTGTCGGCTACCCGAGCCACCGTTTTTCTATCAAATGTGCCGACCCCAAAAAGGGCTTCTAGATAATCTAGAAGTTCTTTTTTCAGGTTGGAATTCTGGGAATTCCACCCTGTGCGTATGGTTGGGCCAAAAATTACCAATGCATGGCTCTCCAAAAACCTGTAGAACTCACTGTTTCCTACACAAAAAAAAGATATTATCATTAATTTAAAAATAAAAATCATGATAAATATGTTTTAGATAAAGTACATGAAATAGTTAAAATATTAAAATTTACTTGGGAGTTGTACGTGCTTTATAGGGACACCTTCATCGTTCACCAACAACGTGCCATTAATGGTCCCTGTGGAGCTGACACGTGTAGCTCCAGGAAACACAATAATGTAGTTGGCCATATTAGCCTCATCATTGCCAACACGTTCAGCGGTTGGCTGGGTGTTTGCTTGGGCAGGGTGTGTTTTTTGGCTGGCACCTAAAGGAGTAGAAGGTGTACAAGAGTGTTGCTAGGCAATCTCTTGCCCTTGTGTCCCAATACCACCAACACCGGGTTCAGCGAGTTCTAGAAAACGCTACATACAAAAGAACTTTTTGTTAGTTTAGTCAATGTAAAAATTAAAAATCAAACTATCACAATTCATCTCATGCAGAACAAAAAAAATATCCTTTTGAATTTTTATTATTACCTGATATGTTTCTAGCTGGCTCATAATTTTTTTTATCCTCTCTTCTGTTTCAGGTGTTTGAGGCGCATCTATCAAAGTATTAAATTCTGACCTTGCATCTCGTGCCTTTTTTCACAACAAGAACACTGGAGATAGGGATGAAGAAAGCTCTTCCTCAAAGAGGGAATCATCAGGCGTACCATGGCTAGGTGTCTGCATATTTGAACAAAATTAATATTATTTCAATTATGTAAATAACTAAAATACCTGAAGATAGAGCAATGTTGGAACTTTACATGTTCTTCCGTTGGCCTCTTTCCGCGATCATCCCATCTTGGGGTTGTTCTTGTACTGCCCTGATCAGTCTGCCACATTGCAATAAAATTATAAATGTAAAAACTTGAAAACAATATCTAACTTGAAAACACAAAATGAAAACTAAAATAATTTCTAATAAGACACCGGAAGACAGAGTTAGAGTTTCAAATATGCCTTGCATTGAATTCAGTCCTGGAAACATGTCATTGTACATTAAGGCACCCAAACAAGAGACGAGTTGACAATGAAGACCTTATTGAATATATTGTTGGAGCAACTTCTAGTAAACTTGTTGTGAAGACCTTGAGGACATTTTTTGAGCAACATTGTTGAAGCTGATGGTATATCATTGTTGGAGACGATCTTGAAGGGCCTTGAAGTGAAGCTTTTGGAGCAACTATTGAAAAATCCTTAGAGCATTTAAGTAAGGCACTTTCTATCTTCCATCACCTTTTTCCTTTCAATATCCTTTAAATGATTTTGTTGATATTTAATGTTTTAATTTTGAAATCACGTTATAATTCCTTGATTATATGTGTTTGGGGACTTTCAATTTGAAATTACCCAAAAATACCCTGGCAATTTTATCTTCAGGATGCATGTCTGACCCTATTGTTCAATATTTTGATTGATAGTAGTAAACATAGAGAGTTAGGGGGCTCTTGACTTGGTTTGGTTGGGCCATTGGATCCCTAACATCTACTAGGGAGAAACCCCCTTGAGTTGGAGGAGAGCTAGCCCGAAGTGCAAAGAGGTTGGTGAGGTGACAATGGGGCTATTGAATTACACATGGTATCACACTTTAGCTTTAGGACTTTATCTTGAGAAGTGTGAGATTTTGCTATATCAATTCTCAAATTGTTTACAACGCTATTATTAAGAACTAATAAGAAGTTATGTTGAGGGGTTTTTGGGTATAAGAAACAATACCATTTAAAAACTAGGGTTCTCAGTCCTTGGCATTCCTTCACCTGGGCCTAGGGGCACACTAGAATAATTTCACACTAAACCATGAAAACTTAAAAGTAACTTAACAGATTCATAAAGTAATAATAATCATAATTCCTAATTTCCTATTGTACAATATGATGGAAATTATTCAAACATGAAGCAATGAAGACATGCAATGTCTAAATTTCAAGATTGATGAACCAATACAAGAAGTTAGAAACTACAACTTTGATTCAATACTCTGTGTCCTAACTCCAGGAAGGAATCTAGTTTGTAGTACAGAACATGCATCGTGTATTATCAATTCTTAATTGACAACAACCAAAGGACATCTACCTCATCAATTCCTTCCCATTTTGTGTTTTTATGTTATATTCCTTATAGAAGTGTCAAATTTATCTCAAAGTAAGCAACCATTGAATAAAATAAAAAATAGTTGAGATATGATTGAGAAATGGTCATTTATTTCTTGAAAGGATCTTCACGATTTCTTTGGTTGTTTTTCATCTCAAGAAATAAGAAATGACCTAAGAAACTATCGTGATGTAATATAAGAAACAACACAGTGCAATGGCCATTTTTAAAGCCAAATGATGTCCATTGAGGACATGACCTTTATTTGGTTCCTGTTTCATAGGAGTTTCAGGTAGAAATGGAAAAAGGGAAATAATTTACCTTTCCTTTTTCAAGATAATCTAAATCACAAAAAATATGAACTATACTGCACACATTCTTGGATAATGTGAAAGTGGAAAAGGAATACCCTACACAAGTGATGCACACATGTACATTTGAACACTAATAGATTTTTGTATTTGAAATGCAATGCTTGTTTTCATTTAAATGTAGGGTTTTTAAAGCAGGGAGAAATAATGGCTACCAAATTAATTAGCGTTTCTTTGGGAAAAATTTAAATCTTGTATTGGGTGATGAAGATAATAGAGGGTATTGAATCTTGATTCTTTTCATCTAGAGAGAACCGTACAGCTTAACACAATCCAATGCAATTGACCAAAAAAACCCAAATAGAGTCAACCCTACTATAGGAGGAAGGGCCTATAGTAAGAACTTACCATTTTGCAAGAGCTGAGGGCGAACGCTATTCTGCAAGAGCCGAGGGAAAACGCTGAGGGCGAATGCTGTTATGCAAGAGCTCAGGGTGAATGCTGAGGGCAAATGCTTTTCTACAAGAGCTCAGGGCGAATGCTGAGGGTGAATGCTATTCTGCAAGAGCTGAGGGCGAATGCTGAGGGTGAATGCTATTCTGCAAGAGTTGAGGGCGAATGTTGAGGGTAAATGCTGTTCTGCAAGCGCTGGGGGCGAATGCCGAGGGAAAATGTTGTTCTGCAAGAGCTGAGGGCGAATGTTGTTCTGCAAGAGCGAAGGGCGAATGCGCGCGTGATATCAGACGTTAATGTAGCTATTGCGACGGATATAAGTTTCGTATTTTTAATAAAATCATTTTTATGTAGAGCGCATATAAGTTTCATATTTTTATGTAGCGTGCATATAAGTGTCATTATACCGACGGCAGAAAAAGCATTTCTATTGCGACAGATGCCTCCAAACGTTGCAATTGCGACACTTATACATTGTGTTGCACTTGCGACTTTTGGAGGCAACCGTCGCAATAGCGACGCTTTGGGGCATAGTGTCGCAATTGCGACGTCTTCCTCCAAACGTCGCAATTGCGACACTTTGTATAAGTGTCGGTATTGTGACACTTTTCTATAAACGTCGGTATAGCGACGGTTTCAGGCGAGATTGAAAAAATTTGGGGAAATTTTCGACATTTGGTCAAAAGCGTCAGAACCAAGTGTCGGAATTTCCCCCAAATGTAGTAGTGTCCTCTCCTGTGTTTTTATGCTGTCTGTTTGTGACTGTTCTTTAATTTCCGCATTATTTGTGAAGTCTCTATGTTGTGGGGGAAACACATTTCCTCTGTTTGATTGTATTTAGAAATTCCAACACTTGCCCCTCGTCTTCTACTTCCATGTATTATCTGAGTGACATGCAGAGTTTTAATAAAAAAATTGTCTGAAAAGCTAGATGGTTAGAAAAACTTGGCCACACTTCTCTTTTTTTAGTGGATTTTCATTTTTGCGAAAAAATTTGGAAGAGAAGCAAGGTGACATTGGAATATTTTGAAAAATGAAGCAATCAAAATTTTGGGGGCATTAATGATTTTTTGAATTTTTGCAAAGAACTTGTTAAAAAAGAAGTGGGGCGACATCAAAATAATTTGAAAATGCAGCAATAGAAAATTTGGGGCACAATTTCCTCTTTATGAAGTTTCACAATTTCATACTATACAAACGATGGTATTCTCAAGTCACATGGAAAGATTTCACCTCCTCTTCAGTTTCTGATTATTTATAAATACTTGTGGCTTTCAACCACTTCATACCACAAATTTTCTCCTACATTTTTGCCTGGTATAGCTGCTCTGCTCCCTTCGCGCATAGAATTCCAATTATGTGATTCCCTCGTTTTCATTTCAAACACCATGTTGTCTCTCTGCTTTTATTTTATTATGTTGTTTCTTCTCCTCAGTTTATCATTCTCCTCTACTGTCGGTCACTCATTTCATGACGATTGACAATCCATCTTGGAATTGGGAGATTTTGTCAGTAGATATGAAGGTTAGTGTTGAGTACAGAGCAGTGAAATACAAAACATAAAGAAACAACATATAACACAAAGAGACAAGAATGGAGAAACGACACATAGACACTGGAGAATATATTCACATACTTCTATTAAAGGAGGCCTTGCCTTGCTTGGCTTGAATTTCTTAGGTAGAGGCAGGAAACAAAAATTTATAGTTGCAAAAGGCAGGTCTACAATTATACATGTGAAAAATAGATAACTACATAGTCAATCATGGTGGGCTACAATTGGTTGCTTCGAGTGGCGTGTTAGGTTTGATGCTAACACCTATCAGAGAGTCGGAAAGAGAGTTGGTGAGGTTGGTGGTTCAGCATCGGGTGTCCGAATGTAGCTTCACATTAACATTCTTCCACTTGAAGCCGAATGGAGAATCTTGAATCAAGTCACACTGAGGCCAATCATGCCTCTACATAACTCATGCTTATTTCTTGGTAGAATCTTAGTGAGCATATCATCAGGGTTCTTATCTGTATGGATATTTTCCAAAGATAATTTTCCTTCCTCCAACACATATCGCATCCAATGGTACCTTAAGTCAATGTGCTTGGTTTTTTATTGAAATGCTAGATTTTTCGCCAAGTGAATGGCAATATGACTATCACAATACAACACACACTTGTCCTGATTTATTCCTATCTCTCCTAGGAATCATTGCATCCACAACATTTCTTTACAAGCCTTTGTTGCAGCTATGTACTCTGCTTCTATTGTAGAGAGAGATACTATTCTTTGTAGCCTTGACACCCAAGATACAGTTGCACCTGCAAATGTGTACAAATAACCTGTAGTGGACTTTCTGGTGTCGATATATCCAGCCATATATGCATCTGTAAAACATTCAAGCATAGTATCATTATGGCCAAAACATAAAAAATAATGACTAGTACCCTTAAGATATCTGAAAAATCCATTTTATTGATCGTGAATGTTGTTTTCCTGGATTGGCAAGGAATCTGCTCACAACTCCCACTGAATATGAAATGTCTGGTTGTGTGAATACCATGGCATACATCAAGCTACCAACTACTGAAGCATAAGGAATCTTGCTCATTTCTTCCTTCTATTTGTCATCACTGGGACATAACTCAACACTCAACTTGAAGTGGTCTGCAAGGGGTGTACCAACTCATTTGGCATCCTTCATATTAAACCTGTCAAACACCTTCTTGATATACTTTTCTTGTGACAACCACAACCTTTTGTTTTCCCTATCATGCATGATCCTCATGCCCAACAATCAACATGTCATCCACACATAGAAATAATATGAGGTACTTTCCTTGATCATACCTCTTGATATAGGCACAACTATCAACTTCCAGCCTATGAAAGCCATGTTCTAACATGAATGAATCAAATTTCTTGTACCATTGTCGAGGTGCCTGTGTCAACCCATATAGACTCTTGTTCAACCTGCAAACAAGGTCTTCTTTGCCTTTTTCTATGAAGCCTTCTGGTTGCTTCATATAAATTTCTTCCTCTATTTATCCATGAAGGAAAATAGTTTTTACATCTAATTGTTCACATTCTAAGTCTAAAGCAACAACAACACCAAGAATGACGCTAATGGATGACATTTTGACAATAGGTGAGAAAATTTCTGTGATGTCAATACCTTCCTTTTGGGTGAATCCTTTCACCACCAACCTTGCTTTATACCTCTCATTCTTTTCGTCACCTTCATGCTTAATTCTATACATCCATTTGTTTTGCAAAGCCTTTCTACCTTTTGGGAGATTTATCAATTCCCAAGTTTTATTTTTCAATAAAGAGTTAATTTTTTCCTCCATTGCTTTCTTCCATTCTTTACTCTCCTCAACTTTACAAGCCTATTGAAAACAATTAGGCTCACCTTCATGAGTCAATAGGATATAGTTTGAAGGAGGATATCTTTGTGAAGGCTTATGAGGCCTAGAAGATCTGCGAACCAACTGTGGTGGTGCATTATCAGGTTGAATCTCCTATAAAGGTTCCTGCAAGATTCCTTCTTCTTAGTGTACATCACTTTCCCCTTGTTGTCCTTACCACTCTTGAATTTGTTGCCCATTTTATTGCATTGGTGGGATTTCTACATGTTTCTCTTCAAACTTGTCAATACCTTTCTTGAATTACACCTCACCTACATTCCTCTTAAACATTTCTGACTCATTAAATATAACATCCCTACTTCTAATAATTTTATGCTTGAATGGATTCCATAGACGATAACCAAATTCTTCATCCGCATATCAAAGAAAAATGCATTTCATTGATTTATCATCTAGATTAGTTCTATTTTATTTGGGAATATGTACAAATGATTCACATCCAAAGATTTTCAAATGAGAATAATTCAACTTCTTACTAGTCCTAACTTCTTCAGGGATGCCTCCATCCAAGGCTGTAGATGGAGATATATTTATGAGGTAGCAAGTTGTCTAGACAACCTCTATGAAAAAATGCTTGTCCAAACCGGAATTAGAAAACATTATCCTTAGCTTTTCCATAATGGTGAGATTAATTCGTTCTACAACACCATTCTGTTGAGGTGTACTAGGCACAGCCTTCTCATGCTTTATGCCAAACCTATTACAATATTCTTTGAATTCATTTGAGAAATATTCTCCACCATTGTCTGTTCTTAGGCACTTGAGAAATTTGTTAGTCTCTCTTTTAACGACAACATGGAATTTTTGAAATATTTCAAACACTTCACTTTTAATTTTCATAGGATAGGCCCAAACTTTCCTAGATGCATCATATATAAATGTTACAAAATATGATGCTCCTCCTAATGACTTGATGTTAACTGGTCCAAACACATTTGAGTGTATCAATTCTAAGACATTTTTTTTTCTGTCATGACCACCTCTAAGAAATGAAACCCTTCTTTTTCTACCATATATACAATGCTCACAAAGATCAAGATTGTAGGATCTCAAACCTGGTAGTAAATTTTTACCAACAAGGATTTTTAAACCCTTCTTGCTCATGCGACCCAAGCACTTATGCCATAGATCTGCTGAACTTACTTCACTTGTGACAACACCACATTTGATTTTCCTATCATTTCCTTCAATATATATAGTGTTCCTATCTTAGGTCCTTTGGCCATGACCAATTCTACTTTTCTAATTTTCCAGCCTCCTTTTACAAAGCTTGTGGAATAGCCTTCATCATACAGTCGTCCCATAGAGATCAAACTCATGTGCATTTCTGGTACATGCCTGACTTGTTTCAACGATATATCTTGTCCATCCTTTATCTTGATCTGGAAATCTCCCACTCCAACAATACTGCAAAAATGGTTATTCCCCAAATACACTCTACCATAATCACCAGGATTATATGCAACAAAACTATCTTTGCATGGGGTTACATGGTGATATGCCCCAGAGTCAAGGATCCAATCAAAGCTACCACTAGATGTATATAAACATGCATCCTTTATTGAAACAGTAAACAACACATCACCATCTCTGACTACAATAGTAGTCTCACCTTCATTTGTGCTGGAGGACTTGTGATTTGTATTGGCTAGTATTTGATCCTTTTGTCCTTTCTTCAAGGCTCGACATTCTTTCTTCATGTTCTCGGGTTTTCCACAATAAAAGCAGATGATCCTTCCCCTCCTTGATTTTGATCGACCTCTCGATCTTGATTTCCCATTCTGACCTTTATCAATTATCCTACCACGATCAGCTAGAGCTAAAGCTTCTCCTCCCTAGTTTTCCGCAATTGACTTGTGTCGCAGCTCCTCATTCATTAAATTGCTGCTAACATCATCAAACATCAGGGTCCCTACAGGTGCTGAAGTATGCATAGCCACAATTAAATTTTCCCATCTATTTGGCATATAACACATTAAAAAAATAGCTCTAATTTCATCATCTAGGGTTATTTTAACAGAGGAAAGCTGACTAGTTATAATATTGAATTCATTCAAGTTCTCAACAACTGAAGCACCATCCTTCATATTGATATTGTAAAGCTTCTTTATAAAGAACACTTTTTTTGATGTTGTGTTCTTCTCATATAGATCATGGAGCTTCTTCCATAATCCTTTTGCTGTCTTTTCTCCGGACGAATTGAAATACACATTATTTGCTAGAAATTGATGAATTGTTGCAATCACCTTTCTATATAGTTTATACCATTCCTCATTTCTCATCGATGAGGGTTTCTTTGTTACACCCTCAATCGGAAAATAGTGATCTTTTAAAATCAATATATCCTCTATCTATGATTTCCATAGGGAAAAATTAGCCCCGCTCAACTTCTCCATATCATTAACTGCTATCTCCATTCTCAATAATTTCACACCCCAAAAATCTCAAATTACCCCTTAGAAAATAAAACTTTAATTATTACAACATTACCAACTTTAAAAAAATACAAGATCAATCTCCTTAAAAACTGATCTTTCTCCTCTTTCTTTTAAAATCTCCAAAGTCTAACAATTATCATAAAACATAAATGTTATGTTTCATAATAAGATATGTTTATAGTAATTATGAAACATATAAAAAATGTTATAAAACATATAATATTCTTTCACCCAATAATGATTATGGCAATCTCCTATTCCAAAAAAAAAATGGGCTTACGGATTGCAATGGCCACCCTCATCCCCCCTCATCCTTGTATCGATTATGGAAGTGACTTCTACAGAACACTTTGGATCCTTTCTCAGTCGCCAAGTGGAGGATGATCTTATAACGCTGATTTTTGAAGTTGTATGGCGACAGGGAGTCCGCTGAAATGAGAATTTAACCAGCGTTGGCGAAATTCTCCAGTACCATTCTTGGCTTCTTGCAATAGCTGGCGTGCTTCGACAACAACTCCTACAAAAAAAACCTTGCTGCTAACCTTACTGCAGATAGGAGTAGTTGCAAACAAGAGTATGCAAAATTTCCAAGTGTCTTTAACTATTCAGTGTTTTTTGGCCATAACATGAGCAAGTGAATCCTCTAGCTCATGTAGACGGGCTCTAATACAAGTTTTTGAGTACAGAGCAGCGAAATACAAAAGAAAAATCAACAACAGATAACACAAAGAGACAAGAATGGAGAAAAAACACACAAAAACTGGAGAATATCTTCATAGAATTCTATTACTGGAGGCCTTGCCTTGCTTGGCTTGACTTGCTCAGGTAGAGGTAGGAAATACAGATTTATAGTTGCAGAAGGAAGGTCTACAATTATACATGTGAAAAATAGATGACTACATAGTCAATCATGGTGGGCAGGAGTCGGTTTCTTCGAGTGGCTGGGCAGCGTGTTAGGTTTGGTATCGATGTCTATTAGAGAGTCGGCGAGGTTGGTGGTTCAACGTCGACGTTTGAATGCGGCTTCACATTAACAGTTAGTTTCGAACGTCATTAGTGCACATCACATTGTGAAATATGAGATAGTGGGTTTTTGCTGCCATCCCACAATAGCTATGCAGGATTACTACACTGGGATTGTGATTGAAGGAAACATTTGGGAGATAGGAAATCCGAAAATTGTGCTAGCTTATTAATGCATTTAACTAAACCAAAGAAATCTAAGATGGGACGCCTCCTCTTTGCAAAGCGTATATAATGCATATGTTGGCCTCATGAGAATGGTGAAGTGGAAGTTTTTTCCCTTCACCAAACATATTATGTAGTCTCGTCCTCTTTTTAGTTTGGTGTATGCTTTCTCATGTTAATTCGTCTTCTAAATTTGGATTTGTTTTCAATGTTCATTCAAAGATCTCTTGTGGAAAAAATATCTCTTTTGGTTACTTATTGGATTTGTCTTCTAGTTACTTATTATATTTGTTTTGATTTAGTCAAATATTATCAAAATATAGATTTGTTTAGACTTTATTCGGATCTTATCAAAATTTATATTAAATTGTAAGAATAACCTTGACCAGTTTTTACACTATACTAAACATATTTTAATTATACTATTCGTTTTTTAATTAAAAAATAAAACTTTTATTTAAATATCATGTAAACACTATTTATAAAATTGCAAAAACATTACAATCCCAAATTGCTATGAAATATAATTATATCAGTCTAGAATATCTTTGAGCACAAAGTTGATATTGCTTAAAGTTATAATAAATTTCTTTTTAATTTGAAATATATTTTTATTTATTGAAATGTGATAAAAATAGTATTTATTAATATAAAACTTTAAAAACAATACAATGATTTTTTTTTAACACGAGGAGAATATATTTATGTTAAAAACATAGAGCTAAAAGTTCAAATAAGTTATATCCATTAGTAGTTTCCATATTGAAACTTATTAGCCTGAGATTGAAACTTATTAGCCTCAGAATGTTGTGCATTTGTAGTGTTATTCTAGAATTGTAACATATTTCATATGGTTTTGCAAAAAAAAACATCCCAAAATGTTTCAATTGTAGATTATCCGAAAGCTATTTATTAAAGCACAAAAAAAAATAGGAGCTAAAATTTTGAGGGAGATTCATGTCCAACATTGCTCTTGTTATCAAAGATATACTAAATCCTTTGTATTCATGATCTCTTCGAGTTGAGGATGAAGAAAGTTAAGATCATTTTCAATCATTTTCATACGTTTTTGAAGCATTTACATGTTGTCCAATATTCCTGTAATCTATTGATGCATCACATTCAACATGGAGTCTATCCACTTTCCTCCTCCATCCTGTTCCATTACTCTTGGGTGGCCCACAATCCACTACACCTAAATACAAAAAGAATCAAGTGGCTAGAACTTCCAATAAACTTCAATTTTAATCACCATTGTCTCTTCAGCCCCACCAAATCCAAGTGGTAGGAAACAAACCAGAAGAAAATCGCCATCCCCCAACCTCTCACCTAAGATTGGAATGTCCCTTATCACAATTTTCAATTGTCCCTGAGTGATCATGTTGTTGTATGTCCACACCCACATAACTACCTTGGAAATTCTGCACACAAATCAGACCAGAACATGAGATGAATTCACGGCAGAGGATCACATTAGTTGGGTACTAAATGGGATCATCACCTTAGGTGGCCAAGCGCAAACCTCTTAGATTTCTTCCACGTCTCCTCTTGTCATACTTCTAGATACTCGCACACCTTCCAATAATTGCCCATGAGTGTGTTGTAGTTGTAGCTTGAACTGAGATGAGGGGACATTTGTATTTTTTCTATCCACGAGGCAACCTCTTACACTCATAAGGTGGCTCATTGTATAGTTCCATTGATTCATTATGTTTGGCCCTCCCAAAATATAATTTTGTCCATTTATTAAGGTATGGGGGTATATGCTAGTTCCATAGCTAGAGTAATAATCCTTTAGGGAGAGTAGCTCCTTTGTTGGCCTAGTTATCATCTTTGACATTTTTGCTACACCAAACATGGAAGAATTGTCTCCTAGGTATACACTAAAGTAAATGATAAATCCTCTTAAAAATCTATGAAAGTTTTATGAATGGGGGAAGGGAATTTTTGATTAAATGAGATATTATAATTTGAGATCCTTAATTATAATCAGATATTAAGATTCCAATTTTGTTAGTTGAAGTAGTTAAAGAAAGGTGTATACATCAATCATATTGTTGGTATATTTTCCCAACCCCAAGCATAATTATATTCTTGTTGGTTCAAAGGGAGCATGATAACCTCGACTCCTACCACCCCTACAATTCCATATTACTAAGAACTAGCATTTGCACAAAAAGTGCAAAGGTATGCCGATAGAATTGTAGATGAATGTAGAGTGGTAAAGAGGTGGTGTTGCATGAAATAAGGATGTGGATGTGGAAGGTGTGAGGAATCAATTTTGCACCTAGAATTTTTGTTGATATATTTTTTTTTCCATTTTGCAGTGAGGCCAATAGAAACAATGTTGGATGAATCAACTGATCAGTAAATGGATTGAAAGGGAATGTTAAATCAACTTATTTACTTGAATGAATTTTCCAAGGCACAATTATTCAACACAATTCACATATTCATATAGGAAAATATCTCTCATCTCTTGCTTGCATTAATTATAATTCAAGAAAAATGTATAGGGAAATCTGATTCTATATGTAGAAAATGTCATCCAGTTTTAAGTGTGCATGGATTTTGTACCCTCTACTAGGGAATCCAAAATAACAATTTTACACTCCAGATCCCTTACATGCTCTTCAATGACATGTGGAAAAAAATGTCACATTTATTTTAAATATAATTATGAGAATTTCTCAAGTGCTCAAATAGATGGGGTAGATGAGTAGACTTCCACTCTCCAAATTATATTATCAAGGTTTTGTTGAGTCTTTCCCAATGCAACCACCTTTGATGAATTATTTCCAATAGTATATTTTCCTTTGCTTTCACAAAAAAGTTTATAGGTCTAACTCATAGGACTACGTCTTATGTCTACAAGAGGAATTCAGTCTACAAGAAGTCTTCTGGATTGATTTACTTCTCACAAATGCATTTGTATTGGCAAACATGGTTGCATTTGATATTGGATCCAAACCATGCACAAAAGACAAGAAAATGGCACGATTAACTAAGCACCGACCAATTTTGAAGAGGGAGCTTTCTAATTTTCCCATGTTCATAACCATCCAATCAAGGATTCAAGTTTGTTAAATTATTTATCAATAACATTGGAATTCAATGTTAGTTTTTTTTAGATAATTTTATCATTATACTCTTTCATTAAAATTATATTAATTTCATTATTGTTCACTTTCCTTTTAATGGTACATTATAGACCATATTATATATATGTGCCTTATATACCATGTATAACTAGTCTTAAATTTGTTGCTATCTAACCATTGGATTGTAAGAGTGGACTAACTTTAAATTTATTAACATTAAATGTAAAGAATTCAAAAAGTAAAAACTACAATTTTAGTAACTGTGATAAGTAGTCTTCAATTTGTTTCTCTCTTACCATTTAATTGTAAGAGTGGTCTAACTTTCAATTTCTTAACATTGAATGTTCTCAAGGAAGAAGTAAAAAAAGCAAAAGGATGGATGGAGAGGAAAAATATGGCATTCTAATTTTGAAAATTTAAGCTTGACAACCTTCAATATCCCATAGTGGTTAATAGGCACATGGAATTCTAGTCTTGATTTGGCACATACTAATCATTTGAGAGGTCTACACATATACGATTTTACTTGTACATAAATAATGTTGGTAATTAACTCCTAGTAAGGATATTTATTTATGACCTTGATTGTTAGCTTGATTGGTCAAGTACCCATTGCTAAAGCACCTTGTCATTGGGAGGTCATGGGATCAATTCTCCTTGATGTTGTTGTGCTATCTCTCAGAATGTCCTCAAACTATCTTGTCACTCTATTTGAAGTAGCACAAATTTAATATTAAAACATAAACATATATATATATATATATATTCATAGTAGTTCACGTTCGTGCCCGACACACAAAACAGCTTACATCAACGGTCTTAATATATCGCAGTAAATCCTCCTGAAGGGATCTACTGTCGGCCTAACACTGAGGCCTAATGGCGTCTAGGAGATTGATCCTGTGACCTCTCAATCTGGGAGTACTTCCAAGCGGGGACTCAACCAATTGAGCTAACCCTTGGGGCTTAACATAAGAGTATATATTATTAAAAATAGAAAGAGAAATTAATATTACACCAAATAGAATTAAGGAAATACCATAGAAATTAATATTACACCAAATAGAATTAAGGAAATACCATTCTTTAATACATTCTTTATTTAAAAAAAAAATGCTCGCTCCATATAATACTCTAAATTAGAGATGATTTATATGGATAACACTAAAATTTATAAAAGGTAAACCATACTTTGTTTTGATTGACCAACTAAATTAGATCAAAGAGTTCAATTGCAACTTAAATGCAAAACCAACCAAGCAAGAGAATCTGACAGCCACTAAAGACATGAAACCATGTCATGTCAAACTCACACGACATACACAAGTAACTCTAAAAGTTAATCATGGAATATTTGGCATATAAACTATTCTAAAAGGAAAATTTAGTCCACTTCCTTAGTTTGAGTAATATATTTTTGTAATGTTATAATAACAAATGTGTTGTTAGGTCCCTATATTACTAGTTTAGTCCCTTATTGTTATTAGTATAGCCCCCTTATTGTTATTGTTGTACCCCTGTAACCCCAATATTGTTATTATTGTGCCCTTACATTATTATTGTTAGGTCGGCTAGGATTATATTATGGCCCCATGGACTCATATATATAGAAGGAGGTTTTGGTCATTTGTAGCATCTAAGAATTGTTCATTTATGTAATGTATTGGAGGTTTCCCCCTCGAAGTGGCTGATTTCTAAGGCATTGATATCTCTTTTCTTCTATTTGGAATTGGTTTCACAACATTTGGCATTAGAGCTTTGGATTCTAGGGTTTCACTGCTCCAAACAAGTCATCATGGAATTTTCGCTATAAAATTTTTTATACGAAGGTTCAAAAGTTGAAATTTTTAGAGTATGAAACTGAAATCGTGAGGAACATCATCGAAAAATTTTAGATCTTGGTTCACAACATTTTCAGAGATATGATCTGTGGATGTTAGGGCTTTTTGTAGGCTCCTGAATTTAACCTAAAAAGGTGATTGTGGAATTTTCGTTATAACGTTTTTTCCACGTGGGTTCAGAAGCTGAAATGTTCACAGAGAGAAGTTGAAATCTCAAGGAACGTCTTGGAAAAATTTCAGAGATTGATTCTCATTATTGTGGGATGTAGGATATGTGGAAGTTAGGGGTTTTTCAGGCTCCCGAATTTCATCTCAAAGAGGTGATTGTGGAAAAATATTCATAACTCACTCTTTGAGCATCAGATTAGAATTCTGTAAAAAGTGGAAGTAATTATATGGACTATGTTTTTTTGTCTATCAATTTTAGAGCCAAAGGAAGAAACAGTGGCACTTGGCAAGTCGTACAATTTTTCTCTATTGAAAAAGTCCATAATTAGGTCATTGTGGGAGATTTAACATAATTTTTTCTTGAAGAATCCAAATCAGGTCAAGCCTATGGCATTTAAAAGAGGATTCAGAGGGCTACGTCAGGGTAGGATTTCAGAGATTGAAGATCCTAAATTACAGATATAATTCAGTTTCAATATCGAGCTCCTCAAAAGAAATAAAAAATTGTGTATTTTTTTTTTCTTTCTGAATCACATAAGTCTTGTATAAAAAATCAGTTTGAAGTGATTCCAAGGGCCTATTGAGCATATATTTCAGTATAGGGTCCTAAAATGCCTCCTCAAAAGAATTCAACACACATTAAGCCCTTAGAATACACTACTATGACTCATGAAGATGAAGAATTGCAACATGATCTATCAAAATTACAAGAGCAAGTGCACCGAATTTCGCTCTCGCAAAGAGCAACAAAAAATGAAATGGAAGTTTTTAAGAAAGGCATGGAAGCAAAGATGGATGGTTTGAAGAATAATGTGGATGGTTTGAAGAAATATGTGGAAGCTAATATGGATGGCATGGAAGCTAAGATGGAGGACATGGAAGAAAAATTGAAAGACAACATGGAAAACATTAAGAATGATCTAAAGAAGACATGGAAGGTTTGACAAAATTGATACAAGAAATGATTCCTAATGGCGAAAAGATAGTCGAAGAAACTCATGATGAGAAAAAAATAGATGTTAATCGTGATTTCATAAACTCTAATGTTGGATGGAAGAACCACCATATTCCAAAGATGGACATGAGGAAGTTTTATGGCAAGGATCCCGTAACATGGATACTATAGATGGAGCAATATTTTGATCTCAATAATGTGCAAAACACACAAAAGATACGCATTGCAACTTTACATTTAGAACATAATACATTTGTATGGTATCAATGGCTTTTCTCTTGTAAAAAAATTGTCACTTGTTCAATTTTTACGGAGGCAATGATAACACATTATGAAGATACAAAGAGCAACACCTTCTTTAGCCAATTGATAAATCTAAAAAAAAAAGGTTCAGTGGTGGAGCATATTGAGGACATCCAAAAATTGAATATAAGGGTAACTAATATTCCAAAGGAACATAGGATTGATGTCTTCATAGGGAATTTAAAGGATAACATCCAACATGAAGTTCGCATTTGGGAACCTGATTCATTGGAGAAGGCATTTAGGTTGGCAAGAAAAATTGAATGTAAAATTATGCCGACAAGGAAGCCTACCACTCACATATATAAATATGGAAGTGTTCCTACTCCTAGACTTCCACAACCTACAAGGTTGAGACCAAAACAATTGGAAGAAAAAAGAGCAAAAGGGATTTGCTACAGTTGTGATAGAAAATACACTAAAGGTCATAAGTGTGTTGAGATGAAATTATTTTACATAGATTGTGAAGAGGAAGAAGAAAATGAACAAGAATATTTAAAAGAAGAGGATATACACCAGGAACCAACCCTATAAGAGGAAGAAATGAGTCCTACCATACCGTGTAATGCACTAGCAGGAATTACCACTCCTCAAACTATCAAGATAGAAGGACATATCAAGAAGAAAAAGGTAATAGGGTTGATTGATTCAGGTAGTACCCATAATTTTGTTCATTGTAAGGTAGCCAAGGAAATGAATTGTTTCCTATAACTAGCACCAGAATGTCAAGTGATGGTTGCAAATGGAGGAACTATAAATTTCTCTGGAAAATGCCATAATATCAAGCTAACCATGGGGGAATATGTATTGAATAGTCCAATGCTTTCCATTCCAATGGGAGGCGCTGATGTTGCACTAGGAGTACAATGGTTATAATCTTTGGGGACAGTAGCTTTTAATTTTCAAGAACTTTTCTTGAAACTTTTTTCAGAAGGAAAGGAAGTCGAACTATGGGGTATCGCAGGGAAGTCGAGAAAAATAATAAGCTCTAATGTCATGAAAAAGCTTCTGAAGAAAGAACAACGAGGCGTAATTGCACAATTATGCTCAATAAAAGTTCCAACATCAAAATCATCTATTTCTGCAAATCTCCAAAAAGTCTTGGACAATCATTCCAAGGTGTTTGAAACTCCCAAAGGACTCCCACCTATTCATGATCATGATCATGCTATTCATTTGATTCCAAAAAGTGTTCCTCTAAACATCAGGCCTTATGGATATCCTTATGTCCAAAAGAGTGAAATTGAACGTATGATTGCAGAAATGTTGGAGGCTGGTATAATTCAACCTAGTCAAAGATCTTTCTCTACTCCAGTAGTATTGGTGCACAAGAAGGATGGATCATGGTGCATGTGTTTGGATTATAGGGAGCTCAATAAGCTCATTATTAAAGATAAATTTCCAATCCCGTGATTGATGAATTATTAGATGAATTACATGGAGAAATTTATTTTACCAAGTTGGATCTTCGTTCAAGATATCATCAAATTAGAATGAAGACTGAATATATTCCGAAAAAAACATTTCAAACTCATGAAGGTCATTATGAATTTTTGGTCATGCCTTTTGGCCTTATCAATGCACCCCTACATTTCAAGGGTTGATGAATTCCATTTTCAAACCCTTCCTTAGAAAATTTGTGTTAGTATTTTTTGATGATATACTAATCTACAATAGGTCTTGGAAGGATCATGTTCAACATGTTGATAGGGTGCTCAAACTATTGGAGGAGAAACAATTATATGCAAAAGCATACAAATGTTTCTTTGGAGTACAAGAGGTGGAATATCTGGGTCATATTGTACATCATGAGGGTGTTAAGGTAGCACATAACAAAATTAAAGCCATTAAGGAATGGAAAGTCCCCACAACCATAAAGCAGTTGTGAGGATTTCTCGGGTTAACATGGTATTATCGCAAGTTTGTGAATAATTATGGGAGAATAGAAGCACCTCTAACAACATTATTGAAGAAAGATGCATTTTCATGGACTCCTGAATAACCGAAGGCCTTTGAACATCTTACAGAGGAAATGTGCCTAGCATCGGTCTTAGCTATGCCAGATTTCTTAAAAACCTTTTATTGTGGAATGTGATTCCTCAAGAAATGGAATTGGTGTTGTTTTAATGCAAGAAGGAAAACCCATTGTGTTTGAAAGTCATCCAATCAAAGGAAAGTATTTACAGAAAGCTATTTATGAGAAGGAAATGTTAGCAATACTACATGTACTAAAGAAATGGCGACCTTACCTAATGGGAAGACACTTCAAGGTAAAAACTGATCATGATAGTCTTAAAAACTTTTTGGAACAAAGACTATCTTCAGAAGAGCAGCAAAAATGGGTCACAAAGAGATATTTGGATATGACTCAGAAATAATCTAAAAATGGAAGCTAAATGTTGTTGCGAGATGCACTCTCGAAAAGAATGAAGAGGTGGAAGCATTTCTTTTTTTCCATTTCTGTTCTCCCAATAGGATTGAATGCTTAGAAGCAAGGGATGAATGGAAGAAGGATGAAGAAGTGTGGACACTCATTCAAAAGTTGCAGCAAGATCCTAGTACATCCGATACATTTAGTTGGAAAAATGATTCCTTATGGTACAAAGATCGCTTATGTCTTTGTAAGAGTTCCCAACTAAAATAAAATATTCTTTTGGAATTGCACACTTCTCCTTTAGGAGGTCACTCAGGATTTTTAGAAACTTACCACAGGGTGAAGAAAGATACTTTTTGGGATGGCCTTAAATCTAGTATTCAAAATTTTGTAGCGGAATGTTTGGTTTGCCATCAAAATAAAGTTGAGACAATTAAGACCTCAAGTCTTCTACAACCTTTATCCATTCTAAGTCAACGTTGGGAGGATATTTCAATGGATTTTATCACAGGTTTACCCATGTCCGAAGGAAAGAGTGTCATAATGGTGGTAGTTGATAGACTTACCAAGTGTGCACACTTTTGTGCATTATCTCATCCATTTAAAGCAAGTACAATTACTACTACATTTATGGACACAATTCAAAAGCTACATGGAAACCCAAAGATTATTGTGAGTGACAAAGATCCCATTTTTACTGGAAAATTTTGGATGGAGTTATTTTCTTGTTCAGGTACGCAACTAGCTCATAGTTCATCTTATCATTCTCAATCCGATGGTCAAACTGAGATAGTGAATAAATGTTTGGAAGGATATCTTCGTTGTTTTGTATCTGATAAACAAACAAAATGGGTCAAGAGGTTACCTCTCACTGAATGGTGGTATAAAACTTCCTTCCATACTGCAACAAAAATGACCCCATTTATGGCACTTTATGGATATCATCCACCATCCATCACATCATATTTAATAGAGAATTCTAAGGTTAAATCAGTGAAAGATCACATCGAGCATCAACAAGAAGTTATCCAACTCTTAAAGGATAACCTAAATTTGGCACAAAATTGAATGAAACAACAGGTAGATCAACATCACAACGAGAGACGTTTTGATGTAGGAGACTGGGTATTTTTTCGGCTACAACCATACAAACAAGTGTCCCTCAAGAAAGCTAAGAAGGATCATAAATTATCACCAAAGTACTATGGTCCTTACAAGGTGTTTCAAAAGATTGGTACTATGGCATACAAATTGGAGCTTCCTGCTTCTTCACGAGTGCATCCAGCGTTCCATGTTTCATGCTTAAATAAGGTTATAGGTGAAAATATTCCAGTTCAAACAATATTGCCAGAACTTGATGAGGAAGGAAAAATCATATTGGAACCTGAAGCAGTCACGGACACAAGAACTCGACAACTACGAAATCGATAAATTTCAGAGTATCTCATCAGGTGGAAGAACTTACCCACTGAAGATTCTACATGGGAGGATGAGAATTTTATACAGAAGCACCCAGAGCTACTCAAGCATTAATGACAACACTTCTTTGAAGGAGAGGGGCATGTTAGGTCCCTATATTACTAGTTTAGTCCTTTATTGTTATTAGTATAGTGCCCTTATTGTTATTGTTGTACCCCTGTAACCCCAATATTGTTATTATTGTGCCCTTACATTATTATTGTTAGGTCGGCTACAATTACATTGTGGCCCCATGGACTCCTATATATAGAAGGAGGTTTTGGTCATTTTTAGCATCCAAGAATTGTTCATTTATGTAATGTATTGGAGGTTTCCCCCTCGAAGTGGTTGATTTCTAAGGTGTTGATCTCTCTTTTCTTCTATTTTTGGAGCTGGTTTCATAACATGTGTACATTCAAAGATAATGTTTTGTGAAAAACACACTTGAGAGACTCAAATCCTAAGAATATGGCCACTTTAGGTTCTCACCAGAGCTCTCACTCTAATGTGCAGGCTTCTCAGATTCAGACTCTAAAATATAGAAGAACTTCTTCGTGATGCAAGCAGATTGAACAGAGGTACGCAGATGCAAAGCAGGAAGGCAATTTCCGAATTCGATCCGTGACTTCAAACTCCCAATGACTAAGACTCTAAAACTCTAACTCCGAATGTCCCGAATGAGCCTAACTCCTTTCCTTATATAAGAAAATGAGGGGACAAAAATCAGACCATCGGACAGAATAATTTTGTACTATTTTTCATCAGTCATGGAGATGTGGATCAAATCCCACCAAAAGTCGAAGAAGTGCTCCGAGTCTCATGATTGAAGGAATATTCGTACAAAATTATACTGTGGATGATTTATTATATTTACATTGTGGATACTTTTTACCAAAAAATCCCACAAGAAAAACTGGTCACATTCAGTCTGTGACTAGACATCATCTCCCAGTGGATGCTTTATGGATAAGCCCACTAGAACCATAATGATTAATCTCCCAAGGGTGTGGTCTTTGGAAATCTAAATATAACATATCTATAATTGTCCCATGCCTTGGTATATATCCTTCTTACAATCAGAGGCTTCCTTAGGACTATTTGATGTTTGATCTTGGTTGTTAGTGTCCTGTGATTTGGCAGATTGGTAAACCAAATGACAGGGTAACATCAGACCAGTCTTTGGAGTCCTAAGACCTAGCCTTCCTGGACTCAGAGAGGGCTCTCTCTATTATGCGAAAGATGTGAACTTGTTCACTTTGGATGGTTGATTTTAGGCTAGTTGTTAGGTGTAGGTTTGTTGTTTGTTTTGGTTGGGGTAAGATGATCAAGTAGGATAGGTGGAGTGAAAGGTTGTCAAATAAATGAGCTATGGAGTTTATGAAGTAATTGATATTTTGATAATTAATCGGGGTACATCACAGGTCAAATATAGTATAGTTAATGGATCTTTAAAGTTTCTGTGTGAGGTGAAATGGACATTAAGTTTGGGAACCAAGGGAGGTCAAAGGGCAGTTAAGAATCCTTTGTCAAATACATATGAACAGAGAGATCTTAAATACTGATAAGCAAAAGATACTAGTTATGAGATAGGGCACACCATTTACTTAATAACAATGCTTTTAAACAAATACACATTCAAGATATACAATCTAGTAGAGCAAATGAAGCAAGACAACTTATCTAACTTCAATGATTCTACTTTCAAGATTTGAAAACATATAAGAGACAAATAGCATTAATAAATGAAGAGGGAATGCCTACACATCATTCATTAAAATATAAATAACTTTGAGGCAAACTGATAAGAATATACAAAGGGCAGGATCGAAACAAGACCTCATGGCTTAACCTGATCAATCAATACATTAAAGATAAATTTCAAGACAGAGTTTAGATAGCATAAAACAAACAGGGATTACCATGAATCATGTTTTTAAACTAGCATATTTATCCAATAATGAAATAGACAAGCTTAGGTGGGCCTAAGGAGAAACTAAGAATTTCTTAAACTAACCTAGCAGAAGAAAACATGAAGACAATAGCAAGTAGGAGGACTGAGGTGCCTCAAACAACATTTCTCATCCTATACTCTTTTGAGCTATTGAAATATATAAATATGGAAATATGAAAAACAAGAGAAAACATGAACAAATGATAGAAACTTCACCATTAACTAAACTCAGGAATCCTACAAGCAATCCTTCATCATTATCAACCAAGGCAAATCATCCACAAGCTCCACAACACTAGATTGTTCATAAACTTCTGAAAACCATGTATTGCTCTTAAACACATCAAAAGCCCAACATTTAAAATGAATCTCCATGCTATATTTATCATGCAAGGAGAATAAATATCTAAGAGAGTATCTAGAAGCCTATTGGCCAACAAGAAATATCCTAATTTCTCCTTGAGGCCTTGCAAGGCCCAAGGCACAAAATATCCAAAATAAATATCTTTTCAGCCATTTGTGGCAAAGAAATTGACCTTTGAGGCCTGAAATGCCTTTGAAAACTTTCTAAATGCACATTATTCCTTGTCAACCATAGGAGCATAGCACACTGTGTCAAAATTTGAATTTTTCCCAGGAGCGCAACACAGATACACGAAAAATAGGTCTTCTTGTAGTAGTGTTTTGGAGACCTTCCCGATGTCAGAAAAGGCTCCGTGATGGCTCATTGGAAAGCCCTTGAAGTATAATCTCCAGATATACCTTTAGTTATTCAATAAAACCTCTGAAACCTATCCAAAAATTTAAAATTCCAATACTTCCAAGAGCGCACACATGTCCTGAAAAGCAGACAGAGTGGTGAAAAAATGTGTGTTTTTGACCCTTTTAGGGGACCAAAACAACTCCAATTGGGCTGAAAATTTATGAGCATGCTATATGGATTATTAGGAACCAAAAAATGAAAACCTTTCCTCCTAAAGATGCCTTGAGAAAAAGCGCAGCATAGGGTGTGCTGCGCTCCTAGCCTCAAAATTTGCAAAAAACAAAAAGTTGTCAAAATTTTCCCAAATTTGGTAGAGGAGTGCCTCATGGGTTTTGGTAAACCTGTTGAGAAAATTGGGCTAAGATTCCAAGCCTATCTTTATCTTTTTCCTCTTTTTCTGCCGGGATCTTGCCTTGAGCCTTCTTCAATTTGACCCTTGCAAATTGATTTCTTTGGGCATAATGCTTGGTCATTCTTCTTTGTAACTCCAAGTCTTTATTAGCCTTGTCTAGCTTGGCCTCAAGGTGTATGTTATATTGTTCAAGCCATGATTCCCTATCGTGTTCAATTTCCTTTGCAAGTAGTTCATTGAGAGGAATTTGTTCCGTAAGGGCTGATTCTTCTTCTCTTTTCTTTTCCAATGCTTTCCTTAGACCCATAGTTCTAGGTATCCTTCTATTTTGACCTCCCTCATCACTACTCTCCTCATAAGTGCCCATCAACTCCTTTATCTTCATTTGTGTCTTTTTTCCAATGGCTGAGTTGATGTAGATGGCAAAGTCCGTTGCCTCTTGGAGGCAACAAACATTTGCCTTGATCCTCTTTGATAAGTGATAGGTAGAAAATCAAAGTTTAGCATGTTTCATTTCATCATGGGCAACCTTAGGACTGCTTTTCTTCTTATTAATGATATTTTCATTTGTGTCCTCTTCATCTTGTTCTTGACTGTCTTCTTGGGAGGTATTTTAACTTTCACCCATGCTAGCATCACTGTCCTTACCTTCATCATTGTCATCCTTTCCCTTGTTGTTGGTCCCACTGTCATCTTCTTCAAACTCTGTTTTGACCATCAAAATATCTATTCCTTGGCTCTGACCATTTTCATTTATTGTGGGGTCACTTCTTTCTAATACATTGTTTTCATTTTTATAATCACTGTTTTTACCATCATAATCTGCCTTTGTTCCTTGGCTGTCACCATTTTCACTTTTTGTGGGGTCACTGTTAGAGGCATTTTCATTTTCAGCCATGTCATTCCATTCTTCATTTCCTACCATGTCCTGTTATTGGTCCTCATCATCCTCTTCATTTCCTTGGCCATCACCGTGGCTGTCATTTGCTACTTCTTGATCATTTTTACCTTCTTCATTTTCTGCCATGTCACCTTCTTCATTTTCCTCTAAAAATATTTTCACAGCTGAAGCAATAGGCTCAGAAATGAATTATGGGCAAGTTGGGCGCCCTTTGCATGAGGGTTGGGCAGCTTCTGAACACGCAGGAGCGTAGGAGGTCACCTCTACATGTAGGTTCAGGCAGCGCCTGAACACGCAGGAGCGCAGCAGTTCACCTCTGCAAGCAGTGTCGGGTGCGTCCCGGGCAAGTGCTGAATGCACAGGAGCACAACACATTGTGTTGGGCGGGCTGTCGTGCAGTGTTGGGTCCTTTTGGTCAAATTATAAACTCACAGGAGTGTAGCAGGGCACCTCTTCATGACCTTTCGGGTGCCTCCTGGGCAACCCTGAACACACAGGAGCGCAACACCACCTCCTAGGAGCGCAACACCACTTTGTAGAGGGAATTTGGAGGCCTTTCCGGTGTCAAAATTGCACTTGTGATAGCTCATTGGAAATATTAACTTGTCTAATTTTCAAATATACCATTTTTTTCCCGATTGAAATAGAGTTGCCTTATTAAAAGTAGATTTTCCCAAGACTGGTCAAAAAGTGCTGAATGATGGTGCAGAAATGCAAAGTGCTATTGCAGACCACTTTTGGATGCCTTCCTCAAATCAAAATTGATCTCATGATAGGTCATTGGAAATATATTCAAGTCGAGTTGTCATTTGACTCATCAAGGAAGTCATTTGGGCACTAAATCTATGAGAAAACCTAATTTTCCCAAGGTCACTCCAGCAGTGCATCAATTCTCCTGGGACACCTGTAGTTTTGATATTTCTCCTAAACCATGATACCAATGTAAAAAATAAAGGAGATGTTTCTTCTTGGGCATATAATGGACAAAAACCTCTCTCATGTTTGTCAAATTTATCTTTTTTGGTCAGAAACACAGTTTGAAGCAAAAACTAGCCCTGGGTGTGACACATGGCTTGTCTCTTAGAAATAATTCCTAAAAAGAGATGGAGGCATGATATTTATGAGTTGGTATGTCTCCATTATTTCTGATATGACATACCATATGGATCATTTTCTCTTATGCCTCATTTTCATAGCAAACCATAGCTTAGTTGGAAGAGGAAATTAGGGTTTGGTGTAGGGGATTTAGGACTGCCTTGTATAGGGAGGGGAATGAAGGGGTTAAGGGTTGTCTAAATTCTTGGGAAAATTTTGGAGGATAGGGATAGATGTTATAGAGTAGGGGGAAGTGAAATTTAAATAATTTAGTGAGGGTAAAGGGTCCAAAAGGGAAAAACACAGGCCTAGTCTCGAAAAGTGTCAAATTGTAGCAATAGGCTAGGCTTTGTAGAAAAATCATGAGTTTGAGGGATAAGAGTGATGGGAAGTGTTTATGAAGGTATTTTAAGGATAGGAGGAGGTGTAAGAGCATCAGGATACAAACCTTGTTGATGTTTAAACCATGGAGGTCATGAAACCAAGACAAATTGCCCTAAGAAACCCTAGTTGGATAATGGAGTCATATGCAAGGGACAAACATAGTAATGAGATTTATGGGTGTGAAAATGGGCTAGAGATGAGAGGCATGAGTCCATGAGGGACCTTCCATAAGTGATAGGATGACTATGACATGATAGAGTAGTATAACAATGAAAAAATTATCCTAAGGATAATGAAGGCAGTGAGTTTTCTAGAACTCACAAGATTCATGAATTTTGTTTCTAGAAATCTAGGATAGACATTTAGTCATCTGCACAGAAAAAATTTACTGATGACTAACAGTGGCTCAACTTGGGGATGGTAGCTCCTTTTCAGGAGGTGTCCAAAACTTTAGATCTCTGGTTTATGGAGACCAGTGCCTCATCCATTGGGCAGACTTTTCTTCTTTCATTTGTTGATTCTTCCTTGAAGTTATGATTTCAATAATCTGAAAACATGATTAGCTCAACTTCATCTCTACCTACCCAACCTACTTGCCTAACATTTTTTCTTCCTTGGGTGCACTTGAACTGGCAAACCCATTGACATTTTTTCTTTTGAAAGAAAAAACAAACTGTCTACTTCTACACTTATTTCTTCCAAGAGTTCAGATTATGCTAGTGAACTCTTCTTATTCTCTACCTAGACTATTTGACTGTCAAGATTAAGCAGTATGAAAGACTTCATTCTCTAATCTATTGACAAGAAATTTAAAGCATGAATTGAATTAGGATTAGGCAATCTGATTCATCATGAGTTGTGGCATTTGAGACAAGCTGCACACAAACATTATTTTTATAAGAAAACAAACTAGAAGGTGTGAGGGCTATGTTTCATCATTTTCTAATCATCCCTATCCTTCTCCTTGGTTCATATTTAAGCATGTGGAACCAGTATCTTTCTTTCTTAATCTATTTTCTTTTGACAGTTCAAGCTTAAATGATTTGACCAGTATTCTTTCACTAACCTATCAACAATAAATTTAAAACATGCTCAACCATGATTAGGCTAGATGAAAGAATAAGACTTTCTTTCTAGAACAAGTAGTGGCATTTAGGCTTGCACACTTTCAATATCACTATTTTTGGGTATGGGGTTGTACCTTCTTTTAAAATCTTCCCTCTTTTTCCATTTCTATGTGTTTTTATGTTTTATTTTTTCTCAAAACAATCTAAAACTAAAACGATGCTCATAGGGCTGAGCTTATTTTGCATGCCTATCTATCCTAATCTAACCTATACATGATAGTCATTTATTTGGTGAAATCTCTTTTCCAATAGAACCAGTCAAGTAGATGATTGCGTGGGTGATCTTGGTTCAGCTCTTTGAGGATGCTCAAGAAATCAAAAGGTCATTTGCACCTCACTTGTGCTTGAACAGTAGTGCCTAAAATTTTCTTTAAACCTTGCATCAATCTGTTCTTGGCAAAAAACACTCCTATTTTAGATTTCTCAAGGAAAACAACAAATGGATCTTGGAATGATACCTGATCTTGAGGACTTGAGACATAAGCTTCATTCAGGACTACTCCTTCTTCTACTTCACTATGCTTGAGGCTCTTTTGAGAAAGAAACTCCACCTCTTCCTCATACTCATCTAAACTGGTAGAATCATCATATATTACAATGTTATCCTCTAGAAAACCTGATATGCTCTGATTGAGTGGCCTAAATTCAATGTGAAGGCCATCATGTTGATTAGTAGGAGTATTTATTGGTAGTAAATCTTCTTGAGAAAGAAGTGCAACAACTCTTATGAGATTTTAAACTTCCAAGCCTTCATCTGCAATTTTAAATTCAATGGGACTTGGTGGTTGCAAATCTTAAGCTGAAGAGGATTTCATGTCCCAAATGATTTCCTCATCCCTTTCAAGAAAAGGCTTTTTATTAACAATAGGTTCAAGAAACTCATAAGCTTTCCCAACCTCATCATCAAAACTGAAAGATTGCTGATTTCCAATCACATGAAAACTATTTATGATGGAATGAAGTGAGGTAGAGAAAAGAGTCAGAGGCTCCTCAATTACTTCTAAACTTTCAGGGCTTTCCTCATCAGTGTCATAGGTGACTTGTATTGGATGATTACTTTTTTCAAGCTGATGATATTGATCTTCTTCCCATAAACCAAATACTGATGGATTTGCGAGGTTAGCTTCTGTTTGGAAAACATCATCATCATCAGACTGATCAAAATTTGGAGAATCATCAACATAAATAATCTCACCAATCAAACATATTGGGTTACCATTTTTTTCTTCTTTGAACTGATCTACAAGTTTACTTTCCGATTTACGGTAGATGGAATTAGTAGGAGGAGGAATAGAAATGTTTTGTTCACATGAATGTTTAGAGGCTGGCTGTGTGTTTATCATCTGATTTATTTCCCCTATAGTTAAAGGAGGAGGTGTTTTTCTCTTCCTTTGGATAATACTACAACAGTTCTCTTTCTCTTGTGAAGGTTGGTTTTTAGACTGAACGTCTTCTTGATACTTACCTAGAAGAGATGGTGAACCATCACTTGTGCCTTCTGAGAGATCCTGTGGGTTTTCTCTATTTATTGATTGGGTTCTTCCTCAACTAACTCCTCTAGGCTGTCATGATAGCTACCTCAAGAATGAAATGCATGGAGTTCTTCTAATAAATCTTTAGGATGCAAATTTCCTAAATCTTTATCAATGTTCACAAGGTATTGTATGAGGTCTTTAGATTGATCACAACAATTTTCAGCTAATGATAGAGATGGAAAATACCATATATAGTGTTTATAAAATACCCTGTGGAAATCCTTCAAAGAAAACAAGATGCCAGGTTATATCCATTCATACCAATTTCTTGCCTTACGTTCTAATGTTTCCATAAACATTTTCATGAGGCAGTCCTCATGCCATTCAACCTTTAACCTCCATATGTGTATATGAAATTTGATGAGATGTAACAAGGGGTCATCAAATTTTTCATCTTGGAATATAGGTAGGTTTTTTATCCAATTTATTTCAGGCATTTTGTGTGGGAATCCAGGGATATGATCTCTACTCATTGGAGCATATCTCCTTTGTATCCTTGGATCCATGTTTGTAAATCAGAAAGGGTCACTGAATCTTTTCAACCAGTCTATAGTTCTCTACCAGTGGAGTCTTTAGGTCTATTTAGATTTGTGGAGTCGCTAGGTGGAATATTTTAACTTTTCTATCCACCATCAGCATGATTGGGATTGCTCAATGCATTCCTAGGGGGGTCTATGAGAACTTAGTGGAGTAATAGGCCTACTGGAGGCTAGTGGAGTCGCTAGGTGGATATTTTTTGATGTTTTAAGGATGTATATTTATGGTCCACCACCAAAAATTGACAAAAAACCAATCTAGGAATGTTTTGGGGTTTTCGGAGTTCTCTTAAGTATCCCTAAGGTTTGTGAGAGTGTCCTATAACAGAGTCATCATTTTTCTAGGATGGTGAAACAACTAGATTCTACTCTTTGGCTATTAACTTGAGTTCTCTATGATTTGGTGAAGGTTTTTGAAGTCCTAAGGGATACTTAGATTATCACTGACATCAAAGTTTGAATCATGATCACCATTGTGTTAGTGATAGCGATGAAGTAGCTATAAATCATATGATACTGTTTAATCAAGGGAGTCTGGAGTCCTAAGGGGTACAAAGATTGTCACTAACTCAGAAGGTCCCACCTTGATCGCCATTATGTTAGTGTCCTGTGATTTGGCAGTTTGGTAAACCAAATGATAGGGTAACATCGGACTAGTCTTTAGAGTCCTAGGACCTAGCCTTCCTAGAATCAGAGAGGGCTCTCTCTATTATGTGAAGGATGTGAACTTGTTCGCTTTGGATGGTTGATTTTAGGCTAGTTGTTAAGTGTAGGTTTGTTGTTTGTTTTGGTTGGGGTAAGATGATCAAGTAGGATAGGTGGAGTGAAAGGTTTTCAAATCAATGGGCTATGGAGTCTATGAAGTCATTGATATTTCAATAATGAATTGGGGTGCATCACAGGGAAAATCTAGTGTAGTTAAAGGATCTTTAAAGCTTATGTGTTTGGTGAAATGGACATTAAGTTTGGGAACCAAGGCAGGTCAAAGGGCAGTTAAGAATCCTTTGTCAAATACCTATGAACAGAGAGATCTTAAATATTGATAAGCAAAAGATAGTAGTTATGAGATAGGGCACACCATTTACTCAATAACAATACTTTTAAACAAATACACATTCAAGATATACAATCTAGTAGAGAAAATGAAGAAAGATAACTTATCTAACTTCAATGATTCTACTTTCAAGATTTGAAAACATATAAGAGACAAATAGCATTAATAAATGAAGAGGGAACGCATAAACATCATTCATTAAAATATAAATAAATTTGAGGAAAACTAATAAGCATATACAAAGGGCAATATCGAAACAAGATCTCTTTGGCTTAACCTAATCAATCAATACATCAAAGAGAAATTTGAAGACAGAGTTTAGATAGCATAAAACAAGTAGGGATTACCATGAATCATGTTTGTAAACTAGCATATTAATCCAATAATGAAATAGACAAGCTTAGGTGGGCTTAGGAAGCAACTAAGAATTTCTTAAACTAACCCAGCAGAAAAAAACATGAAGACAATAGCAAGCAGGAGGACTGAGGTGTCTCAAACAACATTTCTCATCCTATACTCTTCTAAGCTATTGTAATATAGAAAGATGGACATATGAAAAACAAGAAAAAACATGAAAAAATGAGATATAATTCACCATTAACTAAACTCAAGGATCCTTCAAGCAAGCCTTCATCATTATCAACCAAGGCAAATCATGCATAAGCTCCACAACACTAGATTGTTCATCAACTTCTGAAAACCATGTATTGCTCTTAAACACATCAAAAGCCCAACATTTACAATGATTCTCCATGCTCTATTTATCATGCAAGGAGAAGAAAGATCTAAGATAGTATCTAGAAGCCTATTGGCCAACAAGAAATATCCTAATTTTTCCTTGAGGCCTTGCAAGGCCCAAGGCACAAAATATCCAAAATAAATATCTTTTTGGCCATTTGTCGCAAAGAAATTGATCTTTGAGGCCTAAAATGCCTCTGAAAACTTTCTAAATGCACATTCTGCCTTTTCAACCACAGGAGCATAGCACACTATGTCAAAATTTGAATTTATGTTAGGAGTGTAGCACAGAGACATGAAAAATAGGTCTTCTTGTAGCAGTGTTTTGGAGACTCTCCTGATGTCGGAAAAGGCTCTGTGATGGCTCTTTGGAAAGAAATTGAAGTCTAATTTACATATATACCTTTATTTCTTAAATTTGACCTCTGAAACCTATCCAAAAAGTTAAAATTCCAAGATTGTCAGGAGCGGAGCACCTGTCCTGAAAAGTAGGCAGAATGGTGAAAAATGGGTGTTTTTGACCCTTTTGGGGGACCAAAACAACTCCAATTGGGCTGAAAATTTCCGAGAATGCTATATGGATGATGAGGAACTCAAAAATGAAAATATTTCCTCCTGAAGATGTCTTGGGAAAAAGCGCAGCACAGGTTGTGCTACGCTCCTAGTCTCAAAATTTGCAAAAAACAAAAAGTTGTCAAAATTTTCCCAAATTTGGTGGACGAGTGCCTCATGGGTTTTGGGAAACCTGTAGAGAAAATTGGGCTAATATTCCAAGCCTATATTGGTATTTTTTTCTCTTTTGGTGTTGGGAGCTTGCTTTGAGCCTTCTTCAATTTTACCCTTGCAAATTGATTTCTTTGGGCATAATGCTTGGTCATTCTTCTTTGTAAATCCAAGTCTTTATTAGCCTTCTCTAGCTTGGAATCAAGGTGTATGTTAGCCTGTTCAAGCCATGATTCCATATCATGTTCAATTTCCTTTGCAAGTATTTCATTGAGAGGAATTTGTTTCACAAGGGCTGATTCTTCTTCTCTTTGCTTTGCCAATGCTTTCCTTAGACCCATAGTTCTAGGTCTCCTTCTAGTTTTACCTCCCTCATCACTACTCTCCTCATAAGTGCCCATCAATTCCTTTATCTTAATTTGTGCCTTTTTTCCAATGGCTGAGTTGATGTAGATGGAAATTTCCCTTGGCTCTTGGAGGCAGCAAACATTTTCCTTGATCCTCTTTGATAAGTGATAGGCAAAAAATCAAAGTTTAGCATGTTTCATTTCATCATGGGCAACCTTAGGACTTATTTTGTTCTTGTAAATGATATTTGTATTTGTGTCCACTTCATCTTGTTCTTGACTGTCTTCTTGGGAGGTCTTTTGACTTTCACCCATGCTAGCATCACTGTCTTTACCTTTATCATTGTCATCCTTTCCCATGTTCTTTTTCCCACTGTCATCTTCTTCAAACTCTGTTTTGACCATCAAAATCTGCATATGTTCCTTGGCTATCATCATTTTCATTTTCTGTGGGGTCTCTCCCTTCTTCTACATTGTTTTCATTTTCATAATCACTGTTTTTACCATTAGAATTTGCCTTTGTTCCTTGGCTATCACCATTTTCACTTTCTGTGGGGTCACTGTTAGAGGCATTTTCATTTTCAGCCATGTCATTCCCTTCTTCATTTCCTGCCATGTCATGTTCTTAGTCCTCATCATCCTCTTCATTTTCGTGGCCATCATCATTGTTGTCATTGGTTGATTCTTAATAATTTTTACCTTCTTCATTTTCCTCTTAAAAATATTTTCACAGCTGAAGCAACAGGCTTAGAAATGCATTATGGGAAATTCGGGCACCCTCTGCATGAGCATAATAGGTCACCTCTACATGCAGGGTTGGGTAGCTCGTGAATGCGCAGGAGCGCAACAGGTCACCTCTGCACGCAGTGTCGGGTGCCTCTCGGGCAAGTGCTGAACGCATAGGAGTGCAACATACTATGTTGGGCGGGTTGTCGTGTAGTGTCGGGTCCTCCTGTGTAAATGATAAATGCACAAGAGTGCAACAGGGCACCTCTAAATGGCCTTTCTGGTGCCTCCTAAATAGACCTGAATGCATAGGAACGCAGCACAGGCTATCGGGTTCTCCTGGGCAGCCCTGAACGCACAAGAGCGCAACACCACCTCCCAAGAGCGCAACACCATTTTGAAGAGGGAATTTGAAGGCCTTCCTGGTATCGGAATTAGGCCTATGATAGCTCGTTAAAAAGCTTAACTTGTATAATTTCCAAATATACCATTTGTGTCCTGATTGAAGTATATTTTCCTTGTCAAAAGTTGATTTTCCCAAGACTGCTCAAAAAGTGTTGAATGATTGTGCAGAAATGCAGGGTGTTGTTGCAGACCACTTTTGGATGCCTTCCTCAAATCCAAATTGAGCTCATGATAGCTAATTGGAAATATATACAAGTCTAGTTGTCATTTGACTCATCACAGAAGTCATTTGGGCACTCCAGCTATGAGAAAACCTAATTTTCCCAAGGTCACTCCAGTAGTGCAAAAATTATCCTAAGACACCTGTATTTTTGACATTGCTCCTAAACCATGATACCTGTATAAAAAATGAAGGATATTTTCTTCTTGGGACTATGATGGACAAAAATCTCTCTCACTTTTGTCAAATTCATCTCTGTTTGGTAAGAAACACAGTTTGAAGAAAAACTGGCCCTTGGTGTGACACATGGCTTGTCTCTTGGAAATAATTCTTGGAAAAAGATGGAGGCATGATGTTTATGAGTTGGTATGTCTCCATGCTTGCTGATATGACCTACCATATGGACCCTTTTCTATTATGCCTCCTTTTCATAGCAAAACCTAGCTTAGTTGGAAGAGGAAATTAGGGTTTAGTGTAGGGGATTTAGGACTGCCTTGTATAGGGAGGGGAATGAAGGGGTTAATGGTTGTCTAAATTCCTGGGGAAATTTTGGGGGATAGGGATAGATGCTAGAGAGTAGGGGGAAGTGGAATTTAAATAATTGAGTGAGGGGAAAGGGTCCAAAAGGGAAAAACATAGGCCTAGTCTCGAAAAGTGTCAAATTGTAGCAATAGGCTAGGCTTTGTAGATAAATGATGAGTTTGAGGGATAAGAGTGATGGGAAGTGTTTATGAAGGTATTTTAAGGATAGGAGGAGGTTTAAGAGCATCAGGATACAAACCTTGTTGATTTTTTAACCATGGAGGTCATGAAACCAAGAAAAATTTCCCTAAAAAACCCTAGTTGGATAATGGAGTCATAAGCAAGGGAAAAACAAAGTAATGCGATTTATGGGTGTGAAAATGGGATAGAGATGAGAGGCATGAGTCCATGAGGGACCTTACATGAGTGATAGGCTAACTATGACATGATAGAGTAGTATATCAGTGAAAAATTTATCGTAAGGATAATGAAGGCAGTGAGATTTCTAGAACTCACAAGATTCATGAATTTTGTTTCTAGAAATCTAGGATAGACATTTAGTCATCTACAAACGAAAAAAATTATTGATGACTAACATTGGTAATTATCAACCATTCATGATGTATTTTCATAAAAGACTAAGAATATCATTGTCTGGGTAATTATTTAAATCCCCAACAGTGTTACATGGAGTATGAAAACATTCTGTTAAGAACCCACAAGTATCACATTCAAGTTGAAAATCAGTTTCAAAATATAGGGGGTCCATAGCTGTTTTATTGAGGCCAAAATAATTCCACCAGTTTTGAAGCCATTCACTCTGCCTGTTTTCTGTGTAGTCCATGTAGATCCGAACTTGACTTTAGTATAATAGGTTTCATTTTTCCCATCAACACTCATATTATCCCACCATATTTTTTTATAATCAGTGAAAATATATATGGTATCTGGAAAGATAATAGATGGGTTTCCTTGTGGCCACATTTCAGGCATATCATACCAAGTAGGGAGCCTGGTACGGTTTATGGTGAAATACTTATGGAAGAATCTCCTTTGATTGCTTTCTTCTGTCTAAATAACACTTATATCATGGAAATCTTGGCTTAAATATTCTTCAGCCAGATGTGCAGAAAGCATACTTCTCTCATATACCATGTCATGTATCCATTTGCTACCTTTAGGGTAGACTTTTCTTTCTGGTACTAGATTTTGTATATTTATATGATATTGAAGGTTTACATCTAGTACATTTGTGTTTCTCAACTGCCATGTGGGTTTCCATTTTGAGCAGCATTCTCTCCAATTTTGTGCTTCTGAAATACTCCTTAGAGTCTTTGGAGTCCGTATTCTAGGAGGGATCCCACTCTATTACTATTACCATGACAGTGTCGGTTTGACTTAAGTATTCTCTGCTCAAAAAATCATGTAAACAATTTTTTTCACCCTTAAGGTGTTCGACATCAAAGTCAAAATTAGCAAATAGAGCCTGCCATCTTACAAAATTTTCTTCTCCTGGCTTCTTTATATCTTTGCTAAGGACCTTCTTTAGAGTAGAGGCATCGGTTCTTAATATAAACCTTTTATGGATAAGGTGGATATCAAATTTGTCAATGCAGTTCCATGCTGCTTTGAATTATTTTTATATTGTGGAGTAATTCTTTTCAGAAGGGCTCCATGTTCCTGAGATGAATCGTACAATTTTTTCTTCTCCTTCTTTTCTTTGCTTTATAATTCCTCCCCACCCAATATCACTAGCATCTGTTTCAACAATTTTAAATGAATATTCATCAACAATATAAAGAATTGGGAAATTTTTTACCTTGCTTTTAATTCTTTTGATGGCTTCTATATGTGCGGCAGAGCATGGTTATGGATGCTTTTGCAATCTTTGGTTGAGTATGTTGGGTATCTGTTATATTCTTTCCACGACTAAGCACGCGCGGGGGGGGCGGGGGGACGATAGCACTGCTAGCCCTTTTCTGTTGGGCTAGGAGGAAACGATGGCCACACAATCGGAGTCCCCGGGGAGTAGGCGCATGGTGAAATTTTTGGTCGTAATTTAGATTGGTAGGGAAAATTTTGCGTCCATGGTTTTGTGCATGGTTTTGCACATGGTTTTGGGGTACGATGGTTTTCGGCCCCTGGTATTTTTGTAGATCCGGTCAAGGGAACTATGGTTATATTCTAATCCAAGGTTTATGGATTGGGGTTTATGTATGATTCGGCATGTATATATATGTGTTGTAACACTAAAAGGAATATAATGAAAAATAAAGCTGGTCGTCCCGATTTGGGATCCAGGGGAAAATCTCTGTGTTTATCTGTTTTATGTTTTATGCTCTCGCTATTTTTTTATTTTCTGTTATAAGATTCGTGTGTAGATAATTTCTGTTCAGGGTTAAAACCTACATTTGGTATCAGAGTTGTTTCGGCTTCAAGGGGATGCCTTTGCTGCTGAGGGTTTTTTAGTTCGGGCCTGAGGTAGACCTTGTTCAGTGGGAGATCTGCGGGATCGATTCTTGCGGTGAGAGCAGATGGCGAGCGAAAGATGAGATTGAGAAATTTAATGGTCAAGCTTGAGTCGTGGAAGCTCAAGATGGAGGATCTGCTGGTGGATAAAGATCAGTGGATCGCGGTAGATCTAGGTACTAAGCCAACAGGAATGTCAGATGAAGACTGGAAGAAATTGGATCGGAAGGCTAAAAGCACAATATGGTTGTGTGTCTCAGATTCAGTATTGTTGAATGTATCTGGGGAAGCTACGGCGAAGACCTTGTGGGAAAAGCTAGGGACTTTGTACCAATCTAAGTCTCTGGTGAATAAGTTGTTCCTGCGGAAAAAGCTGTATAACCTGAGGATGAAGGATGGAGATTCGGTGACAGAGCATCTGAACGCCTTCAATACTGTGGTAAGTCAGCTATCATTTGTTGATATTAAAATCTCAGATGAAGATAAGTGCATCAGTTTGTTGTGTTCTCTACCAAAGTCGTGGGACAGTCTGGTTATTGCAATAGGTAGCAATACAACTACCTTGAACTTTGATGACATTGTCTCAGCCTTGCTGTTGGATGAAATGAGACGAAGAAATATGGAGGGTCAGAGTGGAGATGCCTTATCTGTACGAGGAAGGTCCCATAACAGAAACAAGAATAAGGTTTCGAGTGGGAGATCCAAATCTAGAGGGAGATCTAAATCTCCTGGAAAGTTTGTAAAGGTGCGCTGGAAATGTGGAAAGGAAGGACACTACAAAAAGGAATGCAGATCTAAAGCTCCTGAGAAAGGAAAGGGATCTGATGAAGCTCCTTCTGCAGAGGAAAAAACCACCTCAGATGAAGGTGGGGATGTGTATTTGGCTTCTTCTTCAAATACACATGTAGATCATGAGTCATCGTTGATTGACTCAGGTGCATCCTTTCACTTCACTCTCCATAGGGAGTGGTTCTGCGAGTATGAGAAATATGATGGTGGTGATGTCTTCCTAGGGGATGATAGGAAGGCCAGAATCATCGGACGTGGAAAGGTCAAGCTGAAGCTGCAAGGTGGAAGGATTAGAACAATTCCTGGTGTTCTACATATTCCTGCATTGGCCAGAAATCTGATTTCTGTAAGCAATATGGATGATGCAGGTGTAAAAAAAATGTTCGAGAAAGATGCCTGCAAGATGGTTCGGGGAGCACTGGTATTAATGCGGGGAGTTCGGACTGGAACACTGTACAAGCTACAAGGTAGCACAGTTATTGATGGGTGTAACAGTATTGTGGTTCCTGAAAGTGGGACGGAAAGCCTAGCTGTGTCTGGAGAAAAGACCGTGCTATGGCATCAAAGGCTTGGACATATTGGAGAGAAGGGCCTTCGGATACTGCATAGAAACGGTATGGTAGAAGGTATGTCTAATTTCTCTCTGGATTTCGATTTCTGTGAACATTGTGTATATGGGAAGCAGAATCGGGTGAGTTTTCCTTCTGGTGCTAAGAGGGCGAACAAGATATTAGAACTTGTGCACAGTGATGTGTTTGGGCCTCGTGTCGGCCCATCGGGAAAGTCCGTGGTACTAGTTTTATTCATAGATGAATTCTCAAGGAATACATGGATATATTTCTTGAGAAAGAAATCTGAAGCTTTTGACAGATTTAAAGAATTTAAGGCTCCTGTGGAAAACTAGACAGAGAAGAAGATAAAGGCATTGAGGGCAAATATTGGTGGGGAGTTCTACAAGAAGGAATTTGAAGAGTTATGAAAGAAGTGTGGTATAGCATGACAAAATACTAATCCATATACACCTCAAGAAATGGATTTTGCAAAGAATGAATAATAGAACACCGATGGAAAAGCGTAAGAAGCATGCCTGGTACCGGTTAGGGACAAGAATTCTCACGTAGACAAGTGGGAGACCTGCATGTTACTTAGTTAACAGATCACCTTCATCGGGCCACTTTTGAGGATAATACCCCACATGAGGTATGAACTGGTAAGAAACCCTCTCTTTCACATCTAAGGGTATTTGGATGTGATGCATATGTACATGTTCCAAAGGAGAAAAGGACCAAGTTGGATAATAAATCTAAAAGGTGCATCTTTATTGGGTATAAGGATGGTTTAAAGGGTTACAAGCTTTGGAACTCGGAAACAAGGAAGGTTGTGTACATATGAGATGTGGTGTTTAGAGAGGTGAAAGATGTTGTTAAACATGAAGTCCTACCAAAGGAACCTGAGAAGATAGATTTTGAGCTAAAGGAGGATGAATCAGACTCTACAACAGAAGAAGACTCCGAAGATGAAGAGCCACAAACTCCAGCTTTGAGAAGATCAGTTCGGGAAAGAAGGCAACCAGAAAGGTATAGTCCATCTGCTTTCTATTCAGGTTTTGCCTTAACTATAACTGATGATGAACCCAGAACTGTCAGGGAGGCAGTAGATTCAGAGGATGGAAAACTATGGAAGGAGGCCATGGTTGATGAAATGGCATCCTTGCACAAAAATGATGCATGGGATTTGGTGGAGCTGCCGGCTGGAAGGAAGACCATTGGAAGAAAATGGGTGTTTAAGAAGAGGATGAATGTAGAAGGCAAGGTGCTGAAATACAAAGCTCGGTTGGTAGCGAAAGGTTATTCCCAGGTGTCGGGAATTGATTTTGGTGATATTTTTTCTCCTGTTGCCAAGGTTACTTCTATTAGATTACTTTTATCTGTTGCTGCTGAATTTGATTTTGAGATAGAACAGATGGATGTGAAGACAAATTTTCTTCATGGTGATCTAGAAGAGGAGATCTACATGAAGCAACCTGAAGGCTTTATGGTGAAGGGTAAGAAAGAACTGGTATGCAGGTTGAAGAAGTCTCTGTATGGGTTAAAACAGTCACCAAGGATGTGGTATCAGAAATTTGATACCTATATACGGGGACTTGGCTTCACCGGAAGCAAGGAGGATCACTGTGTTTATTTTAAATTAATTGGTGACCGTGTTATTTATTTGGTCTTGTATGTGGATGATATGTTGTTGATTGGAAATGACAAATAAATTATCCAATATTTGAAGACCCAACTGTTCTCCAAATTCGACATGAAGGATATTGGTGATGCAAACTATATTTTTGGCATCAAAATTAAGAGAGATCGGGAAAAGAGGAAGCTTTGATTAAACCAGAGGAAGTATGTCGAGACAATATTGGAGAGGTTCAATATGCAATATAGTGAACCTAAGAATGTTCCTATTCCCGTAGGTGTAAAGTCAACACGAATGTCCCAAGACACAAGAAGAAGAGTGTTACACAAGCATTTGTCACCGTCCGTACCATTCCCATCCCTCCCCAGAGGAGTCGCCAATTTGTTGAGGAGGTAAATCCCCTCTGCGGACAGAGGCGATCCCTACTAGCCCAGCAGGGGTCTAGCAACAATCAAACAATGTTATGACGCAAGCTCCTAGTTACGAATGAAAGACTTGGGATAGAAGCCTACCTTTTAAAAAATGAAACAAGGTTGTCCGAGCACAGCTTTTTCCGTCTTGTGTCAAGCTCCTTAAAAATGAAACAAGGTCAGTTTGGAGCGCAGTTCCTTGTCTTGTGTCAAGCTCCTTAAAAAATGAAACAAGGATGTCTCGGAGCATAGTTCCTTGTCTTGTGTCAAGCTCCTTAAACCATGAAACAAGGTGTCTTGAGGATAGTTCTTTTAATGTGTCAACCTCGTTAAAATAATGAAACACGTTCCCGTTCAATTCGAGTCTTTGATAAGATCTCGTAAAATCCCAGTCGAGT
>CM076571.1:438751208-438929621 GCA_034641835.2 Pinus albicaulis | reverse complement strand
AATTCAAATCACAAATTCACATTTCATAGATTTTACTGAGTACTTTGAGAATTATTGTCATTATTGGTGGTTTCTCTCGCACTTGTTAACAGTTCACATCATTGACTGGTAATCAAGTGGTTTCTACCATGTTCGACTTCGACACAATCAATCGCATGGATAGAATCGTACTAGTTGGAGAAGCGAAAATCAAGACCCTGGATCTAGTTTCCACCATCCAGGCTGTGAGGAGTTTTATTATTCATCATATAGTAGACTACTCATGACAGATGGCTGCGTCCATACTATGTCTACTACTTCATTTAATTTTAAAATAATTTCTGTATCAGAACATGTAATTAGTTTTTATCTGAGTATGGGAATGCCTACCTCAGCGATGATATAGATATATATATGCTTGCATTGAATGTTTATTCCAGGTTTCAACCGATGTGCCAAGAACCCAATCCTCAGAATGATAAAGCACTTCACTCTTCAGAATTCTTCAAAAAACTCTTCAGACTAAGCACTTTAGGAGGCAATCTGTTACACTGAAATTTGTCACCATGACATTGAGTTGTCTATATGGGTTCATCATTACCTATTTATTGCTTCCTTAGAAGTCTAAAAACATAAAGTTCCCCAAATCAAGTCTTAGAACTGGAAGAAGCTCTTAAAAATCCCAAAAAGTCTACTCCCATACTTTTCCTAGTCATTCCCTGTGGTACCGCAGCTAATTGCTATAAAAACTATGGTACATCCCGCATGTAAAGCTCATTAAAATTGCGGACCCCCGTAAAAGGTAAAATAAAGAGAAAATTAAGTTCTAGAGGCCCAGCTGGTCAAATATTCTCCCAGCTGGGGCCTTCTAGAATCGTTATCTGGTCGAGCTTCACCCCTTCCATTCGTGAACCTTTATCCCTTCATAGATGGAGTAATCCCTTGGCTTTTGGAGCTGAAATCCCATGATGAGAGGGCTTTATCCCTTCCTTTTAGGAGCTGAAACTACCTCCCTTCTGCTATAAATTGAGGCCAAGATTCAGTCTCAAGGGTACTTAGTCGTTGGTAGATTGAAGAAGAGTGCATAGAGAGTTCAGAAAATACTTTCTTCTTGTTTTGGAGAAAGTAATTTCTGACTATTGCTGAAGACATTATCCACATTAAACATCATTAGCATGAGAGAGATTACATACTCATGGCTATAATCTTATGTTGATAAAGAGAGTTGGAGTCTTTTCAAACTGAGGAAAATGGCTGTTCGGGACCTCGGAAGAACCTGTATGAACATCAAGGCGTCACAGTTGTAAGGTTTCTTCTTTTATTCAAAGATAATACAAATGGATTCTATTTTCTCATTGAGTTGTTCATCTATCTTTTGAATGATTTAATTATTAGACTCCTTGATCACTAAGACAAATTATTGCTTTCGAATTATCATATTTTGCAGATGATTTTGATTTGGTTTGCCTGTCTTTGATTGCAGATCTTATATGATGGATCGATAACTTTTGGAGCGAATGGATTGAATACCAAGCAAGCGTTGGACTTCAGGTAGGAGTATCTATCTGTAGTTAATGAGTAATTCTTGAGCAAAATAGTCTAGAGAAAATGGTCTACATCTATATGTTTGTTTCTAGATATCCTTAGGATACTAGGGAGATCGCTCTTGTCCGCAAGAGGGGAATTTCCATCTAACAGTAATATTGGCCAACTATATTACAGAATGCCAAGAAGTTTGTGAAAGGATGTGATAACTGCCAAAGGATGGACCAACCTCTGAAATTAGATGAGATGCCATTACAGCCTTAGATAGTAATAGAACCATTCGAGAAATGGGCCCTAGACTTTGTGGTGCAAATCAATCCTTCATCACAAAAAAAAAATACATATTGGTTTGCACTGATTATGTCACAAAATGGGTCGAAGCGAAGGCACTAACTAGAGAAATAGAGCAACTGTTTTTGACAACCTGTTTCAAGATTTTTTTTTTTTTTTTTCTCGCTTCGGGATACCCAGAGAGATAGTGGCATATGAGGATCCTCAGTTCACATCTCATTTGATCAAAAAGTTGGTCGAAAAGTATGGAATCCATCACAGAATCACTACACCATATCACCCACAAGAAAATGGTCAAGTAGAAAGCACCAATAAAATCATTGAGGGAATCTTAACAAGGACAGTAGCCAGTCATCGAAGAAACTGGGCCGAGAAAATTCTCGAGGTACTGTGGGCTTACAAGACAACATGCAAGAATACTACAGGCTTCTCACCATATGAATTGGTGTATGGGAAGAATCACTTATTCCCCATATAATTTGAAATAAAGACATTAAGAACAACATTGCAGGTCAATCTGGATTTGAGTACAACATAGACTCAGAGTTTGAACCAGCTCAATGAGTTGGAAGAGAAATGGCTGGCTGCCATTCAATAGACATAAATCATTCAACAGCAAAGAGCCAGATGGCATGATGGGTTTATTAAGAAGAAAAATTTCTAGAAAGGAGATTGGGCTCTTTTGTATGATTCAAGGTTTAAAAATTTCAAAGGCAAGCTCTGCACCAGATGGATAGGTCCTTACAAAGTGGATACGATCTTTGATAATGGGACTATACAATTTGTCACCATTGATAGTGCTAAGACGCCGTTAGTGGTTAATGGGCATGGTCTAAGTTTATATCATCGACCCGCTTTGAAGGAATCATTTGTCAACATTGTCGTAGACTTTGATCTTCATGTTATGACAACAGGGGAACATTCTCCTGTGCAGCCTTAAACACTGAAATTCTAATAAGTGCAGTAGTTGAAAACCACCTTTGTGGCAACTGTTACACCTGTTTAAATATATATAAATAACAAAATAAAAAGAAAAACAAAAATAAATCTAACTGTGAAAACCCCTTTCCGGGGCGCAGTCAGACAACTAGTAACAACTGAAAACCACTCTTGTGGCGGTTATTACACCCATGTTTTTCTTCCTGAAACATCATATTCCCTTTTTGATCTATTTCATAGGATGATGGTATTCATGTAATTTCCTTTTACGTACCAACTTATTCTGGTTATTATTTTTTTTTGAGAATAATTTAAGGGTTGTCTTGGCTGTTACACATGTAACAATTGACAACCACAAATAATGTTCTTTATGATTCATTCCATAAGCAACAATAACTGTGCCAGCCAAACACAACAACATGAGCGCTACAAGTAGGACACCGCCAATTCAAAGTCTTCCTCCACGTCACCTCAGGTATGTCATTAAAAAGGTAAATGTTGTCATTGATGATTCAGTAATTAATTGGGAAAGTAATGATACTCCTGTGACGACAGTGGGATACTTCTAAATCTAAATGATAAATCAGGAATTGTTATTTCAAAATATGTTAAAAGCAATATGTCTTGAACTATTTATCATTTACATATTTTCCAATGATATCTAGACTAAGGAACCCTTAATTGCTCCCTAGTTTCGATTGACCTCTTCCTTTTCACTCATTATCCAGATTTGAGAACCCTTAATTTCTCTCTTACCCCGATTAAAACCATTTTCACCATCAGCCTTGAAGATCTGAAGTAACTCAAGTATCTTGCCCTGTAAACATTTCCCTTTAGAACTTGATCATGATTTGACTTCTTGACACATTGACTCCATTATCCCAATGGAATACAGACCTACATCTATCCATCTAAGTAAGTAATTTCACTACCAAATCAAATCAAAATCCAAAACCAATTTACCCTACATAACTAGCCAAAAATCAATTAAAATCAACAAAGATAAATCATATAGAGAGAGCCCTCTCTAAGCATTAGGAAGGCTAGATCCTAAGGCTTAAAAGTAGGTTTGTGGTTACCTCTAATATTCTTTAAACTAAAATAAAAAATCTCACAACTTTTGAGAATTATTGGAGTGATAACATATGGATCAAGTCTTCTTCCATATAAACTGCCCAAATACCTCCCTATGAGGTTATTTTCCCTTGAGTACATAAGGCATATTCTTAATTTAGATGCAATTACTTTCTTGGCAACAAAGAAGAAGACACAGTTCAAATTGAAAAATCAGGTTGGCCCTTTTATCTGTAACAATAGAGATGCAGGTCCCGAGGCTGAAAAACATTTGTAGGAGTTCAAATTCAGTAAAATTTTTCTGTGGTATTATGATCCTCTTGGAGTTATAAGTAAAATGAGAGTTAAATGCAAATTGAATCCCTATGTACATGAAAAGAAACCAAACATAGAGAAATTCTCCAATCAATCTGAGTGGTTGGAGAACACATTGGTAGAGGCAGAGAAACAAGGTGATACTAGTCAAACCCTTCAAACTCCAGCCCAAGAAGATAGGAATGAAAAAATAAACAGAGAGGAAGGATCATAAACTGCAGAGACAACTACTGAAACTAAATTTATATTGATATACAGTAAAAATCCAAAGTTAAATCCTGGCAATAAAGAAGTGGAAACAATAGAGATGATTGATACATAAATAGCAGCAAAGGACAATGCACCTCCCACAATAATTGAAGAAGAAGAAGAACCTACAACTTCAAACACTTAGCTTATTCAGAAGCAACACAGTATTTAAGTTTCCTCATCTAAAAAACCAACATAAAAGGAGTTGGATATCAAATAAAAATACAAAGAAATCAAAGTCAGAAATGAAGAAATTAAAACTGAAATATATTCTCAATATCTGAAACAAACCAGTGGCATCCATAATAGGCTACTTTTAGCCTTTGAATATAAGAATAAAAAGATGCTGATGACATTTCTTCAACCCATAGTTCAAACTCCCAAATCATCTTCTGATTACAAAAAGACATATTTTGAAGTCTTGGCCCAAGATATTCATCCTTTGGATCAAATTGAGTTTCATAAGCAGGTAGGGGAAATGATCTATTCTACAATGAGCACCAAGTCCATGAGTGTACAGAAGCTACAAAACACTCTTGCAAATATCAGAGATCAGCTCAAATTGGAAAAAACATATTCATAGGAAAAAGACAATAGAATTAAATCTTTGGAAGAACTGGTAATTGAAGTAGGATATGATCCTAAAAATATCAAAGTTGCAGATGAATTGATAAAGAAGAAAAATGCAGACATTGTTGCATTAAAGAAACAACTAAAGCTGTCCCCTACAGAACATCCTCAAGAAAAGGAAGTATTATAGGATACAAATAAGAAAGATGAGATGATGAATCTCATTCTACAGTTGACTGCTCAGATAAAGGAAATGGAGAATAAAATGGACAAGTTGGTCCAGGAGAAAGAAGCCAGCAAAGAACCAGTCCCAGTCATTGTCATTCCTGTAGTCACTACTAGAATACCCTCCACACTAGTAGAATCACTAGCACCTACAGTCCCCATGGCTACAACATTACCTGTCACTTCATCAACAACTTCTGCAACATAGTCTTCAACAACAACAACACAACATTCAGATGAAGCAAGAAAGTTAGTAAAATCTATGCATGACATGTATATTCAGAATAATGAGATTAACAGACTGAAAGAACAACTTAAAAGTCTTGAAGATGAAAAGAAACTTGCTAAGATAATGCATAAGAATGAAGAACATAGAGCAAACCGATTAAATGAGTAGTTGAAGAAATTAGAAAAAGATATAACATTGAAAGAACCCATGGCTCAAATCAGACAACAGCTATGGGCCAATATCATTGAAGCAGTTAGTGATATTTGGCCATCAATCCAGGTTATACATGAGCAAAAATATTTAGTCAAATTAGAAAAATAAGTCATTCAAAAGATCAAAGAAGAGCTTGGTAAGAAACCTGAAGAAGCTCTTGAAATGATCAAGTTTCTAAATTCTAAGAACAGGCAAGAGATAGAAGAAATTGGTATTAATGACAGAACATAAACCATCCTAGAAGTTATGAAGGTAACTTCTAAAAAGAATATGATGATACAGTTATAAGAGAAATGCCAAAACATGGAGGTTACTATTACAAGGTTTATGTTGAAATTTGATGTCCTAAGGCAGAAAGGCCTTCCAAATCCGTTAGTTGTTCATGAAAAACTAATGAAGTAGGATGACTATGACAAGAAAATGAGGGAACTTGCAGAGGATCAGGCCAATCTGCCTTCCTCACGAGTTATTCTAATAGGGAAGGTAATCTACAAGAATCTCGAGAATTTTTTTTACCTACAACATGAGGTGAAACACATATTTATCTACAAGTCCACATTCTCAAAGTAAATTGAAGTTGATGAAATTTTCAGAAGGATGATGATGATAAAATTGCTAGAGATAGAATTTTGGGAAAAAATGATTGATTTACTGTGAAATCAGGTTGCAATAAATACAAAGCAGTAAAAATAAAACAGAGCATGTTGTTTTTACATTTACAGTTATAGTTTTGCAGTTAAAATCAGGACAATAAATAGTGAAAGAGTATTAGGTCAAGGTCAAAGTTTAAAGTAAAATCAAAATTACAAAGCAGAGATAAAGTTGCCAGCGTAAAGGAAACTTCATTATCTAGCTGCAGCCTTTGTTGAACAGTAAAGAGAGAAAACAACAAGAAGTAAAGAAAACAAACAATAATTTCAATAAAAATAGGGACAACTAGCATTAGTTAGAAACTTTCACTATTTTCTTGCATGAAGATATTTCTTTTTATGAATAATTCCTAAGTTGGTTTTAGGATATTTTGGAAAGAGCTTTTGTATAAACATTTCTCATTTAGAATTATTGAGTGTGGATGAATTTCTGAACATTTCTATAGTTGTACTATTCTGAACCTAAGGATGATTGTATCAATTTCAAGTTAGCAGACTGGATTAAAGCAATAAAGCATCATATTACAGGATTCATGTGTTGGGCCACTACAGTGAAGTATTTTCACTTGTTTCTTTGTCAATTTCTTATGTTTTTCATCAATACTTATATGTTTTTCTAAATCTAAATGATAAATCAGGAATTGTTATTTCAGAATATGTTAAAAGCACTATGTTTTTAACTGCTTATCATTTACATGTTTTCCACTGATATCTAGAATAATGAACCCTTAATTGCTCCCTAGTTTCGATTGACCTTTGCCTTTTCACTCATTATCCGAATTTGATAACCCTTAATTGCTCTTTTACCCCAATTGAAACCATTTTCACCATCAGCCTTGGAGATCTAAAGTAATTCAACTATCTTGCCCTGTAAACATTTCCCTTTAGAAATTGATCCTGATTTGACTTCTTGACACATTGACTCCATTATCCCAATAGAATACAGACCTACATCTATGCATCTAAGTAAGTGATTTCACCACCAAATCAAATCAAAATCCAAAAACAATTTACCCTACATAACTAGCTTAAAATCAATTAAAATCAACCAAGATAAATCATATAGAGAGATCCATAACTGAGCATTAGGAAGGCTAGATCCTAAGGCTTAAAAGTATGTTTGTGGTTACCTCTAATATTCTTTAAAAATAAATAAAAAATTTAACAACTCTTGAGAATTATTGGAGTGATAACATACTGGTGACCATACTGGGGAACTAACCATTCCTCAGTTTTAAAATAAATCTTAAAGGAAATATTTTTGCTTACTTTTTCACCTTAAGATTGTTTTGATGAGTTGTTAGTAAATTTTCCACAAAAACTGTAATTCTGGCTTCCAGAAGAGTCTACTATACCAAGTTCAATCCAGATCCAGAACCTACTGTCATAGTAGATAATCCTAACAGAATTGTAAAAAAAAGAAAAAAAGTTGAAAGTTTAGGTAATAAAAATTCATTGATCAAAGGAAATTCTCTTCCAAATAAATTATCAAGTTTACAAGAGATTGAATTTGATCTAGCTTTTGAAAAAACTTTGTTTAGAACTAAATTAGAAAGTGACATACATAATAGTGTAATAGATCCTGATTTCATTTCACTCATTGAAAGTAAGAAGGAGACTGTTTCACTTGATTTTGATGAAAAATCCCTAGAAGTCTATGATAAACTTGATGCTATAACTGCAACTTTGATTAAGGAAATTGATGAAGCTTATTTACAACATTCAGTTAAATTTACTGCTTTATCAACCTATACCCCAAAGCCTTCTACCAGTCATTTAGATACCAGTCTTTTAGAATCTGTAGGTTCATCCTTATTTACTACCACTTCATCCATTGTTTCCATGTAATATTCCTAATTAGCCCAAGCTAATAGGAATATTTCATTTTGTGTTAATTTTCTTAATTGATGAATAAAATGTAAAGGAGAACATAAAAAATCCTAAAGACATCTAAATAAATCAATGCCCAATGTGAACAGAGGAAAATCAGGGCTGTTTCAATAAAATACACTTGCATGTGAACAAGGGTTGAGGAGATTGACTGGGTCAACAGGACCAAATCATAGCACTGTCTAGATACAATGTACCTCATGGAGGGACAACGCATTTCTAGAGGGAGGCCCTCATGTGAAAGGAGATAATTCATCAAGGTGGTTTAGGGTTTGCCAAAGATCTCATCTTATAAAAGGAATGGGAAGGCTCAAGAGAAGTTTGTTGATGATAATTGATTTTTATGTCTGCTTAGACAATTCGAGTTCTCTTGGCTATTTAGCAGAGACTTGTGAGGTTTTCCTGTTTAGGGATTCTCTCTCCTTCCATTGAGTAGCTCTTGGAGGGCATTGCACTTCTCTTCCACTATCAGGCATATGGCCAAGCTCCATCTCCCTTAGAAAACATAAATCCTATTGGGGTTTACTTGCTTCAGTGAGCTGCAGCAAGTGGAGACTAGATCTGCTCAGATCTAGATTGTACTAGTGCCTCTTCTCAGTGAGTGTGTCTTTTAAACTCTTGGAAGAGTGTATTAGATGTTGAGCTTTAGATATTGAGGAGCTTGAGATATTGATCTTGGCACCAGGCCAACCTGCTTCAAGCCTACGGCGCAGTTTTCTCTTGGGCTGTGCTATTTTCGATTTAACGGTTGCGAGGGTATTAGACGATCATTTGGAGGAGAGATCTCTTGTGTATGGATTCTTCCTTCACCATGGTGATCCATGGATTAGCCATCCAATCCATGTCTATTTCAGATCTGATATATTTACTGTTATTTTTGCTTCATATTTTCTGAATCATTTTGCATATTTTCTGCATTAAAACTCAGATCTACTCTTGTTCTTTCATGTAATGATGAGAACCCCAAGGGGGATGTATAATAAAGATATTTCTACATATGGATCTGTTGTAGATCTAATTGTTGATGTAATATATTGCTATAGATCTAAGTTTTAAGCTACTGCTACAGTATACTACATTTTTCAGATCTAGATCTGCAGATCTGCACCTTTATGCAGTGGATCTCATGAAACCCTTGCTGGGTTTCTCTTTGATGTATAAAGGAGCCTAATCTCCATTTTTCTTAATAATTTCATGTACTGAATTCCAAATTTGATATTCAAATTATTTTGCATTCAAACCCTTCAGAAAATCATGCATTCTGTGCTTCAGTAAATTTCTGTTGAGTCAAGTCATGGGGTTTGGGCATTTTTAAGCCATATCGGGAGTGGTAGATCTGTTTAACATATCTAGAGTCATTTTTTTGGGCTGAAATTTGATATGTAAGTCTCTTATGACCTAAGATACAGGATCCCACCATCCTTTGCCCTGATTTTTATACAAATCTCTGAAGTTAATGTTTTTATGGCTAAAATAGCTGCTTTTCCCCACTTTGGGTTGAAGGAATGAATCCTAATGTTTTCTGATGTATATATTATTGAAGGAAATATGTTTTAATACCTATTATGAGTTATATGGCTGCATCTCCAACTCTATAATACCTTAAGGTATTCTATTTGTTGTAGAAAATCCCTATTTTGGGATATTACAGTGGTATCAAAGCATATTTCTTGGCTCAACCTGTGAGTCTCAGCCCAAAAAGACAAAAGAAGATCAGAATGATGAATAATATGGGATTACTCTCATCAATTTTCAGATCTAGAAAGGACCTCCCCCAGGAGGTTAAGCAGATGAAGAGTTGTAGTGAAACTCTTAGAGGGTTTTAAGAAGAGGAAGAGCCATGCACTTCCTATTCTTAAAGAGGAGAAGAAAAGAGACGTAGAGGACACTTGGAATCTGATATTCTAAGTGAATACAAAGCTAAATCTAGAGCCTCCAAGGAGACTCTAGCTTTACCTCAGTTCATTTAGCTAAAGGAAGAGAGATCCTCACCACCTCTTGATGAAGCATGTACCAGCACTGTCACAACCTTGGAGGAGAAGCCTTCATGTTCAGCAGTGGAGGAAGAAAAAATAGTTGAGAAAGGGGCTCTTGCTTCTACATCTCACCAAGGTATGCTTGAGCTTCCATCTCTTGTCATTTCAGCAGACCATATGAAGGGATCTACATCTTTGCATGCTGCTGATCTAGAGCAACAAAGTTGCACTGCACTGTACAAAGGCAGTGATGAAGAAAAGAGGACCCATGCCTTATGGGAGTGTTCACATGACAACTTCATTCATGAAGCAAAGAAGGGAGAAATGGTAGATAGTAGACATCTTGAAGTGAGAAACCCTTTCTCCTTTCTAGATGACACTTTCTCAATGAGCACTCCCCAGATCAAAGAGAAACTTCTACCTGCAGCAGTTCTAAGGCCTCACTAGTTTTGGAAGACCATGCATGAGGAGGAGGTCTCATCAAGAGATCCCATGAAAGGTGCACTTCAACATTTCATGGAGTGCAAAGTTCTTCAACAGTCTAAGGAGGCTCTTTCCTTCTCACACTTGGATCTTCATGGATTCAAGGAGGAACAGATAGATGATGGGGGACATCTTCGGATGGATAACATCTCTCATGTTTTTGTTGGACACTCCTTGAGCCACATACATCATGATGGGAATTTTTTTCCTACCACCTATTTGGATCCTTATGGGATCACATTGATCCTTGGGAAAATTGCATTTCAATATCCCATGAAATGCAAAGATAGAAATTTGAATTGGGAAGATGGTAGCCCTCATGGGAGGAGTACCAAGATTAAGGATGAAAGGAGACATCCATAATTGGTTGAGTGGATGTGGATGGAGAGCAAAAAGCTGGTGAGCTACTTGCAAGTTTATGATACCGGGCAACAGGAGGCTTGGCTGTGCTGGTTACTTCTGAAAGAGTTTGGCCATCATCCTCTTTCTAAGGGTATGTGGAGGAAAGATGTGTGGCAGGATACTTGCATCATTGAGAAGCAAGGAGTATGGGCACATTGTGTTGATATGACTTTCTTCATATCAATCACCATGTTTTCACTACATGATTTATATGATGGAGGCATGGGGAAGCAACATAATCTTTTGTTGCTTTGGATGTTCTTGGGAGAGCAAGAGCAGAGTTGCTCTCATACATTACATGATGTTGCAGGAGGAGGAGATGGTATTATCTCCTTAGCCTAGGATGATCTGGAAGTACTTCCACTCTGGAAGGAACTTCTTGTTTGTAGCAGCATGATGGAAAATGTCTTTGACAATGAAAATGTCAAAGGAAGGAGCTATGTATTGGTAGGAGCCTATTTTCATGGGCCACCAATGTTGTCACTTTGGAGCCTAAAATTCTGGATGGAGTGTTCGCAGGATCATTCCACTCTTGGTGCACTTAATGGACAAGGAGGAGGTGAGAAATATGGAGTAATGGATGGAGACATCTATTGCTGTGTTATGTTCTTCTTGGCTTGGATTTCCAAGTACAGGAGGAAGGATCCTCATGCAGCACATGATTCATTTCTCTTCATGAGAGTAAGTCATATCCTTATGGAGTATTTGTTTATGGACCCTATCATGATCTTGCTCTTAGTACATGGTAAGGATCTTGTTGTTGCATTTAGTGATATGCATACTCTTACCATTTTCATGCAGTGCATTGCTCCACAAGAGGGCAAGCTTTTCATTGAGCTCCATGGTCAACATTGGGCCAAATTGTATGATGGAGACAACCATCTCTTATATGGCCATGGGAAAATGTTGTGTTACTTAATGTATGTTCATTTTTTGTATGCAGCCATCTCCTATTCATTAGTAAATGAAATAACATGCATAGACCACCATGTATCCAACAACCACTTGCCTTATAATTTTCTGAAGCTGCAGTTGGAAAAATTGTGCTGTAACTTCATGGGAGACTGTTGGTACCTTCTTGCACCATATGAAGCCTTCAATATGTTCTTTTCCTTGATACTAATCATGGTCATAATCGTTGATGTTGGTCTTGATTTTGTGAGGAGCATGATTGTAGAGGAAACACATTGGATAGATGTGTTCTTTGGGGAAGAGGATTCCCACATTTTCTGCATTGCATGTTCTAATGGGAACATGAGAGGAGATATGGCCACCACAGCGAAACACTTGTTTCTTTATGGGGTGGGCCATGAGTTTGATGAGATACCATATGGTGATGATTTCCCATCCATCACATATGGAATGGTTTGGGCCAACTTGATTCACAGTGTTGGGGAGGAGATCTTTAGAGATCTAGTCTTCATCTTGCCTCTTGAAGGAAACATCATTGTAGCCCAGGATCAGCAAACACTCCACACTTATCTTAAGTGGAGAGGAGGACAACATGGGGTAGGCACCTATGTCTACCATGCTCAGTTTTTCAGCCCACCTTCTTTGCGGTGTTGGGAAAAATACTGAGAGGGGGGGGTGAATCAGTATTTAGAGTTTTTAAAATAAATTCAACCTTTTCTTTCAGCAGATTTCCATACGCGGTTTTTATGAACTAAACTAGCGTATGCACGCGGAAATATAGAAGGAAAATAGTGTATACTGATTTACCTTTCAGATTTAGAGAGTTTCTCAGGAACAGTCTTTTAAACAGATTTATCAGATATGAATAAGGCTAGATAATCAAAATTTATGAGTAGTAATCAACAGTATAAAGCATCACACACATGAACACCAATATTTAAGGTGGAAACCCAATTCGGGAGAAAACCATCGCTGCTGTCGTCTCTGTCTTCAATATTTATTATATAGAAAACCTTTTACAACATTGTATTGGTGCAGACTTATACCAGTACGCAGGCTTCTACCTGCAGAAGGCTGCAACCTTCTCTCGTTTTCCAGCTGCAACTGGAAGGGAGCTCCAACCCCCTGAACTCGTTTACCAGCCTCTCCTGGAAGGGAGCTTCGACCCCCTGATTTCAACACCAACTTCTACTGGCTGAAAGCTTCTACTTCCATACTAAAGACTTCAACCTTCAAACCCACTGCAGACCACGTTTAATCAATTTTCATACTGGATCAAACAGCTTCAACACAACCCTTCACTTAACATCAACAAACATACTTTGCCCAAAACTTCAAACAGAACAGTGAGACCACTGTAACCAAAATATCAGAAATAACCCAGACTTCAGAATAGATATGCAGATACAAACTTAACCCTGAACATTCATTAATTCAAATAGCATACGCTACTTTGATTCACTGAAGCCGCGTACATATGCGCTTTCCTGCACACCAACCCGTGTATACTTCTGTGTATATTATCTTCAGAAAACCCTAACTGCCATACGCTCTTTTAATGAAGCGAACCCGCATATATACGTGCTTTTCATGATTCGAACTAGCGTATAGATCTATAAAAATATATTTTGTAGAGCAGGCCAGATCTATAAAACTTACCCAGATTTATTCATGTTCTTCAGCAGACTTGCGTCAGTTCTTCATCATTTCTTCCGTCGATCAAACTAGAGATCCATCATCTTTTAGATCTAGAGATCTTGAACCATAAATATATCCATGGGTGCATCATAGATTCAGATCTATCAATTAAGAACAGAGTTCATCCATGCAGATATTCCTTAGAGAAATTTATTCATCAACAACCCTTACATGCACACTTATCACTATGATCTTCTTCTCCTTATATAGATTTAGCTTTTACCAATACCATGAGTCAAAAACCACTCAACTGTTGATGGTATTCTTGGACGGAAACAAATAGACAATACAACGCTCAATATTGTGGGCTAATACCATGGTAATGCCTCTTGGTATTATAATTTTAGAGCGCAAAGGGCATACATGACTTGGAGCGTTTGATTCCGCGTGTATACACAACTTCTCTTCATAAAAACTGTGTATATGCTAACCCTGAATGTATACGCGGGTTGCCTTCACAAAAAACGGCGTATACATTGTAACATATTATATTTATCATTTCATGGGCATTTAAAATTCTTTTCCTTGCTCACTTCTGACGATACTACATCAGACACATTAAGTTATATTCATAAATAGGTTACTATCAAAACACATCTCATCAAATGCAGAACAACAAGAAAACTTCATCAGAGGTTTGCCATCAAGGACAACACATTGAGCATATTGCCCATTATGCAAGAAGCTAAGGTGGAGGAAAAATTTTGGGTTACCATGATGTGGAGGTGGCTTCAAGTTAGTTGGAAGTTGCTTGGGAGAAAGATGCTTACATTCATTTCGGTTCTAACCTTGCGGTTGTGAGGACAACAACATTATTTGGAGGGAGGACTATAATATTCCTAATTAGCCCAAGCTAATAGGAATATTTCATTTTGTGTTAGTTTTCTTAATTGATGAATAAAATGTAAAGGAGAACATAAAAACTCCTAAAAGACATCCAAATAAATCAATTCCCAATGTGAAAAGAGGAAAATTAGGGTTGATTCAATAAAATACACTTGCATGTGAACAAGGGTTAAGGAGATTAATTGGTCAACAGGTCCAAATCACAACACTGTCTAGATACAATGTACCTCATGGAGGGACATCACAGTTCTAAAAGGAGGCCCTCATGTGAAAGGAGATAATTCATCAAGGTGGTTTAGGGTTTTCCAAAGCTCTCATCTTATAAAAGGAAGGGGAAGGCTCAAGAGAAGGTTGTTGATGATAATTTATTTTTATGTTTGCTTAGACAATTCGAGTTCTCTTGGCTGTTTAGCAGAGACTTGTGAGGATCTCCTGTTTATGGATTCTCTCTCCTTCCGTTGAATAGCTCTTAGAGAGAATTGCACTTCCCTTCCAATATTAGGCATATGGCCAAGCTCCATCTCCCTTATACAATGTAAATCCTATTGGGGTTTACTTGTTTCAGTAAGCTGTAGCAAGTGGAGACTAGATCTGCTCATATCTAGATTGTAATAGTGCCTCTTCTCAGTGAGTGTGTCTTTTAACCTCCTGGAAGAGTGTATTAGCTGTTGAGCTTCAGATCTTGATCTTGGCACTAGGCCAACCTGTGATTCAAGCCTAAAATGCAGTTTTTCCTCTTGGACTATGTTATTTTTAGTTGCATAGTTGCAGGGTATTCCGGAAATCATTTGGAGAAGAGATCTCTGGTGTATGGATTATTCCTTCACCATGGTGATCCATGGATTATCCACCTAATCCATGTCTATTTCAGATCTGATATATTTAATTTTATGTTCACTTCATATTTTCTGAATCATACTGCAGATCTGCTACAGTAAAACTCAGACCAACTCATGTTCTTTCATGTAACGCTGAGAACCCCAAGGGGGATGTATAATAAATACATTTCTACATATGGATCTGTTGTAGATCTAATTGTTTATGTAATATATTGCTATAGATCTAATTTTTAAGCTACTGTTGTAGTTGAGCTATTGCTGCAGTATACTACATTTTTCGGATCGAGATGTGTAGATGCGCACCTTTACGCGGTGGATCTCATGAAACCCTTGATGTATAAAGGAGCTTAATGTCCATTTTTCTTCATGCTTTCATGTAATGAACTCCATATCTGATATTCAAAGTCTGTGCTTCAGTAAATTTCTGTTGAGTCAAGTCATGGGGTTTGGGCATTTTTAAGCCATATTGGGAGTGGTATATCTGTTTAACATAACTAGAGTCATTTGTTTGGGCTGAAATTTGATATATAAGTCTCTTATGACCTAAGCTACGGGATCCCACCATTCTTTGCCCTTATTTTTATGCAAATCTCTGAAGTTAACGTTTTTAGGGCTAAAATAACTGCTTTTCCCTACTTTGGGTTGAAGGAATGAATCCTAATGTTTGCTGCTATGCATATTATTGAAGGAAATATGTTTTAATACCTGATATGAGTTATATGGCTGCATCTCCAACTCTATAATACCTTAAGGTATTCTATTTGTTGTAGAAAATCCCTATTTTGGGATATTACATTCCACCACACTTCATTCCACAGATTCATTTTTTCCTAAGAAACCTTTTCAACCTAGAGTTTTATTTCTATCCCCAAATAGTTCAAGTTCATCCCCTAACATTTATGATGCATTTTTCAATACTTCATTCTCATTTCCAAGCTCTTCTTCTATCATCCCAACTACATCTTCTAATATCTCAATCTCATCTGCAAGTGCTTTAACTACATCTGCAAGTACTTCAAGTTATTCACCAAGTACTTCAAAATTACCTTCTAGCCAAGCTAGAATCCAGGCCATGGCTGCCAGATATTCCCCATTGGTCCTACAAGCCCCTCTAAATGCCATGCCCCAAGATTATCAAAGCAAAATCCCTCAATTTGAAGGAACCACCCACTATACTGCGCAACACCACGTTAATAAAATGATAGACTACTTTGAATTGCATGAATTAGATGATGTTGAAGTTCAAATGAGACTTTTTGCTCAAAATTTAGCCGGTGATGTTAAGAAGTGGTTTAAAGGTTTACCCGCTGGTAGTATGGATGATTTATATGTTTTACATAGGATGTTTCTTAATAAATGGGAGAAGAAGAAGAATCCATTACAAATTTTTTCTGAATTTGAAAAAATAAAAAGAGCACCAAATGAAACAGTTCAAGACTATTGTACAAGATATAACAGTATTTCAATGCAATCATTGCTAATATTAAACCTCCTCCAAACTCTACCCTTATCAAATTCCCTAATGGATTTGATACAAATATGGCTTACCAACTGACAGAGAGAAACCCATAAACCTTAGATAAAATTCAAAGTAATGCTATAAGTGTAGAGGCAAACATGTTAGCTAAGAAAACTAGATTAAGAAATGAAAGAAGAGTGACAATAAAAGAGGAAACATCAACCTCATATTTGAAAATAGATAACTTAGCAAAAACATTAGAAAGAATGATGGATAGGTTAGATAACATGGAAAATAAGCCACAGTGGGATAACCAACAACAAGGACCTCAAATTAGAAATCCCAATTTTAGGAAATACACCAACACTGGTAAATCTAGAGAATCAACACCTGATCAAACAATAAGACCACCTTTCCAAGAGAATTATGCTGAAATTTCTCACCAAAACGAAGATGATGAAGACACTCAGATAAATCTAATGGGTATTAATGACGATAACACCATTTTTCTTACACAAGAAGAACATGAGTTATATGAGTTACAACAACTACAATTAGATTCTAGTGAGTCTTTTGATTACAAGAAAGGTTATGAGTTTGCAATTAATGAAGTTCATAAGCAATGTAACCTTAGAAGCAAGAAAAATTTAGATCCTTCTACTAAGAAATCTGACCAAACTCAAACAAAGAAGATAACAGAGGTTCCTACAACTAAAGTTCTACAAATTCTTGCTAGGGAAACCCAACAAAAATCTAGTTCAACTTAGAAGAATTCAAGTCCTAATCAGAAAATTTCAAGTCCCAAAATTTCACCTAGTCCTAAAATTGTTGACATTACAGATACTGCTATTCAAACATCAGTATATCCTCAAAAATCTGCTGCTACCAAGACACATTTTTTTGTTAAAACAACAGTTCCAGATTCAAAAACATCTGCTGCTGATCCAAAATCAACTGATTCCACTGCAAAAACAGCTACTGAACCTAAAAATATGCCAAAATTTCCACTGCATCTCAAACTGTCCCTGAAAATAAAATTAAAAGCAGTAAAACAGTGGAAACACCAACAGAAAATGAAAAACCAACTGTAGAAAAAGAAGATAAACCCACCCAAACTATAGTTACAAAGGAAGAAATAATTCAGTTAGGAAAATCACAAGAACCATCCAATATCCAAGCTGAAATTTCCAAATTGAAGATACCAATTCCTTTAACAGAATTGGTTAAAGATGATCTATTAAAATCATGATTCATACTAACAACATATCACTGAAACTTTAAATATGAATGATGGAGAAGACTCTATAAATTTAAGTGATGATCAACCAGAACTAATCTTTGGTCCTGAAGTTAATGGAAAACACCAAGAGGGAGGAGTTCCTACTTTCTACATTAGCTTAACTATTCATGATAAGATTTTACATAATGCAATGCTAGATTCAGGTGCCTCACATAATTTAATGCTAAAAGCAATAATGGAAACCTTGAATTTAGACATCACTAGACCTTATAAAGATCTCTTCTCATTTGATTCTAGTAAAGTGAAATGTCTTGGCTTAATAAAATATTTATGTGTTACTTTAGTTCAATACCCTGGAAAAAGCATAGTCATGGATATTGTAGTAGCTGAAATCCCTCCTAAGTATGGAATGCTGTTATCTCGCTCATGGGGAGCTAAACTGCAGGGATCTCTTCAACTAGACATGTCTTATGCAATAATATCGATTTTTGTCCAATACAAGAAACTTTATAGAGAGACATTAATGAGGTACATGGTTAGTAGTGTAGAAAGACCTCAAAATTATCCTATTTATTCTACACCTACTGATATGGACTCCTTCATTTTATGTAATTCTGAAACTAGCATAGAAAGCAACATTGAACTAAAAAAGAAAAAGAAAGCACCAGACAATGAAAACATTTTTCATGAATCGATGTGGCATTTAGAATTTGATGGATCAATGAACAAATTAGGAGCAGGAGCAGGAGTTTGGATACACAAAATGGAAAACAATCATGTAGAAGGTCATGCCTTTAGATTAAATTTCAAATGTACAAACAACATGGTTGAATATGAAGCTTTGATTTTAGGGCTGCAGATTGTTAGAAATTTCAGAGCCAAAAGAGCGTCAATCATGGGTGACTCTGAGTTAATTGTGAAATAGATTAGAGGAGAATATTATGTATAAAATCCTAGATTAAGCCAATATAGAGAAACAATTTTAGATCTGATTGGTGAACTGCTTGAATGTGACTTTGCTGCAATTCCTAGAAAACAAAACATGCATGCACACAATTTAGAAAATTTTGCTAGTACATGTAATCTGCCTTTTCAACCAAATCATAAATATACAGCAGAAGTTAAACACAAGCCTACAATACCAGATAATCTAAAATATTGGCATATATTTTCACAGGATGAACAGATTTATCATTTCATGAATGTTGAAGGAGAATTTCAGAATTGTAACATAGACACAGATTGTACAGTAGATCAAACCATAGATATTGAGATTGATATAAGTGTTGTAGATGTAAATAATTTAGATTTCACTAAACCCACTAAATTTAATCAAGTAGAAATAGATAATTTAGAAAAGGTAGATATTGAAGAATTAACAGATGATGATTTTGGCATTTTAAACCTTAAGAACAACTTTTTACCTAAGGGATTAGCTCCTTTAGAAGATCTTTTTGATTCAAATGATGTTGTAAGAAACCAAAGATGGAACCATTAAGATCTGACATAGAAGAATGAAATATAGGAACATAACTGAAGCCTAAAATGATAAAACTTTCAAAAGCCTTACCTCAAGAAGAAAAGTGAAATACATAGCTTTGTTTAAGGAATTTCAGGATGTATTTGCATGGAGTTACGAAGACTTAAAATCTTATGACACTTGCATAATAAAACACAAAATACCCACACAAGAAGATCAAAAACCTTTCAAACAAAAGCTTAGAAGAACCAATCCAGTTTTAATGCTTTAATTGAAAAAGAGGTTAAGAGAATGTATGAAGCCCAGATAATTGCACCTATCAGATATTCTGATTGGGTTTCAAACCTAGTTCCCACTAGGAAGAAGATAGGGGAAATCAGACTATGTGTTGATTTCCAGAATTTAAATAAAGTGTCCTTAAAAGATAACTACCCTCTCGCCAAGATGGATCACATTTTACAGAGGGTGGTTGGTTCTTCCAGGTTTTCATTGCTTGATGGATTCTCTGGATATAACCAGATTTTAGTTCAACTAGAAGACCAACCAAAGACTACATTTACCACTCCTTGGGGTACTTTCATGTATGTGAAAATTCCTTTTGGATTAATGAATGCAGGATCCACTTTTCAAAGAGCTATGAATATAGCTTTAGCTAAATAAATTCATGATTTTCTTGTAATCTATCTAGATGATATTACTATATTTTCAAAGACTGACAATGAACATCTAGATCATCTCAGACAAGTGTTTATCAAATGCAAGAAATTTGGTATTTCTTTAAATCCTAAAAAGACTCTATTTAGGCTTGAAGAAAGTAAATTGTTAGGACATATCATATCTAAAGAGGGAATTAGGATAGACCCAGCTAGAATAGAGGCTATTATGAACATAAGCCATGCTAGGAATATTAAAGAATTGCAAAATTTCTTAGGTAAAATCAATTTTATGAGAAGATTCATTTCAAACTTGGCAGAAATAATTAGAGAACTCAATATCATGTTGAAAAAAAAGACTCAGTACTTAAATGGACTGTGGAGGCCAAACAATCATTTGAATCAATCAAACAAGCCTTAACAAAAACATCAGTCCTAATAAGTCCTGATTTCAAAAAATATTTCATTATTTTTTCCTTTGGTTCAAAACATACTATTGTTGCAGTCTTACTGTAGAAAAATGATCAGGGCTATAAGCAACCCATTTCTTTTTTCAGCAAATCACTGAGATGCCAATTTAAAGTATAACATAATGGAAAAGCAGGCACTAGCTTTAGTGAAGGCTATCAAATACTTTAGAGTATACATCTTGTATTCACATATCATTGCTTATGTTCCAAATTCAGTTGTGAAGGACATTCTAACTCAGAATGGGCTTGATGGTAAAAGAGGCAAATGGATTGCCACCATTTTGGAATATGACATAGAAATTAAGCCCACCAAACTCATTAAAGGTCAAGGTTTAGCCAAACTTATGGCTGAATCAAATGGTCATGCTTTAGATATAAATTTTATTGCCCACTTAGATGATCAGGAAGAGATGGCGACTCCACATATCACTGAAGCCTTTTCAGACTCACCATGGTATGCAAATATTATATTTGTATTACTAAATTTACAAGCTCCTCCTGAATTATCAACAACTAAAGCTAGATTTTTTAAGTTAAAGGCAATGGAGTTTTGTATCATAGACAATGCACTATTTTGGAAAGATCATGGTGGAATTTTATTGAATTGTTTGCTTAAGAAGAAGCTGATAAAGTTTTAGAAGAGTTTCATGCAGGTGAATATGGAGGACACTTTTATTGGAAGAAAACTGCAAATAAAATCTTGAGAGCTGGTTTTTACTGGCCTGCACTGTTTGCATATGTGAAAAATTATGTGACCTCCTATCACAAATGCCAAATCTTTGAAGGAAAGAAAAAAATGGTACCTTTACCCCTTAAACCCATCTCCACAGAAATGCCTTTTCAGCAATTGGGTCTTGACTTCATTGGTGAAATCCACCCTCACTCATTAGCCCAACACAAGGGGATTTTAAAAGCCACAGACTATTTCACCAGGTGGATAGTATACATTCCTTCTAGGCAAGCCACTGATATTGTCATAATCTCTTTTTTAGAAAACAACATACTGTCTAGATTTGGATGCCCCCAGAAGCTCCTTACTGATAATGCAACTACTTTCAAGTCTAAAACGATGATTGACTTCTGTAATAAATACCACATTACCCTTGGCCATTCCACTTCTTATTACCCTCAAGGTAATGGTCTTGCTAAATCCTCCAATAAAAGCCTTGTGAATATCATCAAGAAACTACTAGAAGACTATAAGAAAACCTGGAACAAAAGGTTAGTGCTTGCCTTATGGGCAGATAGAATTACCATAAAGAAGTCTGTTGGTACATTCCCTTATCAGCTGATTTATGGGATGGATGCTGTTTTTCCTTCTTCTTTAGGAGTACCAGTAATGAAAATAATTCAAGAACTGCAGGTAGAAACCAATGATATCCAAAGAAGGATAAATCAGACCATACACTTGTAGCAAAATAGAGAGGAGTCTATCTCAAGTCTCAAGTTATTCAAGAGAAGATTAAAAATATATTTGACAAGAAGACTAAGGAAGATGATTTTTATATAGGTGTCAAAGTTCTTAAGTGGGATTCCAGGAGAGAAGATAAAGGTAAACATGGGAAATTTGATTTCTTATGGAAAGGCCCTTATGTCATTTATGGTTACAAAGGTAACAATGCATTCTTTTTGAAGGAGTTGGATGGATCAGATCTGCCAGGTGGACCTATAAATGGTAGAATGCTGAAGCATTACTATTCCCCAAAATAACAATAGTTCACTTTTTTACTTTGCTCATTGTACACAACTTTGCAACATTTATTTGGATACGCTACTACGCAGAAGATACTCCGCGCCGGTCACTTTTGGCCTACCAGATTTCACGATTGCATCCTCGCGGTCAGAAGTTGTCATGCGTGCCAAATTTTTGATCGTAAAATCTACAAACCACCAATGCCAATGCATCCTATTGTCTCTGTGGGACCGTTCTCCGTTTTCAAAATGATTATTGACTTCATGACCTGCTTAACCTTGTTAGGTAGGAGAATATATATGTCATAGTAGACTACTTTTACCAAATGGGCCGTAGTGATGCCTAAATTTCAACGACATAGGACAAAAAATTAACTACATTGTTTTCTTTAATCATGTTATTGGTTGGGGTCCATAGGCTATGATTCTGAATCATAGAAGAAAAGCAGCAACCACATGATGACTGAATTGACTGCTAAGTTAGGATTTTCACATGATAATTCTACTCCTTATTATCCACAATCAAATGGACAAGTTGAGGCTATCAACAAGATTCTTAAACGTATGCTTCAACGAATGATAGGAGTTCATAAAAGGAACTGGAATTTGATCCTGTACTTGGCCTTGTGGGCGTATCGAACCTCGGTGAGAAATGCAATCAAATTTACTCCTTTTCAATTGGTATATGGTCTAGAAGCTATCTTGCCTATCCAATGTGAAATACCGCTGTTAAAACTCACAATCGACTTGTTACCTAACACCTTAGAAGAAGAAGCATGTCTTTTTAACCTCATCCATCTTGATGAAACACGTCGTGAAGCCGAATTGGTCAAAAAAGCACATAAGAGATGTATAAAGGCGCAGTACAACAAAAATGTCTAGCCTCACATTTTCTCAGAGGGAAACTTGCTCCTTCTTTATGATCAAGAAGCTGATGTAATAGGTACAGGGAAATTTGAGCCATTATGGCATGGCCCCTATATTGTCAAAAGATTTCTTGCTAAGGGTGCCTATGAGTTGGTGTATTATGATGGAATTTCGTTGACGCAGCCCCGAAATGGGTTGTATCTAAAACATTACTATGCTTAATCATGAGCGTAGTAATTTTTTGTATTATATTGTATATATGTTGTTGATTTGAATTCACTATCTTAGTTTGTTTTTAGAGTTTTCTTGACGTTAGTAATCCGCTTTACATTTCATCGCAGATGTCTGAATATTTGAAAAAAATTGTTGGATATGCTGATGGTGCTAGTCGTAGTACGTAAAATCTATCCTCTGCAGCGTGGGCCATTTTCGCTCCGAACGACGAGTTAGTGAGTTACCGAGGGATTTGTATTGGTAGATCGATGAACAATATTGCTGAGTATAATGTGTTGATAGAAATTCTCTTTGATGCCATTTAATTTGGTATTAACCACATCATTATAAGGTTAGAATTACAACTTGTGGTATTAAAACTTACTAGTGTTTATACTGTTAGAAATCCAACATTGCATCATTTGTTCCTAAGAGTTTGACTTTTGGAAAGACACTTTGATTTTATTTAATATCAACACATTTCTAGAACACATTGACTGATTCTTTAGCTAATCAAGTTTTAGACAGACATTTGCAACACATGTAAAGATACATTCACATAATTGAATAGGATTACACAATAAACATAGGAAAATTTTGAAATCAAATAGATAGATAGTTATAGGTTTTTACAAAAAATTGTGCCCAAGACACATTGGTCATCTGACCTCAAAATGTATACAACATGTCAAAAGTAAATTAGTGATGCTCATGGTAACATGCTATTGATCTAGCTATCCTACGCAGTAACTGCATCTAGCAGTTAGAAATGCCTATAGTGTGGAGTTGCAGTCACATGGGTAACTCTTCGATTTGGAAATTTGGAATCCTGAAGGTCAAACCCTCTATGTGCTCCCTAAGCTCAGTCAGAGTCTCAACCATGTCTAAATCCTGAAGGACTACTCTCTCGAAAACCCTCTCTGCTGGCTCATCTGCTCCATGCTCTAGTTCCTCCACCAGTTGAACTCGACCAACATCTGCATTACATCAAAACTTTAGTTTAGTCTTGGGGAAGCATAAAAAAATACAAAAACATTATATAAACCTTAAGAAAATAAAAAACATGGTCAAAACATTCTTACCTATTGCACCCCACTGAGTGCCTTCTGGTAAGGCTAAGTCTGGATCTCCTTGGAAATTGACGCCTGCGTATGCATACTCATCAATGGCGAAAACCTGTCTCCTGAACCAGGCGAATAACGTAGTCAAGAAAACAATGGTCGATTGGCTTGCATGCCTACCCATTAGTTCTATCCATCACTGCATCCTCGGATTTCTAGGGTTAGACACACCCAGTGTCACATGCTGAGGCTGCATCAGTGGAATCCGCTCTAAGGCAAATGAAATGAGGATCTAACCATAAATGAAGTTCTTCTTCCTTCCTCCCTTTAATTTGTTCATTTGTTCCTTTATTTGGGAAAGTACAACTTCAGACCAGTTGAAGACTGTTGGCTCCATGCACTCTAGCGCATACTGCATATATGATCTATTTGCTACATGTAGTGTAACAGTGTCGGCAAGTTCTGTGATCGTGAAAATAATGGTTCTCAAAGGAAAATATCGAACGTCACGAATGTTTATCTTCCCATATTTTGTTGGCTCTGCCCCTGGATAGCAATATTGCAAAACATAATATCTCATAGTCTCTCCTCTGAGAGCAGACCCTGAGAGGGAAATGGGCAAGCCCCTCCTCAACAAACCTATGAGAAGATATACATCCTCCACTGTAATGGGAACCACTTTGTTCCTAATGTGAAATGCCTCAATAGATGGATCCCATGCTCGAACTAGGAACTCCAAGAGTTCTATTTGTTGCCTCATCCCTAACAAGCGGAAGTACTTTAACAACCCACAATCTCTTAGGGCTCTCACTATACTCGGATCATTTAGGGAAACTATATTTTGTTCTTCATACTCTCTTTCTCTCCATGTAATCGTCAGTATATTCTGATGAAATCCTGAAACATAACCATAAGAATCATTAGACTCCTTTCAATGCAAAAAATTAGACAAATTTTGAGCATAGTGCAAGAATAAAAAATGGAGATTGTGCCCAACGCAGTCTTGAACAAGGGACAATGCATTGGATATGTAACTAGACTTCAATTTAGGTGCTCCACAATGCACTTTTTGATGCTCAAGGGTGCATTTCCTTCTTTGGAAGCAAAATTTACCCTAAGGGGCTCAAAACCCTAAAAATTTGCAATGAAAGGCAATGAATTTATTACTGAAATAAAGAGAGGGTTCATGGCACTAACTTGGATCAAATGGTGATGAAATCATCCACAGAATTGATCGCATTCAGCAGTTAAATTTCAAGGGAAAAAAACAAGTTCAAAGCTCCAAAATAAAAATGGTAACTATTGAATAGTAAAAATGAATAGTAAAACTCTTTTTATTAATCATTTGATTATTTGCAATGAATATTTATTGCTGTGACTATGGTTTTATTATATTTTTATCATGAAGCAGGTATTTTTAATCCATTTGATGTTGTTCTGAACAGGTTTTACAACTAATGAACAGATTAGTCATGCAGATTTATTTTAAAGAATGATTTGACCACAAAGCATACTTTTATCCTTATTTTTCGAGATTTGTTAAAAACGAAAAAGGACTTGAAGCACACTTTTATCTCTTTTTCAAGCTTCTATAACAACGAAAAAGGAACCCCTGGAGTCTTGTTTTAGCTCTTTTCAGACTCCGATAATGTGAAAAGATTGCCGAGCATTTGTCTTTTCGAGCTCGTAAAAGTGAATGAATTGATATCTACTCAGTATAAGTTTAACCCTTTTCCAGACTGAGATAGATTATTTATGAAAAAGGAATACCTTAGTCAAACATGATTAAATAGGTTCTCTCAAATATTATTTTACACTTTTTTGGATCTGAGCAACAACTTTATGAAAAATTACTTATGGAGTTTTCTTTCGTACTCTTTTTCAAACTCTCTAAATATGAAAAAGGACCAGGTTGTCACTGCCATTAGGCTCGTTAAAACATAAAATGGCAATGGGCTTGTCGATCATGGCAAGAATCGAGTTTCATTCATCGCTAGACTTGTTAAATTATTAAATAGCGATACATTGTTCGCCCAAAGGTTTTAATTATAGATCAAGCATATGTTATCCTCCTCAACCTTGTTAAAAAATAAAGAGGTACTGGTCGACAAATGACCGAGGAAAATTTGGGAAAGTGAACAGAAATTTTTACAGTAGCAGGTCGCTCTTGAACATGACACTTCCCTTCATCACTGTGACTGTTTGGGTTGGGTAATATTCTTGACGGTTCATTCATACCTATGGTTCATCATACCTTCACTTCTGTTTTGGGTCAATGCTGCCAACTCATGTCAGTGTCACCAATATGTTCAAGAGAAGTCATCCAGTGAATACTCATCCTTTTGCAATACTCATAAACCTTCATTCTCATGACATTCATCCCTAAACATTGCTATATAAAGTCATCCTTTGTCTCCGAAAGTAGTAACTCCCATTTCACAATAAAGTGGCTTCCTGTCGATGTCAAATCATCATCCAGGAAGTTCACCTAGAAATATCATATTCTAGTACCATGAGGCTTGTTACAACATCGAAAACATCCTCGCGTCTGGACTTTTGACCGAATTTTTTTTTTTGGCGTTTGACATCAAATCATCTATTCATGCCTTACGAAATGTACTACAGTACCTTGAGGGCCATTGACATTAATGGTGTTTCTCTCGCATTTGTTAACAACTCACATCATTGGATGGTAATCAAATGATGTATTACCATGTTCGACTATGAATCGTATATTCGCATGGCTAGACTTGTACCTGAACAATCGAGTGAATGGGATAAGAAGAACTCGGATCTAGTTTCAACCATCTAGGCTACGATTTCATGATTTTTGTACACATCATCTGTACGGTGACCTTACATATAGATCGTCATCCGAACATGGGTCTATATCTATAGGCATGTCTGTATTGGGCAACATTCCAATGTAGACGACTTTCCACACTATGTACATGTTATTAGATAGTTTATGTGCTGAGCATGGGAATTCCTTCCCTTAGAAATTTGTGATCAAGAGGATATATCATGATGTAATGTATTGTAAGATTGATGCAGGTCGCCACTCCGCTTCAGCTCTAGCCCATCACCGTGTAAAGCATCTCATTCAAAAAATATTGTAATTATTATTCTGAATTCATGCCTTAGGGGGAAATATGTTATAGGTCAATTTGGGCACCATTCCCAATGACCTGGTTAAACAGGAAATCATCCCTAGAACCATGAATAGGGTCTTTCATCCCCTATCATTTCATTTTCTACATGCCCTAAGACAAAGAATAAGAACAAATCATCTATGACTTCCATTGCAAGGTTTCCAAGATTTGAAGTACATGTTATATCACCTATGAGCTCACCAACGCAGTCTCTCAAGGGGCTAAGTTCATTGCATATGCAAGAAACTCCACTCAAGGGTGCTTTTCAAAACACTTCCCGACACTCAAGGGTGAATTGGTCAATTGGGAGCAAAATTCTCATTGTTTCGGAATCTCCACTTGGCCAGTGCCTTCTATAAGAGTGCATATGTGTTAAAATTTGAATCCATGTGTCCATTTGATACCTCTGAGCTTGGGAACATGTCTTGCCTATTATTAGAAATTCATTTATTATGGAACTACCTTCAACTCATCTATAAATTGAGCACAGATCCTAGTGCTTGGGAAGGAAGAAATTGAGTAGAGAAATGTTGGTAGAATTTCAATTGAGGATTTGATTTGAGTGATATGCTACTGGAGAGATGTTCATTGTGACGAGGCTGGGATGATGCTGGAGATGGTGACATCAAATCAATCACTGCTTGTAACCTCCCCTTCTATCCATTAATAAAGATTGCTGCTTACTTTCCCACATATGTATATGTATAAGCTTCTATATTTCATATTATGAGTTCTTATCTGATGTATATGGTTCATGTTTCATTGATTTAACTGAATAAATTGAACAAGCATCTGTATATTGCAATCTCTTTGCTATTTAGTGTTCATTCTTGCAGGAAATATTTTGGTGATCTAGCTTGGATTTGAAGCTACAACAAGAGAGACAGAAGGAGAATAGGAAGTGCTTGGACCCCAAGTAGGTTTCTTGATCTATTTTGTGTGTCCATTTATTTTTAGGAAAAGTATCTGCAAAGTCTTTAACCTGTTGTTATAAATGCATATCACCACATTTAGGGAAGAATTTTTTATCTGTAATTCATAATTTCGCATAACAGAAACTAAAAATTGGAGGTGGTACCAACTCAACCTTTCTAGCCTTAACCCCCAAAGAAACTAAACCTTCCTGTTGCAATTGCTTCTAGCTAGTCTCTTTATGCAATTCCTCTTACAAAATTATGACCAAATTTTTTTTAGGTCCCTATAATACTAGTGTATCCCATTTATTGTTATTATTAGTGTAACCCCTATTGTTATTTTTGTACCCATGTAGCCCCCATATTTTTATTATTGTGCCCCATAGAAATTGTTAGGTCCCTATATCACTAGTATAGTCCCTTATTATTGTTAGTGTAAACCCCTTATTGTTATTATTGTACCCTTGTAACCCCCATTTTGTTATTATTGTGCCCTTAAATTATTATTGTTAGGTCGGCTAGGATTACATTGTGGCCCACTAGGATTATATTGTGGCCCCATGGACTCCTATATATAGAAGGAGGTTTTGTTCATTTGTATCATCCAAGAATTGTTCATTTATGTAATGTATTGGAGGTTGCCCCCTCGAAGTGGCTTATTTCTAAGGCGTTGATATCTCTTTTCTTCTATTTTTGGAGCTGGTTACACAACATAAATCCACTATTGTTATTGTTGTGTCCTTACATTATTATTGCTATGTAGGCTCTAATTATATTGTGACCCCCTAGACTCTAATATATACCGAGGAGGTATTTTCATCTGTACCATAAAATAATTGTTCATTTATGTGATCTAAAGGAGGTTTCCCCCTCGAATAGGAAAATTTTCAAGCCGTTGATCTATCTTTTCTTGTATTTTTTTATATGGTTGCATAACATTTGGTATTAGAGCTGTGGATTCTAGGGTTTCACTGATTTAAACATGCCATCTTGGAAATTTCTCTATAACATTTTTTATACAAGGCTTCAGAAGCTGAAATTTTGACTACTTGGAGTCGAAATATTGATGAACTTCATTTAAAAATTTCAGATCTTGTTTTGCTATATTTTCTGATGTATGGCTCGAAGAAGTTATGGTTTCGACATGTTCCAGAATTCTGTATGAAATAAGTGACCTAGGGAAAATCATCATAACTTTATCTACGAGCATAGGATTTGAATTTTGTAAAAATTTACTGAAAATGCACAAAGTGTAGTTTTTCGTGTATTATTTTGAGGGGTGAAGGTTGAAAAAATGACACGTGGCATTCCATACAAGTTCGATCTTATGAACTAGTCCATAACCATGTCATCGTAGGAGATTGGGCATAAATTTATCTTGAAGAATACAATATCAGTCTAAATTGTGGTGTTGGAAAGAAGACTCATAGGGCTACAATAGAAATTAATTTCAGACTTTGCAGAACTGAAATTACAGAGATACAAAAGTTTCAATATTGAGCTCCTAAAAGAAAGAAAAATGTGTGTATTTTTTAAATTTTAAATTGCATAATTTTTGTTTGGAAAATCAGTTTGAAGTGATTTAAAGGAAATATTGAAGAATATATATTAGTATTTGGTTCTAAAATTCCTCCCAAACAAAATAATTCTACACCTATTAAGTCCTCAGAAATCTCTACTATGACGCATGAAGAGGAAGACTTGCAACATGATATATCAAAATTATGGGAACAAATGAAACCATTTTATCTCTCACAAAGAGAAACCAAGAATGAACTAAAAGGGAACATGGATGGCTTCAAAGGGGACATGTATGGATAAAAAGGAGACATGAATTGTTTAAAAGCATACATGGAAGGTTTTAAGGAAGGTTTGGAAAATTTGTTAGAAGAAAGGCTTTCTAGTGGTGATACAGTATTTCATGAAACTCATGAATAGAAAAAATGAAATGTGAATCATGATTTAAGAGCCTCCAACTTTGGGATGAAGACCAAACATATTCCAAAGATCGATATGCAGAAATTTGATGGCAAGGACTCAGTAACATGGATACTGCAGATGGAGCAATTCTTTGATCTACACACTGTTTATGAGGCTCATCAATATGTACATTATAAAGGGTCATAATTCCATCCTACAGCTTTAGAACTATCTCTTTCTCACATTTATTTACATTTTTGTCATATTATGCTTAGTGAGAAGGGTGAAAGATATTTGCCATATCATGTAGCGTAATATAGTTTAATTGTACGAAATTGAGCAATTTTTGAGAAAATTTCTACGTAGGGGCTCGGAGTGGACAACAAGGAGAGATTATAGGGGGTTTTCTGCCTCCTTAACTCCATTATTCAGCCTTAGATCACATCAATATATCTCTCATAAGCTCGACGCCATTGGCATCCAAACAAGTGAAAGTCATGAGGAGTCTAGCTCCACTCTACTTGATTTTTAAGAGACAATATTCCTATTTTATAGGGAGATGTTGGTATCTACCCTCTTGTATAATTGATGTATAAATTTCAATACAATTATGTATTTCCTGGATTCGCCTGATCTAACAATTATATGCCACTGTTAAATAAATAATCGCTTCTACAAAAATTCTTGTGGAAATTTAAAACACGATTGCAAATTGCAAACACATGAAGAAAGATCATTTACACATAACACAAATGTTTTTATCAGGAAAGCATAAATCTAAAAACTACACTATCATATATTATGTATATATCATGGATCATGAAACAAGCTCATACAATACTCTAATCCAAGAGCTCTCAGTACAATATACACTCGTCTCACACTGTCTTGCAGAAATTGGAAAATGCCTTAGCCAAATTTCTACCTCACAACATCCTGCCTCCACTGCGCAATCCGAGATGATTACAAAGACCAATTCGATGCAATCATACCCTCCTTGACTGCACAATCCTCATGAGCATATCCAATGCGTTTTTTGCTTGCAAGAGTGCAATCCAATACAGTATAACTGCTAGTCAACTGTCCCTTTCACCTACCTCTCGACTGGGTCTCCACTGGATCTGACATGCATGTAGTTAACAGTAGTCAATCTTTAGTTGCATGTGATATCACTCCATGTGAATTAATTTAATATTCAATTCACTGATCTCTCACTAGTGTATCTTCAGTTACAACTAGCACAACCGAGTTTAACTCACTTAACTGGGTTAAACTACTTTACAACTCACATAACTACAGATCCAAATTTGTTACAACTTTGAATCACTCAGTTACAACTAAGTCCACTTGCATGTCCCACCAACCAACCTTTGAACTCGAAATTCCTTTAGCTAATTGGTTTGCCACTTCATTTAACTGATTCCAAGTGCTCCATGAGAATAGATTAATATTTATTGTCCAACTATTATTAAGGAATAATAATAGTCTACATGCATCTATAAATAGACATGCGATCTATAAATAGAACTCACACATACATCTAAAAATAGAACATCATCTGTAAATAGAATTTGCTCACCATCTATAAATAGACATAATCTATAAGTAGAATTTTCTCATCCGTTCTAAAAATAGACTTCCACCTAAAAATAGCCTGAGGCTCCATCCTAGAGTAGGTGCTTAATTTTTACTAGGATCATCATCTTGTTGAATCTCAACACTCCCTCTCAACAAGAAAGGGATTATCCTTCACTCCGATCCTATCTGTATGGTATTCAAATTTGCTCCTGGTGAGCCCCTTCATCAAAATATCTACATTCTAACCTTTCGTAGGAATGTACTAAAGCAACATGATCTTTCACTGCACACAATCACTGACATGATGATACCGGATATCTATATGCTTATATCTATCATGAAACACATGATTAATCGAGATTTTAATGCAACTATGATTATCACAATGAATCACTGTAGGATTTAAATGAGAACCAAATAAACCAACCAGGATCTTTCTCATCCAGACAGCCTCACGTGCAACTTGACTTGATGCCATGTATTCCACTTCCGTTGAACTGAGTGCCACAGATCTCTGTTTCCTGTTGTACCAAGAAATAGCTGTAGATCCGATAAAGAAGATTCCTCCTGATGTGCTCTTTCTGTCCATTGGGTTGCCCACCCAATCTGCATCTGTGAAGCCATGCAACTTCACCTCATCTGTCTGTCTGTACCACAACACATACTCAGATGTGCCCCTTAGGTATCTCAGGACATGCTTGCCTGCCTTCCAAAAGAACTTTGTAGGCTTAACCATTGCTTTGTTAGAAATTTACCGAAGAAATAAAATATTTATTGAGAGGAAAAAATAACCATAAGAAGCTAGCAACAAATCATTAACATAAACACAGATTTTTATCCGGGAAAACCCAAAATCCAGGGCAAAACCCAACCAATGAAATTTCATTAAGCATTGGCCAAAACCCTGGCTAATCTGGCCAAGTGAGCCTTCACCACTCACCTCCAGGCCTACATTACAATGAAGTATTCCCAGCCTTTTATAGGCTCCATTACATGCAATACCATGGGCTGAAAACCATGGGTGCATAATACCATGTGACCCAAAACCACTACTATATACCCTAGTCAAAATTGACTCTATCCTGAGTCAAGTTTACCTAACAATTCCCCCCTTAAAATTGACTTGGGGATTATTGACTAAATCCAGCCAAAACTGCTAAGTGAGACAACCCCGATCACTATATCCCTTTCCCCCCTCAATATTTTTACCCAGGGTAATTGTTAACTTGACATCCCCCCTATCACCTAGGTCTAACCCAGACTTTACTAGTGATTACCCAGGGGTACACATGCCATACCAGGTCTTACAACAGTATGCCCATTTACATGCAAAAATTAGCTCCATTATAATATATATATATATATATATATATATATATATATATTGTTTCATTGTTGCTTTTATTTGTATGGCCACTCTCTCATATTGCACATTTCTTCAGTTTGCTGATCACCATGAAAATCACTGCTACATATTCGTCTTCTTCCTCTTTTGCGCATTTGCATGGATTCTCTATGTTTGAATCTCTATCAATGTTAGATCCACACCATATCGAACGAGATCCATTTTCTTCACGTGCAGATATAGATCTTCAAACATCAGACCTGACATATCCAATTGAATCACTCTCATTCCATAATGACTAAACGATCTTGGTTAATAAAACAATCCATGATCTTGAAAGTAGCATTAAACTAGGATCCGATACCATTTGTTAGAAATTTACCGAAGAAATAAAATATTCACCGAGAGGAAAAAATAACCATAAAAAGCCAACAACAAATCATTAACATAAACACAGATGTTTATCCGAGAAAACCCCAAATCCGGGGCAAAACCCAACCAATGAAATTTCATTAAGCATTGGCCAAAACCCAGGCCAATCTGGCCAAGTGAGCCTTCACCGCTCACCTCCAGGCCTACATTAAAATGAAGTATTCCCAGCCTTTTATAGGCTCCATTACATGTAATACCATGGGCTGAAAACCATGGGTGCACAATACCATGTGCCTCAAAACAACTACTATATACCCTAGTCAACATTGACTCTATCCCGAGTCAAGTTTACCTAACACGCTTGACTAAGCTGGTTCATCGCATAACATATATCTGGTTTTGTATTCACTAAATACATTAGAAAACCCACTAACTATTGATAAACAATAGCATCCACTACCTCTCCAGATGTAGCGTCCTCTTTCCTCCAGTTTCCTCGAAGAGGAGTATCCATGGGTTTGCAACCCTCCATGTGAAACTTACCTAGTATCTCGCTTTCACACTTGCCTTGAGACACAAAAATTTCACCATCTTGCTGCCATATTTCCAATCTAAGGAAATTATTAAGGAAGCCCGTATCCTTCATCTCGATCTCCTTTGCAAGGTCATCCTTGCATGAGTGTATCAGCTTCTCATCACTAGCCAGTATTAAATCATCAACATAAAGAAAAATGATTAAAATATTACCCTCCACCACAATTTGGTATAGGTTTGCATCTGCCTCACTCTTGGTCAAGCCAAGTTCGGTGAAATAGTTCTCTATCCGAGTGTACCAAGCATGGGGTGCTTGCTTTAGCCCATACAATGCTCTTTTGAGTCTGCACACATGCAACTCGCTGCTGAAGATCTCAAATCCTTCAGGATGCTATGTACACTTATTCCTCAATGATCCCATTGAGAAACACAATATTCACATCCATCTGATGAATGTGCCCACCCATCTGCGCTGAGAGAGCAAGGATGGTCCTTATGGAAGAATACCGTATGACAGGTGTAAAGGTTTCTTCATAATCAATCTCCTCTATCTATGAGAATCCCTGGGCCACAAATCTGGCCTTGTATTTCTCGACACTCCCATCAGCAGCTTGCTTTACCTTATAGATCCATCTTGAACCTACCACTGATTTATTAACCGGCCTTGGAACAATTTTCCAAGCACTGTTTCTGACAATGGAGTCATACACCTCCACCATTGCATCTACCCATGTGGGCTCCTGCACTGCTTCCTGAAAGGAAGATGGCTCAGTCACAATACATTTTCTCATGAGATCCATGTATCCAATGAATCAATTAGGAGACTATATTTGTCTACGCTGTGAAGTAGGGACTCCTACATTCTATGTAGCACCAAGTCTCAGCCTTTTAGCGTTTGTGGTACGCCTTCTGCCAGTTCTGATGTTTGGCTCTGTGTGAGTGAACTCCTCCACTCCATGAACCTCCTCCTGTGGCTGATCCACATATAGAGAATCATCTTTGGGAACCAACAGTTCCTCCTATGCATGCAAGTCCAGCTCCCTCTCAAGCGACAATCGCATGGATTTCCCCTCATCGAATTTTATATCCCATTGCATAACAGTCATCTTATTGTAATGAAAATACACATGATAATTATGGGGTGTTTTTGTGTACCCCACAAATATCCCAACTTCAGTAGTCGGCTCCAACTTCTTCTTGGCGTTCTTGGTCACATGCACATAAACATATGAGCCAAAAATGTTAAAGTGAGAAACATCCGGTTTCTTACCAGGGAAAGCTTCTTCAGGTGTACTTATGCCAAGTACTCTATGAGGACAACAATTTTGCACATAAACCATAGTGTTGCATGCTTCCACCCACAAATGCATTGGTAGGCCTTGATCATACAACATTTCTCATGCTACACCCATGATCATTCTATTCTTCCTCTCTGCGACCCCATTTTTTTGTGGGTTATTAGGCGTTATGAGTTCTCTTCGAATTCCTTCTTTGCTGCAGAAGTATTTTAATTCGTTAGAGATGTATTCTCCACCATTATTTCTCCTCAGAGCCTTCACTTGCTTCCTCGACTCTTTGTCCACCAATGCCTTAAACTTACAGAACTTTGAGAATGTTTGATCCTTCTTCTGCATGAAGAAGATACATCATTTACGAGAAAATTCATCAACAAAAGTAACATAATACCTATGTTTTTCTGTTGAAGAAACTGAGAATGGTTCACACACATCTGTGTGAACTCTCTCCAGGATCAATGAAGCATGGTTCTCATTTCATGAATGGTGGAATTTACATACTTCCCCATGGTGCAATGCTTGCACTGATATAACTGAGCAAGTGTTCCCATTGGAAGTCCAATAGATATTTGCTGCATGACTTTCAAGGCTCCACGATGAAGATGGCCCATTCGCCTGTGCCATAATTCGCCCTCATCCCAGCTCACCACTTTTTATGCCTTCCCCATCATGGCAACACAACCATCTACCTCCAGCTTGTAGATATTCTTAACTTGAATCCCTATCCTCTTGGCTTGACCTGTTATTTTATGTCGCAGGAAAGATTTTCCATTGTTGAAAACAACGTCATAGCCTCTGTCCTCCAACATCGCGACTGAGACCAAGTTTTTCTTCAGACTTGGAACATGCATAAAATCTTTCAATTGAAATGGTTTACTTGAATCCCTCTCAAAGGTAATGGTACCAATGCTGGTCACACTGTATCATCCATCATCACCCATTTCTATATGCATTTGGAGACCTTTCTCCTCCAAGTCACGGAAAAGATCCTTATCTCCCGTTATGTGGAAGGAAGCACCACTATCAAGATACCACACCGATCCCAATGCACTTGACACCATGCATGCGATCAAAGAGAAATCAAGTTAAAATTGTGAGGCAAGGGCCTCACCAGCTACAAATATAACAACTTCCTTGTTCTTCTTCTTCTTTTGTGGGTAGTTAGTGGCGAGATGCCCATGTTCGTGATAGTGAAAACACTTCACCTTGGACAAATCCAGCTTCTTGCCTTTAGAATTAGATTTTGAATGGAATTTCTTCCCCTTCCCTTTCCTTGCCTTGGAATCCAAAGCACAATCCTCTTCATCATCATTCTTTGATGAAGAGCCATCTATGGTGTTCCGCCTGAACTAATCCTGCACTAGATCCAACCTCAGTCGTTTCCAATCCGGTAGTTTTTCTCGTCCGTTGACAGAGTATTCATAACTGTGCCAACTCTTAGGAAGTCCCAATAGAGCCAAGCTCACCAAATCATCATCGGCAAAAATTATTCCCACACTCCCTAGTTCATCCCAACATTGGACAAACTTTGTGAGATACTTTGGAATATTGTCGTCCTTTTCCATATTGATCTTTCTGAGTTTATCCTTCAACGCCAATTTCCTATGGTCGCTGCTTCTTTGGAAAATATCCGTCAAAGCCTTGCACATAGAATATGTAGTGGATTTCCCATGAAGGCTTGAGACAATGTGGTATCGTACACCTTCCAAAAAAATCCTTCTCACCTTCGCTACTTTCTTTTTCCATGCATCAAGTAATGCAACATCCGTCGAAGTGGGCTTAGGAACATCACTGTCGATGAATTCCTTCAAGCCATTATCTTCAAGCACCGCCTCCATACTTTCCTTCCAGGAATTGTAGTTCGAGCTTCCCTCGAGTGCATACTCTAGCCGCAAGCCATTGAAATCCATTTCAATGTTTACTCAACTGTCGCACCAAGAAATTCTTGTAGCAAATTCAAATTGTTTCCACTAACAAACTTAGGTCCTACTTCAAAATTGCAATCTTTTGTGCTCTGATACCATGTAGAAATTTTAATACAATTATGTATTGCCTGGATTCTCCTGATTTAACAATTACATGCCACTGTTAAATACATAATCACTTCTACAAAAATTCTTGTGGAAATTTAAAACATGATCGCCAATTGAAAACACATGAAGAAATATCATTCACACATAACACATATGTTTTTATCGAGAAAGCATAAAGCGAAAATCCCCACTATCATATATTATGTATATATCATGGATCATGAAACAATCTCATACAAAACTCTAATCCAGGAGCTCTCAATACAATATACAATCGTCTCACACTGTCTTGCAGAAATTGGCAAATGCCTTAGCCAAGTTTCTGCCTCACAAAAACCTGCCTCCACTGCACAATCTACGATGATTACAAATACCAATTCGATGCAATCATACCCTCCTTGACTGTGCAATCCTCATGAGCATATCCAATGTGTGTTTGGCTTGCAAGAGTGCAATCCAATATAGTACAATTGATAGTCAACTATCCCTTTCACCTACCTCCCAACTGGGTCTCCACTAGATTTGACATGCATTTAGTTAACAGTAGTAAATATTCAGTTGCATGTGAGATCACTCCATGTGAATTAATTAATATTTAATTCAATGATCTCTCACTAGTGTATCTTCAGTTACAACTAGCACAACTGAGTTTAACTCACTTAACTGAGTTAAACTACTTTACGACTTACATAACTACACATCCAACTTTGTTACAACTTTGAATCACTCAGTTACGACTAATTCCACTTGCATGTCCCACCAACCAACCTTTGAACTCAAAATTCCTTCAGCTATTTGGTTTTCCACTTCAGTTAACTGATTCCAAGTGCTCCTTGAGAATAGATTAATATTTATTGTCCAACTATTATTAAGGGATAATAATAGTCGACATGCATCAATAAATAGACATGCGATCTATAAATAGAACTTGCACATACATCTAGAAATAGAACATCATATATAAATATAATTTTCTCACCATCTATAAATAGAATTTTCTCATCCGTTCTAAAAATAGAACTCCACCTAAAAATAGCCTGAGGCTCCATCCTAGTGTAGATGCTTAGTTTTCACTAGGATCATCATGTCGTTGAATCTCAACAATTGAACATGTAGAAGAGCTCACGAGGATTCAAATTTGTTTTCAGCTAGGTAGGTATTGAGCTCAAACATTGTTATCTTTTTTATTGTTATGTAATGTATTAGACACTGATTCAATTATAATGAGAAGATGCTATTTGATTCATTACTGAGCTAGTTTCAGAGGGTTGAGACTCTTAGTTTTGGGCCCAATCTAGTGGCTTAGGTTCCTCTTGTATATTTGTATATTTCTTTTAGTTTCAGATTTTTGTTTAGTTTCTTGCGTCTTAATAGAATAATACTCCATTAAATTATGTGATTGTAGCCTTTGCCTCATCTTTGTCATGGCAACATGTGTAGAAGGACCTCCAACCACAACCCAAAATTATTTTGTTTATGATTTATTGGAAACATATTAGTGTCGTTATCTTGTTCTACATATGCTTTCTATAGCTTAGAAGTTGGTTTGTTAATTATATAAGAGTTTTAGCATAAATTAGATAATATCTAAATTCAACTCATCTTTTCCACTTCTAATTTTTTCATTTTGTCAATGATCAATGAATGTATGCATGTGATGATTGCAAGGATGTTTTAATCTATAGGAAAAGGCACCTTAACCACCTCTACCTTGGACTTCATCACTTCCTCTTCCAAACTCGAAATTCTGTCATCAAAATTATGTTGCATTAGGTAAATTTTCCATGATCACCGAGAGCATCTCTTCTAGTGAAAAATAGGCCCTTAAGGGCCTCTGAGATTTGATAGAGGTGTTTCTCACCTTTCACCCATTTTCCTTCACTTCCATTCACCTTCCCACACCTTCCAACCATCTTATTTATCTCTTGAAACTTCTTGGCATCCTTCCTGTAGCATTACAGGGCTTGCTGTATTAATAAATGGCTCTTGTATTAGCCTGTTGTAGCATAGCTATAGGTCCTAATTCCTTATCCAATTTTGATCATTTCTGTAACTTGAACTTACGTTAGGATTTTATTGACCCCCAGCTGTGGTTTCATGACCAATAAAGACTCCTAGGCCACTCCAAACCCTCCTCTTGCTTTGCTGCAAAAACATTACAACATTAGTATTTTATCATAAGTTGATAGAACAATGATTTATATGCAAGTGTGAGTAAGTTAAATAGTAGATAGAATCTTGGCTTATGGTTTGATAGGTTTTGCAAGAGTAACTATTTCCTTTACTACAAATACGTTTGAAAACTAGATAGATGATTACAAGATAGTGTAATTTCATTTCTGCAAGTAGGTTAACTTTTGCCTATTCACGATTTATTTCAATAGCATTTTCAAGTTGAAGTTGATAGAATTTCCCTTTTATCAGTTATAAATAGTTATACATTGTATCTGCAATAACTAGTTTTCACTCTAATTCAGTAGAAGGAATGGCCTTGAAGAACTATTGATCAGAAGACCTAACTGAGGGTGGCATGATTGGAATCCATATGCTGTGCATATAGCACTTTCACCTCTAAGTTTTTATGAACCTTGGGTTTATAAATAGAGTTGAGTTTCCCTTGGGAGTTGTATTACTATTGGTGCAATCCCAGGGCTCACCAATTTTTGGCACCGTTGCCAGGGAGGTGTCTAAGTAGATGAATGTTTATGCTTAAGCATTATTTTCTACTTTTTTTCCATCTAGTTTTGAAAAATTGAAAAAAAAATTTGTCTTTCATGCCTCGTAGGAGTAGGGATAACCAAGTAAAATTTATACCAAAAGCCGAGGTTGACAGAGAAGTTGCAGTAGAAAGAAACCCAACTTGCCACTATGGCAAGCCTCTGTATGGAGGAATTTCAATGCAAGAAACCCTCTAAATATTATGCCCTTTTCCTCAAAGAGAAATGTTTACAATTTCAATTAAAAACCTAGCTCAACATGGTTCTCTTCCTTTTCAAAATTATAAACAGTTTCTTAATTTTTGCAAACAAGCTAGTATTGGGGATAGAGAAAAGATGGCTGAGTTTTATATGCATAACCTCATACTTACTGAAATGAAATATTGGGATCCTAATTTTAGACTATGTGACATGAAACCAAGTATCAGGTCATTCTTCATTTTGAAGATACTTCTAGGTTGTTGGGAGAGGGAAGTTTGCAAGCTTGCCAGAGGAGATGGCATGCTTTACCACTAAGCTTGAAAAATAGATAATACAACTCTCTTGAAAGAATGAATAATTTCTTGCAGAAGATACCCTTCTATAAAATAGATATGCAAAGAATGATAATCCAATGCATAGGGTTGAAACTGAGTCCATGTTTGCTACTAAGACTGCATGAAGGAAGAGACCAATTTGAAGAGAAGAAAGAGTGGATTAAAGTAGAAAAGAATGCAAGATTCTACCTTTTATCACTCCAATAATTCCTAGGGCTGTTATGTTTTGTTTTAAAGAACATTAAAGGTAACCACAAACCTAGTTTTGGGATCAGGATATAGCCTTCCTAATGCTCAGAGAGGTCTCTCTCTTTATGATTTAACTTTGTTGTTTTTAGTTGATTTTAGGCTAGTTATGTAAGATTGATTGGGTTTTGATTTTGGTTTGTTTTGGTGGTGGAATTACTGATTCAGATGGATAGATGCAGGTCTATTTTCCATTGGGCTATGGAGTTAATGTATCAAGAAACAGAGCAGAATCAAGTTCTAAAGGAAGTGTTCACAGGGTAAGATAGCTGAGTAAATTCAGATCTTTAGGTTGGAAGGTGAAATGGTTTCAATCAAGATCAAGGAGAAATTAAGGGTTCCTCAAACTGGATAATGAAAGAAATGACAAAGGTCAATTGAAACTAGGGAGCAATGAAGAATTCCCTAATCTGGATATCAGAAGAAAACATGAAAATGAATAACAGTTCAAGACAAAGTGTATTTAAACAAGTTCTGAAATAAAATCCCTGTTAAATCATTTAGATTTAGAAAACATACAATTTTATGAAAAAATTAAGAGAATAACAAAGAACAATTGAAAGTACTTCACTGAAGTGGCTCAACACATGAATCCTGTAATGCAATGCCTTTATTGCTCATTCTAATCTGTTGACTTGAAAATGGTACAATAAACCCTTAGGTTTTAGATAAATACAACTATATAAATTTTTAGCAATCCACACTCAATACTTCGAATTATGAAGTATTTATACAAAAAAAATTACAAAATATCCTAAAACTGATTTAGGGATTATTCAAGGAAAAATAAATATCTTCATGCAAGAAGATAGAGACACCTAGGAGACTAAATTCTAGCTGTCCCTCTTTTATTTGGATTTGCTGTTTTCTTGTTGATATTTTGCTGTTTTCTCTCTTTTGCTGTTGCTCAACATTGGCTGTATTTTATGATGTTGAGTGTCCTTTACACTGAGTGCATCTTTAAACTCCGCATTTCACTATTAACTGCCTTACATTTAACCTTTGACTGCTCTGTTTTCACTTTTATTGCTCTTTTACTTGTTTTGCTTTTACTTTTCAAAGTAAATCACATAACTTTTCCCAAGCCTTTGCATCTGGTAATTTAATTTTTACCATTCTTCTGAAAATTTCATTAGTCTCTGTGTATTTTTCAAATGTAGGCTTGCTGATAAATAGATGATTTACCTCATGCTGGAGGTAAAAGAGATTCTCAAAACTCTGATAGAGCACTTTTCCTGTAGGCATTCCTTTCATGGATGAATTATTGGCCTGTTCCTTTGCCACTTCTCTGATTTTCTTATCATAATACTCATGTTTCATCAATCTGTCATTGATAACCAAAGGATTAGGCAGACCTTTTTGCCTTAAAACATAAAATTTAACCATGAATCTAGTTATTGCAAGTTCCATGTTCTGACACTTATCTTCAATTTGTGTCATGTAATGTTCCAAAATTTTAGCCTTCAAGCTAAATGGAGCATTAGAGTTGGTAGCAGCTCTAGTCGGTGAATAAATGGGAAGAAAATCCCATAAGTCTCCTAAGGAGGAATAAAATACTCCAAATGTGAAAGGGGACACTCTTTCTAGCTCAATAAGACACCTCCATGTGTGAACAGGGTTAAATTCAAGCTGCTTTGACTAAGTCAACAACGCAATTTTAGTGGAGGAGGAATCCAAGGATGAATAACGCAATTTTGGAGGGAGATGTAACTTGGGTTAGAAGTAACCTAATTGAGTGGGGCCAAGGGCAAGAAAACTCATGTCTTATATAAGGAAGAGGATGGTAGCATTATTCTACATGTTCTAGTTTATTATTCTTGTCTTCCAAGACTTGTTGCTGCTTAGCAAAGCCGGAGTGCTGTTTAGCACTAGGTGTTCCCGGGCGGGAATCCCACCTCTTTCCTTTGAGGAGCCTCATTGGGAGAGTTTTAATTCATCATTCCACATTAGGTTTTCAGGCCAAGCTTCAACAATCTTCATCAGCACATCTTTTCCAAAGATTGTGCAATGTTGCTGGGTGTAGCAGTGGAAGGGATTGGAATCCCAGCTTCTAAGCTAGTTTCTCATTGGAGGAAGGTTTACTTCACTTGAGAGATCTGTTTGGAGAGATCCAGAGCTTATTTCAGATCTATGGTATCAGACCACACATTTCCCATACATTCCCAGAGCTGTTTCTGCTAGGGAATGCGTTATTCTGGAGGCAGTGTTCATTGCATGGTTTGGTGGCTCCGTTGCTGAGTTTCCTTGTGATTAAAAGGTCCATCCTTTCATGGGAGGAAGCCTTTGAGGGATCTAAATCAGATCAGTCATAATTTAGCCTTCTATGCTCTTCTGCTTCAGTGTTGCAGTGATTATTTAGTAATTTTCTAAAGATCACATTTGTATGTAGAGTATTTGACAAGAAACCCTTGTTGGGTTCTCTTGTATTTTGTATGTGGAGACTAGATCTCTGTACTTCAGCATTATTAATTAATATATGAGTAGATATATTGTTCTCCCATGTTTTTATGTTAAAACCCTTTTTAGACTACGCAGTCCATGGATGCAGCAACTTTGGTAAAATGTAGTTTTGGGGTTTTTAGTCATTTTCAGCTACACTAATGTGGGAGGTCTGTTTAACCCACCTAGTTCCATTTATTTCTAATATCCTCTTGTATTTATATGCTACATATATGTATCCATGGGATCCAAGTGATGATTTCACTGTTTTATTTCATATGTTGTCGGGAATGCGTTTTTAATGCATGATTCATGAGCAGTCCTGAAAAAGGAATATTATATGTCATTAAGTTCCTCTTGGAAATTACTTTTCTGACTTCTAGGATTGTTTCAGTCCTATCACTAATGCCAATTTCTTCCAATTCCTTTTTGTTCTTGGAATTAAGAAATTTATTGATCTCAGTGGCCTCTTCTGGCTTTTTACCAAGTTCTTCTTTGACTTTCTAAATGGATTCACTTGCTGCTTTGATCAAATCCTTCTGCTCAAAGATAACTTGGATAGATGGAAAAATATCATTAACAAAGTTAATGATATTGGTCCACAATTGTTTCTTAGCTTGGGCAAGTTGTTCTTTCAATGTTAATTCTTTCTCTAACTTATGTACTTTCTCAGTCAATCAGTTTGACTTCTGTGTTTCATTATTATGCATGATTTGAACTAGCTTCTTTTCATCCTATAGAATTTTTATTTGTTCCTTAAGTATATTTATTTCATTTGTTCGGATGGACATATCCCACATGGATTTAACCAATTTACCTGCTTCATCACTAGGATGAGCTACTGCTGTAGATGATTCTATTGCTGATGTAGTGGGAAGCGCTGTAGCTACTGGAACTGTTGTGGCCACTGAAGCTGCTAAAGTAGAAGGAAATGCTGTAGTAACTGTAGGAATAGAAGTGACAGGGATTGCTTCCATGTTGGCATTTTTCTCCTACACTAACTTATCCATCTCATTCTCCAGCTCTTTCAGTTGAGCTGTCAACTGAATGATGAGATTCATCATTTTATCTTTTTGTCCTTCATTCTCTAGAACTTCTTTTGCTTCTGGATGTTCAGTGGGAGGAAATTTCAGTTGTTTTTTCAATGCAACAATGTCTTCATTCTTTTTCTTAATGAGTTCTTCTACAACTTTGATGTTATTGGGTTCATATCCTATCTCGATGACCAATTCTTCTAGTGATTTGATTATGTTGTCTTTGGATTGTGAGGAAGCCTTCTCTATCTTTAACTATCCTATGATGTTCTCTAGAGAATTATGAATTTTCTGGACACTCATAACTTTATTAGTCATAGTAGAATAAATCATTTCTCCATTTTGCTTATGGAATTCAATTTGGTCTATTGGATGTAGATCTTTGGCTTGAAATTCATATGATGTTTTCTTATAGTCAGATGATGACTTTGGATTCTACACTATTGGCTGCAAGAAGGTCATCTACATCTTCCTGGTTTTATAATCAAATGCAAAAAGTAACCTGCTTTGGTCACTAGGTGTCTGCTTCCAATATTAGGCATAAGTGATTGATTTTAATGCCTCATTCCTGAGTTTTATTTCCTTGTACTTCTCCATTATATCCTACTCTTTATATGCTATTTTAATTGAAGAAGACACTTCAACACTATGCTGCTTTTGAATGATTTGAGTATTAGATGTTGAAGGTTGGTGAGTTTCCTCTGAAACTGCTAGAGGTGCATTTTCTTTAACCACTGTGTCCATATCAATAATTTCAATAGTCTCAACTTGTTCATTTACAATATTTAGCTTGGGCTTCTTCCTGTACATTAATTTGAATTTGGTCTCAGTAGTGGTTTGAGCTGAATATGATCCTTCTTCTCTTACTCTTTTGGAGATCCTATCTTGTGGGGCTAGAGTTTGCAAGATGGAACTAGTATCACCTTGCTTCTCTGCCTCTTTCAAAGTGTTCTCCAACCACTCTAATTGGTTGTGTTATCACTCAGAAAAAATGAAACAACATTTGACATAGTCTTAGAAGTTCATTTGTCAAAGGTATGGTCATAGAATTAATTTGTCACAAGTTGGTAAAGGAAAAATTTTAATTTTTCATATTAACCTATCCTAAGGTCCAAACCCACCCCCATTCAAGTCATATCATGTCCCATCAGTCATAATTTGCTAACATATTTCATTTCCAAAGCTTTTGAATGCAAAAAGGTCACTTTAGCCAAGATTTCTTGTTTTCATAGTGATTTACACTGTAAAAGGCAGTTTTCGCTACGAAACTGCTAATAGTTTCGTAGCGAAAATGCTAATAGTTTCGTAGAGAAACTGTCAGGAAATGAACTAACTACGCTACGAAAAGAGGTTCTATGTTTGTATTTTCAAATTCGGTGTAAGGTGTCAGTCCATGATCAGAAGTGTTAGGGTGAATGTCATTCGAGTTAGTTAGGGTTAAATCAAGGTACAAAGGTCATGACTAAGGTCATTATTACTGTTTTTAGCATGCATGAGTCATGATTAAGCTATGAGATGTCATCGAAACTTTAAAACATTACCCAATTGATTCTTTTGTCATTCTCCACTTCATCTTTGCATGCTACTGAGCTCTGGAGAGTTATTTCACCAAGCCAGGCTGGTTGCTAACTATTTCAAAAGTTGCAGGTGTCACTAATCAAGCGAGGTAGAGAAGGTATAAAAGCACCATGGATACAAAGAGGAAGACCAACAAAGGTTGCCACTTCCTCAGATATGAGCCATCATACATGAATTTATTGAATGAAGACCCAACTGCCTTAGAAGTTTTCATAAGAACAGGGTGTTTGTAGTTTTGCCAAAGATTGCAAGGGTGCCATATACATGTTTCTAAGGAGTTTTCTATCAGTTTCAATGGGAAAACTTCAAAGGTGGGAATTTTGAACCTCACAGTAACACCAGAGACCATTGTAATAGCAACAAGAATCTCTATAGGAGGAGAACAATGGTTCAAAGGCTTCATGTTCACCATGAAGGAATGTAAGGAATTTATCAAGCCGGAGCATAGTGAGATTGATCTCACAAGTGCCATCCCAAGGAGCTACATGAAAGAAAAATTCTCGAAGCTGCTGCTAATTATTCAGAAGTACTTCACTTGTGAAGGGAGATATCACATGGTCTATTCCTACCACCTTAGGCTTCTGCTGCATTTTGTGGTGGCAGAGCAAGTTGAGCCAATGATCATGGAGACAGAGCCTTTACAGAAGGTTGATACACCCAAAGCTACACCTGGAAAAAAAAAGCCAACAGTGAGTAAACAGGGCAAAAAAAGGGTTACGAGAAGCCAAACAGTGGCTAAGGGTAACTTAGAGGACATTTTTCATGCTATTGATATTGAAGAAACTCCCATAGTTCAAGCTGAAGACATAGATGAGGGAGGAAGGAAGCTAAAGAAAGCCAAAATAGCTAAAAAGTTAGAGTTTGTAGGTGAAGATGCAGGATTCATGTTTCAAGCTAGAAAACTAATGACAAGACATGCCAAAAAGGTCTTAGAACGCATAAAAGAGGCTCAGAAGGTCAATGAAATTGTCCAACCACCACCAAGCATCATTGATCTCTCATCACCTACAAAAGAAGATCTGGTCATCAGGCAAAAGAAAGGTAAAGAGAAAATCATTGAAAAAACAGAGATTGAAGTCCTTAAGGAGCAGTTGAAGCCGGAAAATGACGAAATATTAGTCTTAAGGAAAGAGGCAAGGAAGCATAAGGTTCACAAGGTATAGTTTGAGAAAATGAAAGAAATTTGGGAGGATCAAGTCACAAGTGTCTCTAAGACCTTGGACAACACAGAAAAAATGATTAAATGGACTAAGCCATTGAGAGGAGAGGTGAAACATATCAAAAAAATGAACCTGCACTTACAGTCTAAGAACAAGACACTGAAGGATCAATTCAAAGACCTTCAAGAGCAATTAGAATTGATTCATGAAGAGCTGGAGAAAAAAGGCTTAAAGATGACTGTGGTTGAGGAGCCCATAGCTCAATTGATCATTAATGAAGAGGAAACACCATAGGAGTCTTAAGTTGAGATTGATTATGTTTTAGAAGGTTCATGGAATGCTGAAGACTAAGTTTTTACAGCTTGAGGTCAATTTTTTGGGACAGTGTTGAAATATGGAAATTTTGCAGTTTTTCACAGTTTTGTAGTGTTTCCTCAGTTTAAAGCTAGGAAAACGCTACGAAAATTTCTGTAGCAGCCTAGTTGCTTCCAAAATCACTTTTTGTAGTTTTTAAGGAGGGAGTTTAATGGTGGTGAGGTCTCATGTCTTGGTTGACACAATGGAACAACAAAGGAACAAAATTTTTGGGTGTAGAAGCTTCTTTTTCAATGCTACGAAACTATCCTGTTTTCATAGCAAGCTACTTTTGGAGCATCCTAATGGTAGTTTTGGACAACTGGACTCCTCCAACAGGTCAAGGGACCTTAACATCAAACATTTATGACTTGAAGGAAGTGTTGTGGAGACAAGTCATCAGCTAAAGCTCTCATTGAAGATAAGGTTCATGCATTCCTGAAAAATAGGGTTTTGTTCCACATGTTTAGGAGGGTTTTTAATATGTAAAGGTGGTAATGAACCTATCATATATCATTTGAGCATGTGATGCTTATTTTTAACTGACATGTAACTGTTTCACAAAGATAAGGTAGAATATGTAATAAATATGAGTTAGACTCCTATTAGGAAAGGTCTTCTTTAAGGTGTAGCTGTCAGTTTCTTGTTAAAAGACACGTTTTTCTATTATATGGTGTGTCATAGGAAGAATTCAATGAATCTAGCCATCAAGCAGATCATCCTTGTTGTAAGAATGTCTATTTAAAGGAAAATCATCGAAGTAGTAAAGGGTTGGAGATTTTTTGCGCCAAACTGCTGCTTTATGTATTATGACTTATATCAGTAATACATAGGACTTTCTTCTTGACAGATATGAGATTCTCTTGGGGTTTTTAATGTTTTTCTGATCTATATCTTTATGTTTGCCACTTGCAGTAGATTTCATCTCTATTAATCAGAATTCATATGTTTATGCTCTGACTTCCTTTATTGATGAAATGAATGTGTTGTTCTATGTTTTATTTGTGATTTGCCTCCAGTAAAGACCCCTATCTGCCTCAACTTCCACGTCAATAATCCTTGCCACTGAAAATATTGATTGTTGACTCCATAAGCCCAATGGTAGCAAGGTTGTTTTCTTTAAACCTGCAATCATAAAAAACAAGATAAAAATTCTATAGAGTTAGCCATCTATCTTTATCATTAACCAATATCATAAATTTCCTGTGAGAGAGCCCTCTCAGACTGAAGAGGCTAAGCTTCATTCAAAGGCTGGTTTGAAACAATTACATAGAGTTGTCTAATCAGCAGCCAATCAAGTACAATTTTGTGATAAAAGGTTGGAGTACTTCTCAATTTCTGGTTTGGAATCATGGACAAAAGGAGTTAATTTAAACTTGATTCTTAACTTGCTGATAACTCCTAAAGGATCGTATTGCCACTTGAAACTTTGAATGAACTTAAATTCCTATAAAAATTTCTCTGCCTGTTGACCATCACCTCTACTGTTGCAATTGAAAGGACCAATCTGGTTTTTGATCTTGAACTATGTTTTCTTCTTGGCTGACAAAAATTTAACCTCATCAGAGTTTGGGATTTTACTGATATATTCAAATGCAAATAACCTCATTGGGAGGTATTTAGGCAGCTTATTTGGAGTGAGTTGACATCCATACACCCTAATCTTAGTGTGATTCTGGTATAAATACCAGTCTCCTGTCCTACTGTGTTCTGATAACTGCAAGACCTTTTTCATTTCATTACTTACTCTTGGTTCACTACTACTGCTTAACATGTTGACAATCGGATGAATAAATGAATCAATGAAGTTACTGTAGGTAAACTCTATGGAATCTTTCCTAATTAAGGAATTCCAGAAGACAACTGATTGTGGATTACCCTCAGTGTCCAGTTTTTGAAGGCTAACTACAAACCTTTCAGATTGGAAGTATAGGAACATGTGAAACAACATAGATGAAGACTTGAAGACTCCTTCCTCAGGTAATTTAACCAGTTTCTCATGAATAACATTTGATAAGTACTGAGCAAAGTTAAATGTGAAGGATGGAGGTTGTCCTGGACAGAAAATGGATAGAAAACCTAGGATTGAAGCATCTACATACTCATCTGTGAAATAGCTTAGAATGCAAGACAACATTGCGATAATCTGTCTTGTTCTTTTTGAGAAAATTGAGGCTGCATAGGGAGGGTTTCTCTTTGGGGTTTCAACTGATGAAGGCAGAAAGGTTTGGAAGATATGAAACCTCTTTGGAAAGTGAAGTTTCTGATACAATTTAGTTAGGATTTCAATAGATAGAGGGGCTTCATTAGGCTTGGGTTGAACTTGAAGCATTTGGTTTATGGATTCAACAGTAATTGTGAACAAAATCTCCTTGCTGTGGCTTATTAGGGCTCTTTCATTTGGCAGATAGTTAACTTGACATAGCCTAATGATCTCTGGGAATTGGAAAGTCTATGGGAAGATATATTTGGGAAAATTTGATTCCCAAAGGTGGATATCATCAACCTGGTCCATGAATTTATCATGGCTCCAATAGTGGAGCTCAAGGAGGTTGAAATCAGTGACAAGGTCACTGAATTTGAAGTCTTTGTCTGCAAGGGGGGTATGTTCAACATCGATAACAGGAGGTTGCAAGGGATTGACTATCACAATGCCTTGGGAAGCCATAGTTTTTTTTATTTTGTTCAATTTATTTCTCTCTAGCTCAAGAAATAGGCTCAGGCCCAAAAACACTGTGAAAATATGTTTATGGTCTGCAGAAAGGGTTTTGGAGGCAACACTGTCTTTCTTTTGGTCTGCAAAGGTTTTAAACTGGTTCAATTGATTAACTTATCTCTTTCTGTCTTTAAGAAATGGCTTTTGGTGCTTAGGAATACTTGGAAATGGAATTCTGGTATGCAGAAGGGGTTCTGGAGGTAGCAGAAGCTTTCTGGCAGTGAAATAGGCTTCAATGGTCTTTATACTACTTCAAACTGAATATGCACAGGCTTTAGTAACGAAAGGCTTGAATTCGGGTCGTATTTGGCTTTAAAAATAGGTTGGCAGCGTTGTTTTAGCTCAAAAACAGGTTGGCAGAGGCTTCTTTTGCGCAAATCTAAATAGAATGGTGAAAAGACTGTAAAGGGCAGTCTTTATGTTTTTAACCATCAGTGATGAAAATTTGGGCGTAGGGTTAAATTCAAATGGGTGGTTTCATTGCAACGGGCATAAAATAGCCTCGCAGTTTTTGCATCGCAAAAATATGGTATATAGTTTTTGGCTTGGGAGTGCGATGAGCCGTGCAGCCACCATGTAGCAGGGGATCCGGGTTGCAAAACTGCTCATTTCGCAACCCCTTAGTGGTGTTAAATATTGGGCAATCGGAGATGCGAAAGCTTTCATTGGTCATCGGATCTGAGGAATGGGGATCTAACAGATGGGCGAATCGGGGGAATTAGTCAGGAATTTGATAGGAGGTGGGGCCCGGGTTCTAAGTCATGCGATGGGTGTTGTAATATATGTGAAAAGATTAGGAATATACAATAGGCGGGTTAACATAACATGGTATGTATGTGGGGTTGGGAACTATAATATAAAGGGATTTGATGTATAATCAATGGGATTAGAGGAAACTGGGACCCGGGATAATTATAATGGGAAGCGAGTTAATATGCAGGGTTGGGTTAATCTATTAGTGGGATGGTTTAACATATAATACATAGGGTTTAATGGAATATGTTGGCAGGAGAAAATATGTGCGGGATATAAAATGCACTAAGGATGAATTAAAATAAATCAGGGTGGGATTTAGCAGTGGGGCCCGACATTATTTTAAATATTTAAAACTTAGTATAAGTGTATTTTAGTGTGTTTAAAAATGAAAAAAGGGAACTAGTAAAGGAATTTTACTTTTCAAAGGAAAATGTGTTTTTAACTAGGGAAAAGGGGTTTTAGTAAGGAAAAATGAGTGAAGAAAGGGGGAAAAGGTTTAAATGAAGGGAAAGGGATATTTTTACAAGGGAAAATTCCTTTTAAGAGTGGCATTAGGATTTTTAGCAAAGGGAAGGGGATTTTGAGGGATATTAGTGATATGAAATGACCAATTGTTGTTTCTCCATTACTTGTGAAAGTAATCTACCTACCCATTATTTTCCCTAACATTTTTTCTTCATTTATTAGGTGCATTTGAGCTTGCTGACCCTTTTTAATTTTCTTTTATAAGAAAACTATATAATTCTAACCTTATGACTTCCAATGGCTCAGATTAAACTAATGAACTCATTATTTTTCTGTACCTAACTACTAATCTGCCAATATTAAATGGTTTGGCTAGATCTTTATTCTCTAACTATCATCATGAAATTGAAAACATGAATGAGTCAAGATTAAGCTGTTTGACCATCATGGATTTGTGGCATTTTTGACAAGCTACACACAATCTTATTTTGCAAAGTAAAGTAAAAAGTAGTGGCATTTGAATTTGCATCAATTTCAGGATCTATTTTTATCTCTTTTTTGGTGGGGTTTATATTTTATATATTTTTTTGATATTTTTCTTTTAGTCCTTTGATTTTTCTTTTAGGACTTACCCTCTTTACATTTTTTAATATGGGAAAACAATTTGCAGAAAGAAAAGTATGTACAATATTACAAGACTAAAACATAGTTAATTCAAAATTATGAATCCTATTATTATAGGACCCTAACACTACCCACCAGAAGGCACTCCATCTGAGGTGCCTTGGGATGTCAGGGAGGCCACCAGGGCCATAAGAGAGATTAACATGGATGACTGAGATTCTCATAGGATGAGAAACCATTTCAGTAGGGGGGGTAATAATGAGGCTCATTAATATGTACATTATAAAGGGTCATAATGCCATCCTCTAGCTTTGGAACTATCCCTTTCTCACATTTATTTAAATTTTTTGTCATATTATTCTTAGTGAGAAGGGTGAAAGACGTTTCTCATATCATGTAGCCTAATATGGTTTAATTATATGAAATTTCATAATTTTTGAGACAATTTCTATGTAGGGGCACATATAAGACAACAAGTAGAGATTATAGGGGTTGTCGACCTCCTTGAATCCCTCAATCAACCCAATATCACATCAATATCTCTCTCATCAGCTCAATATCATTGGCATCCAATCAAGTGAAAGTCATGAGGATTCAAGCTCCACTCTTATCAATTTTTAAGAGACAATATTCCTATTTTCTAGGGAGCTGTTGGTATCTACCCTCTTGTATAAATGAACATGTATAAGAGCTCATGAGGATTAAATTTTTTTTTTCATCTAGGTAGCTATTGAGCTTAGGCATTGTTATCTTTTTGACTATTATGTTGGAATCACAATTGCCGTTAGACCAAAACCTGCAGGCATTAGTCTCCGCTACAATCGCCAGAGTTAGGATCCACGAGAAGTGATTAGTTCATGTTGCGAAACACACGGGGAGTGTTGAACCCAATGTCCAAGAATCTCCCCCCAAAAACGAGCTGGGTGAGTTTCGAACTCGAGACTTGTTGCTCTGATACCACTTGTTGGAATCACAATTGCGGTTAGACCAAAACCCATAGGCATTAGTCTCTGCTACAATCATCAGAGTTAGGATCCACAAGAGGCGGTTAGTCCATGTCGCGAAACACACGGGGAGCGTTGAACCCAATGTCCAACATATTATGTGATGTATTAGACCTTGATTCAATGATAATGAGAAACCGCGATTTGATTCATTATTGATTTAGTTTCAAAGGGTTGAGGATCTTGGGTTTGGGCCCAACCCAATGGCTTAGGTTCCTCTTGTGTACTTATATATTTTGTTATAGGTCAATTTGGGCACCATTCCCAATGACCTGGTTAACTAGACATCATCTCCAGGACCAATGAATATGGTCTATCATCCCCTATCATTTCAGTTGCTACATGCCTTAAGACAAAGAATAAGACAAATCATCCATGAATTCCATTTGCAAAGGTTTCCAATATTTGAAGTTTATATTATAACATATGATAGCTCACCAACGTTGCCTCTCAAGGGACTAAGTGCATTTCATATGCAGGTACCTCCATTCAAAGGTGCTCTGCAAATCACTTCTTGACATTCATAGGTGCGTTGGTCACATTGGGAGTGAAATTCTCATTGTTCTGAAATCTCCACTTGGCCAGTGCCTTATAGAAGAGTTCACATGTGTCAAACTTTGAATCCATGTGTCCATTAACAATCTCTAATATTGGGTATGTGTTGCCTGTTAATGAAAGTCATTGATTGTAAAACTACCTTCAACTCATCCTCAGGTGGAAGCAGGATCTACAGGTGGCAGAGGGGGAAGAATTTGAGTAGAGAAATGCGGTGGGTGCAATTGAGGAATTGATTTGAGTGACATGCTGCTGGAGAGATGTGCATTGTGATGAGGCTGGGATGCTACTGGAGATGGTGACACTAAATCAATCACTGGGTTGTAACCTCCCCTTATATCCATTAATAAAGATTGCTTCTTACTTTCCCACATATGTATCTGTAGAAGCTCATGAGTTTCATATTATGAATTCTTATCTGATGTATATGGTTTATGTTTTATTGATTTAACTAAATAACTTGAATAGACATCTGTGTTATTGCTATCTTTTGCTATTTAGTGTTCATTCTTGCAGGAAATATTTTCGGACATCTAGCTTGGATTTGAAGCTACAAAAAGAGGGACAGAAGGAGAATAGGAAGCGCTTGGACTCCAAGTAAGTTCTTTGATTTGTTCTGTGTGTCTATTTACAGCTAGGAAAAGTAGTTGCAAAGTCTTTAACCTGTTGTTCTAGATGAGCATTACATCTAGGGAAGAATGTTTTATCCGTAATTCATAATTCCGCATAACAAATTGGCGACTCCGCTGGAGAGTTTACCCTTCATCCTTAGTGTATTTTCCTCTGATTTTCTCTGTTTAATCACCCAGTAGCATTTACTCATAAATATTAGGCTTTTTGAAATCCAAATTTGCATTAGATGTGTGTTAAACAGTTGTATTTTTCCTTATACACTGTGCCCAATGCATTTTTGGACAGGACATAGTGCTTTGCATAGCACTGTCTCCCATTCAGGCTTGCTTTGCAACGCACTGTCTTTCCTTAGAGACTGCGTTGCCCCCTGAAACTGTCCAAATTCCATTGAATTTTTCATTTCATTTTATTTTCAATTTGTTTTTTGTTGTGTTTTAAAGAGCCTGATACCTCAGATTGACCAGTGACTTTACTTGCTCCTTCCTCCTTTGAAATAAAAGTTTGTTCAATGTTTATTTCAAGAGTTTTTCTTTATCATTGACGAATTAATTTCAAAGTATTTTCATTGCTACATTAGATCTATTTTCTTTTGAAAAAGGATATTTTCGTTAAATTCTTCGTTCCCTGATAGGAGAAATTGTTGTTAAATTCCTCATTTTTCCTTCAAAATAGAAATTGTTGTTTACATTATTCATTTCTCTAAAGTAAAAGGCATTTGTTTTTATTGATTTGGTGCACTTAGTTTATTTTTCGCATTCATAAAATTAAAGGAAATAAACAGAAAAACTTGCATTTTCATGTAGTGGATTATGTGTTTTGAAAAAGGAACAATTAGGAAAGTTTCATTTTAGTTTGTGCTCTTTGATTTGTTTGCTCTCAAATTGATTGCTCTTTCCCTCTAGTAGCTTGGATTTTCATTGAAAAAATAAAGTGAAAGATTTCTTATCATTTTAGTTTTCATTTTAGGAATTTCCAATACATCATTATGGTGAACCTTGAAAGGAAAATTGATAAACAAGATCAACTTAAAATTTATCTCAATTTACCTAACAAAGCATTAGAACCATAATGATAACATTTAGAAGGTCTAGGCTAGAGACGTGTTCCGGCGTCGTAAAACATAGCAGCTGTCATTAATTGTTTGTGATACATTCTGAGTGTGATACCTCACTCCACGTATGTAAGTATATCGTAGCTCGTCCACATACTTTTGGGTATATTGGGTGGTGTTACAGTACGAAAAGTATAAAGGGGTTCTCTCACTGTGCGATTTCGCATCAGATAGCGCTAATACGGACTTGGGCCTCCACGTAACTTTGGGTATATTTGGGAGGACAACTTTAGGTGTTATCCATCCATAGTGAACCGAGTTGGTTGCCTTGTAAATTGTGATACACCGAACACAACATTCGAGGAGATTTCCTGCCCATACTTCTTGGTTCGCTAGGAGGTATTCTGCAGTTCACAGTTTCTTGGTAAACCTTTTTCCTAACATTATCCTTTTATTTAGTTTATATTTTTTTTGGTTAAAATAAATCGGTAATCATGGAAGAAACAAATCCTTTCCCCTGTCGTTCGCGTAGATTAGCATTGAAACCACCTTTACCACCAAAAGTTACTCTTGGTCGGAAAAGCCGACAACACTATACCGAATAAATTACTATTCGTACCTCTGGTGAGGCATCATATTCCCATATACCAGAGTTAGCTCAAGTTGTTTCTACACATTCTGGTTTGTCTACTGTTGTCAAAACAGAGTCCTCACAGCTACCCGTGGTCACGATCCATCCAATCAGTGAGACCATACCTCCTGGACTTGACGTTGTTCAACCAGAAGTTGATCCAAATCCTGTCTCATTTTTGCCAGAACATCTAAATCCCAAAGTCGAACAACCAGAATTTGTTCCTCCATTGGTCATAACATAATTTTCTGTAGCCATTGAGTCTCCCATATCACACAGTCAACCTCTCGAAATATACTTTGGGCCTGATGGAAAAATGCTTCCACCTGGTTTAATTTCGATTGAAGAAATCCCACAAGACGAGACACCTTTAACTCCAACCCATTTTGGGGGGGACCTTTACCTGTACGAGTCTTTTTCTTAATCACCACCCTCTGCTTTTGTTGATCCTATTCCTATTCAAAGTCCCATTGATTCAAAAGGGTATACATTTGGTCAAGTAACTATGCCTGAACCAACATATTCGGTTGGACCATCTGTTCCAATTACGTTAGTACCTACCCTTGCTACCTTGTTGATGTTCACAAATTCACCAGAGTCATATTTTCATGGTGGCCTTATGGTCCCATCATGTTAAAAATATTTATCTGGAATTTTCTCTGGTGCATCTTCAAAACCCTGGAATTTACCAATGTCATTGTACGGTATTTTAATTGGTAATCCTATAGTGAGTATTGAATGACTTGATTATTTATACACATCATCAAGGCAATATCAAGCTGGTCCTTGTGGGTCTATTCCATCCGGTACCATATCAACTGGACTCCCTGCATTTGGAGAGCAAGATTTTCCATCTTATTATCCTCCTCATGCTGGGGTGCAACCTTTGGTCACCCACTATGACATTACTCCATCAATTTTTGGTCAACCTAATGTCGAAATGAATGTTTGTCAATGGTAGCCCACTCTGCCTATCCAAACACAAACGGTTGTACACTCGTATCAACCAGTTCAACCTGTTACACCTACATCATTCCCACTTGTTAATACATCTTTACCCCTGTTACAAAATCAAAATGTTTTACAACAAAATTTTCAGGCGGGTCCTTCAACTCAATACCCTCTAGTATTGGGTCCATAGACACCAAATCCTTCGGTTAATTTATAACAACAACCTGTACCCGGAATCATTTATTCACAACCCGGTTTACCATTTTATGGGATGTCACAGCCACAACCAGGTTATACATATCTTCAACCGAATCCAAGTTTTTCGAATTTGGGTTATAACATTGGTGGACAAACCCCTTGGTAGCCTTAGGCGCAAATACCTCATACTTCATTTCAACAAGTATCATATCCAGGTTTTGGTCAACATAATCCTCAAGCGTTTTCTTTTCAAAACAACCCCTATCTGGGTTACCAGAAACAAATTCCTTATGCTGGTGCTCAAAGGCCTATTTCTCAAGCACTTCCATCATACCCTAGCTATGCTCAACCTAACCTTAATAGATAGTTTCCCTTTGTTGCAACTTTAGAGTTACTAGATTTAAATCGGCTAACTAATGATCCAATAAAATATGATCCTTGGTGGCCTGTGATACCTCACAAATTACCCTCGGATATTTCTAAGTTCAATGGAAACCATGGGGAAGACCCGTCGACTCATGTAATGAATTATCATTTATGGTGTTCATCAAATTCCCTAAATGATGATTCTGTTCGACTATGTCTTTTCCAACGTACGCTCACAGGTTCGGCTGCAAAATGGTAAATTGAGTTACCTAGAGCTTCTTTTGATAATTTCACTGCCCTAGCTACTATATTTTTGACTCACTTCTAGTTACCCATATGATATGGAACTGGAACGAAACTCTTGACCAATTTCAAAAAGGCTAATGCTACTCACATTTCTGATCATATTTATGAGTGGCATCATCGTCGTAGAATGGTCAAGACATTTGTTCTAGATCAACTCCTTTCTGAGTGGTTCATTAAGTCCCCGTTACCATCTATAAATGAGGACGTGGCTAAGGGTGGCGTCGTCACAGAAGAGAAAGTTATTGCTCGTGCCCAATATTTAGACTTGATTTATACTCAGTCTGGAATGCTCTATGAAAAAATTCCTTATGCACCAAGATCTAATTTTACTGTTCCTCCTCAATTAAAGGACTCTCATGCCAGAGATGGCTTGATTGATACTGCAAGCACACATCATACTACTGCATCTGATCCTACACCTTCTTCCGAAATTAATGCTGTGTCATTTGACAAAGGCAAAAGTGACAAGCAACCCGGAAGTAAGAAAAAGGGGAAATCTAAGAAAAAGCAAACTTCTAACCCGCAAGAAAGATCATTCGATCAATCGTCTGGACCAAGGAAACCTCGTTATCCATGCATAATATATAATGAGGAACACTTTTTTCTAGATTTTCCTCATCACGTTGAAGTCTCCAAAATCATTAAGACTTCTCATGCGTCAGCTGTGTTGACAGATCTGTTTCCTAATACAGACACAAGCATGGTTGCTACGGATCTAGCTTCTAGTTCCCAATTTCTTATGTTATCTATCACAAAACATTCAACAGATATTTTGGTGTCAACGTGTAATAAATATTATGGTAGTTAGGCCACTGATCAACCTACTACCTCGACTACGAATCCATCTACGGAAACAATACCGCCTACTACTATTCCTGAATTGATGATTAAGCCACCAAAGGGAGTCATTCATAAATCGACATATAATCCTCGAGCAAGAGTTATACTTCACTCAATCCCCTTCAACTATGTCTGCTCTTGAGGTATTACAAAATTTTCCCTCCCAAAAATAGGCTTTATTGTCAGCTATTGGTGGAATTGATCCGACTGATTCTAATCTTTTCGTATTTAATCATACAGGCTATGTGCCACAACTACCAGCAGAATTCGAATTCTCCATACAAGTAAATGTTCTCAATCACCTTGTTCATCGTACTATTATTAATGAGGGAGCATCTGTTGGAAATACTGAGAGGGGGGTGAATCAGTATTTCTTTTCAATTGTTAATTTTACCAGTTAGATCACTTATATTTAGAACACAAAATGAACAATAAGAATAAATGATTCTATTAATTTCTTCTTTACAATAAATCAAGTACAATATATGTAGGGCTCCAACCCTAGATGAAGACACCAATCTTCAATCTCCTAGGCTCCAACTTGTATTTGCCAAGCACTGACTTAGACTTCCAAGGCTCCAACCTTGTCAATTCTGAGGCACCAACCTCAAGGGCTCCAACCCTATACCTAGTACAGGCTCCAACTCGGTCTCTTTAGGACTCCTATCATCTAGGGCTCCAACCCTATCTTCTAAGGCACCAACCTCAAGGGCTCCAGCCCTATATTCCAAGGCACCAACCTTGTATCTATGAGGCTCCAACCTCCTGCTTCATTTCGTCAATATATATTTGGTTATAATTATGGCTCCCAATGTCTTCTTCAATGAGCCTTGAAAATCTTCAGCTTACTCTTCACTGTAATCTACACATTACGTCATCAATGACAACCTTTTCTTCGTAGAAGGTGTCACCACTACTCTTCATCGTACCCAAACAAGGATCTCCAAGGTTACTTCATGATGACATCAATGATGTATCATGATCTCCAGGGGTGCCTTCAAGGTGTCTTCAATAGGTGGCCCAAGTTCTGCACCTACTCTAAACTTCTTCAAGAAATTCTCAAGGGAGTCTTCACTTTACTTGGCCAACAAGGTATTTCTTCTCAAGTTCTTAAATATGTGCTTCAATATGTCTTCAAGAATATCTCAAGACAACTCCATATATGTATATCAATTCCACCAAGAAGTCTGCACCAAACTATGCCCAATATACTGTTCTCAATGTCACATCAATCTTCTACATGAGAACTACTCCTTTAGGCCTTCAAGATATTCTTCAAGATGTGATGTTAACAGTTCTTCACAATTTCCTCAAGGTGCTGGACTGTTTCTGAATGTTGTCCTTGTAGTTATCTCCTCCTTTACTTGTTTAGCATAATTATATAAAAGTCCAAGCCTTAAGCTTCCATTACAAGTTAATCTTCTTCACAAATAATTTACTAACCTGTCATATCTGAGTCACCAAAATTTATCAAGCCACTATCCCGTCTGAGCTGTAATTCAGTGCATGAAGAGAGCAGCTGTCCGTGCTACCACAGGTTTAGTCACAGGTCTGAATCTCTTATAGTTGACTTGTCTTAAAATAAAAACTTCCACAAAATTTTCTTGAGATTTGATCCTTCACAAAATGTTGTAGCTCAAAATCACTGCAATCCAGCTTATTAAACTGTGTTATCCGGGCTTTCACAATAGACCACAACCTCCTTGTCTATCACAGGTATGTCCTCAAATATAGATTTTAGATGCTATGATAATTGTTTACATGTCTGAGCTACCGTGGCTACCTTACAGCTACCTATGGTGTTGTCTTCCTGAAATCTGTATTGAGCAAGAGAAATATTCCCCTCGTCCTCCTTTAAAATTGCCCAAAACAGTGTTTTTTTTGAAGTCCTCCTCTCCTTGCTGTTCTGTGTTTTTCAGATGCTCTTCACTGGAATTTTATGCCTGAAATGATAAGTTTAGACGTTAATATATACTAGGTTTCGACGTTTAATGAAGAGACACGTCTCTTGGCCAAGAGGCATGAGCCTACACAAGTCAGCTTAGGTCGGCTCACTTGACAGAAATTTACCTTAAACTTGAAAAATCAATAACTTTCAAACCGCTTGGAGTTTTGAGCTGAGTAATAGCTCGTTGGAAAGGAAAAATTATGCTCTTCAAGATGGTGTAGGTTTCATTAAGGAATTTTCCTCTAAGGTAGAAAAATGTATTTTTTAATGTGACTGATTATTTATGAGTGTAGAAATGAGGCAGGGAAGAATGCCTTTGAGTGTAGAGCCTCATGGTTTGATTTATTCGTTGATTGTATTCATTAGCCTTCTTTAACATAGGGTCACCGTCATCATGTCCTTGCCTTCTTCAACATAGGGTCATTAGGTCAGTTTTCCTTAAGATAGTGCAGAGATAAGGTAGTCTTCCATTATGATCATCAAGATACATGATTGACACTTCATTTTTGTCTTGAAATCTTAAAAAAGAGTTGTAATCACTTGTAATCATCCTCTGGCATCTTCAAGAATATTTGCCATCCAGGTCACTGACATCATCAATGACAACCTAGATTAAAAATCTCCCTCTTTTTCATTGATGGAAATATTCTTGCCCTTTCAACATTCTCTCTCCCTTTGACATCAATTGCAAATGGGTGCCCGAATACTCCCCCTGTCAAGCTAATTATTTTCTTCATGAATTGTAGTCCTTCATAGGTATGTTACTCCCCATGCCATGGTGCTCTTTCTTCTAGAAATATGTTCCATGATAGATGTGTTTGTATTTCTTCATGTGTTGTACCATCTTCCCCTGTCTGGACAAATTCCTTTAGCTCATGAAGGATTTCTCACCTTGTGTAATCAAGTAGAAGACATCATCATAATATCATGTTTTTCTTCATTGGAGTTACTTTCGAGAGATGATTTATCAAGATTATCCATGTGTGACTCATCAAGGATTTCATAGGGCCCAATCACGGATCACTTGCTGCAAGAATACTCAAGAATCACAAACTCCCCCTAACTGTATGCATGGTCTCTTTTTTGGCAGGGTTTCATCATCAAAACTTGAAATATCAAGGATGAATTCATTAAGTCAACAACATGTGTTGTTGGCTGAAGTGTTCAAGGGACTTCTGAATTCAACTTGCTTCCTTCTCCATACTTGTGTAACATTTTTCTTTGGCATGGTTCTAGCTTGTGTAGAGGCCCAAGTCAAGTTACAATCACATGCCATATGTCCAATGTTATGGCAATTGAAGCACTCTATCTTGTTCATGAATAAAAAATCATGACTTCTTCTTGCAAAATTGCTTCTAGGAGATTGACAGGGACCATTATAATTGCCTTTGTGATATGCCCTACAATATTTTGCCATGTGCCCAAAGTTTGTACAAGAATAACAATAACCAAAAAAATATACTTTGGTACCTGGAGGATGGAGATTGCCTTGATGTTCTTCCAAATTCATTATGCCTTGGGATCCTCTGATGATATCCGTTACCTCTTGCATCCTTGACACCATCAACAAGTCTCCTTGGAGTAGAATTTCTTCCGTTTTTGTCTTGATTCTTCTCCTTGCCTTTGTTGGAACTAGGAACATCAACATTTCTTTCTAGGTTCCTCACATCTTTGTTGTTTGAATCATTCTTGCTTAAGGATTCAATTGCATAGCCAAGACCTGATTTATCAAGGGGAGACCTTTGCTGACTTAGGATGTCATCTAGGGTTTGAGAGCTTTTCAAGTTTCTATTCACCAATTCAACTTCCTTTTCAAGAAAGACAATTTCTCCTTTCAACTTTTCACAATATTCATCTTTCATAAGTAGTTGCTTCTTCATTTCTTCCATCATCCTTGTTTCTTCATGTGCTTCGATTTTAAGGGAGATGATATTTGATTTCATTATGAAATTCCAATTCTTCTTTTATTCTTGTAGTTTCACATGTTTCGGCCTTAAGAAGATTGATGTCTGATCTTAGTTTCAAGATTTCTTTATCCTTTTCTTCTAGTTGGCATATCATGGTGTCTCTCTCCTTTTCTGCTTCATTAACTTGTCCTTTTATGAATGCCAAATTTTCCATCACATTCTCAACTCCTTGCACTTGTTTCCTTGATTCTTCTAGTTGAGATGTAAGAGAAGAGACCTCTTCCTTGTATTGACCAATCTCTGCTTCTAGATTGTTCAAACTCTTAAGTCTTTGTTCAAGGTGGCTTGACAAACTTTCTTCCCTTTTCTTTGCCTTATCCAATGGATTTGTCATAGATATGACTTCATCATGATGCTTTCTTTTGTTTTGATGAAATTCCTCTTTAAGTTGGCAATATCCTCATCTCTTTCTTGTACTTGAAGCTTGACAAAGTCAACTTCCTTCCTTGTCTTGTCTTGGTTACCATCTTGCACTTTCTTCTTAAGTTCCTCATTTTCCTTTTTCAAACCGTTAATCTCTTCCATGGAAGCCATAAGTTTATTCAGGAGATCTTCTTCAAATTCTTCTTTCTTCTCTTCATCTTCTAGGTCTTCTTTAGCCTTGTTGCCATCTCTCTTATCTTCAGCTTCCTTGATGGGTTTTTGATTTCCTTCTTGCTTTCCATCATCTTCTTGAGTAGAGGTCATGGTCAATGCTCCTTTTGAGTGAATATCATGAAGTTTGTCCCATATGCCTTTTGCTGACGAACATTTTTCCAAATTAGTCTTCATAGAATCAGGTAGCCCATTAAAGATTGCTTTCATTGCTCTTGTATTATACTCCTTGAATTCACCTTCCAGCATGCTATCAATAATCACTGATTTCCAAACTTCAATTCCTTGAGTCTTCAAGAAATTCCTCATTCTTGCCACCCATATATCAAAGTTTCCATTGAACAATGGAGCCTTCACAAATTGATTTACTTCAATTTCAATGGTTGAGGAAGACATGTCTCTAGGAGGATTGGAGACTTTCTTTCTTGGCTTTGCCATTTTTGTTCTAATGATCAACCTTCAAGTTGTTAGGCTTTGAGTGAAGGTATTGGCTCCGATACCAATTTTTGGAAATACTGAGAGGGGGGTGAATCAATATTTATTTTCAATTGTTAATTTTACCAGTTAGATCACTTATATCTAGAACAAAAAATGAACAATAAGAATAAATGCTTATATTAATTTCTTCTTTACAATAAATCAAATACAATATATGTAGGGCTCCAACCCTAGATGAAGACACCAATCTTCAATCTCCCAAGCTCCAACATTTATTTTCCAAGCACCGACTTGGACTTCCAAGGCTCCAAACTTGTCAATTCTGAGGCACCAACCTCAAGGGCTCCAACCCTATATCTAGTACAGGCTCCAACCTAGTCTCTTGAGGAATCCTATCCTCTAGGGCTCCAACCCTATCTTCCAAGGCACCAACCTTGTCAATTCTGAGGCACCAACCTCAAGGGCTCCAACCCTATATTCCAAGGCACCAACCTTGTATCTATGAGGCTCCAACCTCCTGCTTCATTTCGTCAATATATATTTGGTTATACTTATGGCTCCCAATGTCTTCTTCAGCGAGCCCTGACAATCTTCAGCTTACTCTTCACTATAATCTACACATTACGTCATCAATGACAACCTTTTCTTCGTAGAAGGTGTCACCGCTGCTCTTCATCGTACCCAAATAAGGATCTCAAAGGTTAATTCATGATGACATCATCGATGTATCATGATCTCCAGGGGTGCCTTCAAGGTGTCTTCAATAGGTGGCCCAAGTTCTTCAATTGCTCAGGGTATTTAAGAACTACTCAGGGAGTCTTCCTTTACTTGGCCAACAAATTTATTTCTTCTCAAGTTCTTAAATATGTGTCCAAGATGTCTTCAAGAATGTTTCAAGGCAACTCCATATCTTGCTTATTCAAGGTATATTCTAACACTCCTAAGTGCAAACTATGCCCAAGCCTCCTTGTTCTCAATGTCACATCAATCCTCTGCATGAGAACTACTCCTTTAGGCCTTGATGATATTCTTCAAGATGTGATGTTAACAATTCTTCACAATTTCCTCAAGGTGTTGGACTGTTTCTGAAAGTTGTCCTTGTAGTTGTCTCCTCCTTTACTTGTTTAGCATAACTATATAAAAGTCCAAGCCTTAAGCTTCCATTACAAGTTAATCTTCTTCACAAATGATTTACTAACCTGTCATATCTGAGTCACCAAAATTTATCAAGCCACTATCCTGTCTGAGCTGTAATTAAGTGCTTGAAGAGAGCAACTGTCCGTGCTACCACAGGTTTAGTCGTAGGTCCGAATCTCTTATAGTTGACTTGTCTTAAAATAAAAACTCCCACAGAATTTTCTTGAGATTTGATCCTTCACAAAATGCTGTAGCTCAAAATCATTGCAATTTGGCTTATTAAACTATGTTACCCGGGCTTTCACAATAGTCCACAACCTCCTTGTCTATCATAGGTTTGTCCTCAAATATAGATTTTAGCTATTGTGATAATTGTTTATATGTCTGAGCTATTGTGGCTACCTTACAGTTGCCTGTGGTGTTGTCTTCTTGAAATCTGTATTGAGCAAGAGAAATATTCCCCTCGTCCTCCTTAAAAATCGCCCAAAACAATGTTTTTTTTTTAAGTCCTCCTCTCCTCGCTGTTATGTGTTTTTCAGATGCTCTTCACTGGAATTTTATGCCTAAAATGGTAAGTTTAGACGTCAATATATACTAGGTTTCGACCTTTAATGAAGAGACACGTCTCTTGGCCAAGAGGCATGAGCCTACATAAGTTGGCTTAGGTCGGCTCACTTGATAGAAATTTACCTTAAACTTGAAAAATCAATAACTTTCAAACCGCTTGGAGTTTTGGGCTGAGTAATAGCTCATTGGAAAGGAAAAATTATGATTTTCAAGACGGTGTAGGTTTCATTAAGGAATTTTTCCTCTAAGGTAGCAAAATATATTTTTTAATGTGACTGATTATTTATGAGTGTAGAAATGGAGGCAGGGAAGAATGCCTTTGAGTGTAGAGCCTCATGGTTTGATTTATTCATTGATTGTCTTCATAATCATGCCTTAGCCTTATTTAACATAGGGTCACCACCATCATGTCCTTGCCTTCTTCAACATAGGGTCATTAGGTCAGCTGTCCTTAAGATAGTGCAGATATAAGGTAGTCTTCCATTATGATCATCAAGATACATGATTGACACTTCATTTGTGTCTTGACATCTTAAACAAGAGTTGTAATCACTTGTAATCATCCTTTTGCATCTTCAAGAATATTTTCCATCCCAGTCACTGACATCATCAATGACAACCTAGATTAACAACATCTACATGCATTATGTCTCTAAATTGTTGGAAGTCACTTGGCTCGCCGCGCTTATCTCAATCATCAACGACGTTGAAGGCTTTCGATGGATGTACATATAAACCTTGTGGTATTATTAATAACCTGCATGTTGAACTAGGGGGAAAAACAATGAATGTTGATGTCGAGGTTGTTGATGGACCCCTTGACTATAATATTCTACTTGGAAGGCCATGGGTATATGCTATGACTACAATTGTTTCTACATATTTTAGAATGATTTTCTTTCCATATAAAGTTACTATCACAGTCATCAATCATCCATCCTTCTTTTCCTCCGCTTCGCAGGTAACTGGAAGTGTTCCGTTCGTTCACACACCCCAACTAGCACTTCAAAACATTGGTGTAAGACTCTTAAAAGATTCCACTCTTATGGGAATATTTGCATTACCACCGCCTGTGACGTCAGCGTAAATAACAAGTATAGAGACCTGCTACATGATCTCTTACACTCCATCTAGCTTAAGGGAGAGTACGAGTGATTTTGAAATTGTCACGTTGGATGAGTTTCTGTCGCCCAGCCCTATTGAGCTGACATAACAATCAATCTATCTGGCTTGGGCGGTGAATCTGAAATTAGCGTCGCTGGTTGTTTGGGTTGATCGTTCATTAGATTTTGGTACTGTTTATGATCCTTTTTCCTCAACTTTCTTGGAAGATGAGAATATTTTGGAAGCCATGATTTTAGAAGGAGAACCATGGGAAGATTATCATCATCGTTCCCATCTTCCTGATTATGAAGAAAATAATATTAGTGAACTATATCACCCCTCAATAAAAAATTTCTTTTCGAATTCTTTACCAATTAATGCAATTGATTCCGAGCGAAATCTGTCAAATATTGAAGAAACCATTTCTATTGATATTTCGACCAAACCTAGTGGAGTAGAAAATATTCATGTTGGTGTATCTTGTTCTCCATGAGAACTCGAAACATATCGCTCTCTATTTCATGAATTCCGTGATGTATTTTCTTGGTCTTATGAGGAAATTCCAGGCATAGATACTAGTATCATTGAACACACTATTAATAGATATCTTGATGTCAAACTGGTACGTCAATGCCTTCGTCCTATTCATCCAAAGAAGGTTGCTTCCGTTAAAGCAGAAGTTGGGAAACTTTTGCGTGCTGGTTTCATTTACCCTCTTCTGCTAACTGAGTGGGTTTCAAACATAGTTCCTGTCATGAAAAAGCAAGGAACCATCAGAGTGTGTGTCAATTATCGGGATGTCAACATTTCTTGTCCAAAAGACAACTATCCTACTCCCTTTATCGACTAGATTATTAACGATTGTGCTGGATGTGAAATATTTTCATTCATGGATGGATTTTTCGGTTACAATCAAATCAATATCCGTCTAGAGGATCAACATAAGACAACATTCATCTGTCCCTAGGGCACATTCGCTTATCAGAAACTCCCATTTGGTTTAAAGAACGCTGGGGAAATTTTTCAGAGAGAAATGGATTATGCTTTTAATGACATCAAGCACATTGTTCAACCATATCTAGATGATTTACCCATGCATTCATGGAATCATATTGATCACCCGATGCATTTGAGAGTCATCTTCTTAAGATGCCGACACTACAAAATATGCCTCAATCCACATAAATGTGTGTTTTGTGTTGGTTCTGGTCGTTTGCTTGGATTCGTCGTCTCAAAAGAAGGAATTAGAATTGACCCATTGAAGGTCCAAGCTATTCTTGATTTGCTTGCGCCATCAAACTTACTTCAGATACATAAACTTCAAGGAAAGGCTAACTTCCTAAGGAGGTTCATACCCAACTACGCCGAAATGGCTAAAGGATTTACTCTAATTTTGAAAAAGGGGGTTCCCTTCCATTGGGGCCAAGTTGCGTAAACTTCGTTTGATGCTTTTAAGGATACTCTTGTCCAAGCTTCATTAATGTATCCCCCTAATTTTCAGAATGATTATTTCCTATATATCGCCGCGGCTGAAACCACCATTGATATGGTAATGGTCTAATTAGAAGATTGGACAGAACATTCAATTTATTATTTGAGCCATAATATCAATGATACGGAAGTTAAGTATTCGTACGTAGAAAATCTTGCCTTGGCAGTTGTTCAAGATGTCCAAAGATTTCACCACTATATCCTATTCCGAAAAACCATTATTGTTTCGGATTGCAACCCCATGACTTATATATTATCACGTCAATTGCTGGGGGGAAAATATTCAAAATGGATTGTCATTTTGCAGGAATTTGATTTGGAATCCATCAAATCCAAGTCAAATAAGTCTTTATTTTTGGTAGAGCTTCTCTATTACCTTCCCTATGATAGTACTGCAACTACGTTGGAACCATCAATTCATGACGAGTCTCTGTTTCTGATCGGATCATCTGATCCTTGGTATGGATATTTCATCATTTATCTCCAAACTCAAACTTTTCGGCCTGATACCTCTCGCTTTGAACAACGACATATTCGATACCAAGCCAAAGATTTGCTGATCGTCGGCGATACACTCTATCGTCGTGGTGTCGATACTATTTTAAGAAGGTGCCTCACTCATGAGGAGGCTGAAATTTTTTTAAATGATTGTCATGCTGGGGCTTGTGGTGGACATTTATTCGGATATGCTACCGCGTAGAAGATACTCCGCGCCGGTTACTTTTGGCCTACCATATTTCGTGACTGCATTCTCGCGGTCAGAAGTTGTCATGCGTGCCAGATTTTTTATCGTAAAATCCGCAAACCATCAGCGCCAATGCATCCTGTTGTCTCTGTAGGACCATTTTCGAAATGGGGTATTGACTTCATGACCTGTAACCATTGTTCGTCCAGGCGGCATGGTTATATTATTGTCACAGTAGACTACTTTATCGAATGGGCCGAAGAAATGTCTACATTCAACAACACAGGACAGACAACTGCATTGTTTTTCTTTAATCATGTTATTCCATGGTTTGGGGTCCCACAGGATATAGTTACAGATCATGGGAAGCATTTTCACAACCACATGATGGATGAATTGACTGCCAAGTTATGATTTTCACATGATAATTCTACTCCTTATTATCCAAAATCAAATGGACAAGTTGAAGCTATCAACAAGATTCTTAAAGGTATGCTTCAACGAATGATAGGAGTTCGCAAAAAAAACTGGCATTTGATCCTGTACTCCGCCTTGTGGGCGTATCAAACCTCAGTGAGAAACACAGCTGGATTTACCCCCTTTCAATTGGTGTATGGTCTGGAAGCTATCTTACCAATCCAATGTGAAATACCATCGTTAAATCTTGCAATTGACTTGTTACCTGACACCTCAGAAGAAGAAGCACGTCTTTTTAACCTCATCCATCTTGATGAAATGCGTCGTGAAGCCCAATTGGCTAATGAAGCGCATAAGAGATGTATAAAGGCGCAATACGACAAAAATGTCCAGCCTCAAATTTTCTCAGAGGGTGACTTGGTCCTTCTTTATGATCAAGAAGCTGATGTAATAGGTATAGGGAAATTTGAGCCATTATGGCATGGCCCCTATATTTTCAAAAGAGTTCTTGCTAAGGGTGCTAATGAGTTGGTTGATTACGATGGAATTCCGTTGGCGCAACCTAGAAATGGGTTGTATTTGAAACATTACTATGCTTAATCATGAGTGTAGTAATATTTTGTATTATATTGTATATATATAATGTTGATTCGCATTCACTATATTAGTTTGTTTTTTAGAGTTTTCTTGAAGTTAGTAATCCTCTTTAAATTTCATCACAAATGTCTGAATCTTCAGAACCATTTGTTGGATATGCTGATGGTGCTAGTTGTAGTACGCAGAATCTATCCTCTGTAGCGTGGGCCATTTTCGCTCCGAACGACAAGTTAGTGAGTTTTCAATGGATTTGTATTGGTAGATCGATAAACAATATCACTGAGTATAAAAAACTTCTCTTTGATGCCATTTCATTTGGTATTAACTGCATAATCATCAGGTTAGACTCACAACTTGTGGTATTACAACTTACTAGTGTTTATACTGTTAGAAATACAACACCGCATCGTTTGTTCCTAAGAGTTTGACTTTTGTAAAGACACTTTGATTTTATTCAATATCAATATATTTCTAGAAATTTGAACACATTGACTGATTCTTTAGCTAATCAAGTTTTAGACAGAAATTTGCAACACATGTAAAGAAAAAATTCACATCATTGAATAGGATTGCACAATAAACATCAAATAGATAGATAGCTATATGGTTTTACAAAAATTTGTGCCTAAGACACATTGGTCATGTGACTTCAAAATGTATTCAAAATTTCAAAAGTAAACTAGTGGTGCTGGTGATAACATACTATAGATCTAGCTATCCTACGTAGCAACCGCATCCAACGGTTAGGAACACTTATAGTGTGATGTTGTAGTCGCATGGGTAACTCTTCAATCTAGAAATCCGGAATCCCAAAGGTCAACCCCTCTATGTGCTGCGAAAGCTCAATTAGAGTCTCAACCATATCAAGATCCTGAAGGACTGCTCTCTCGACAACCCTCTCTGCTAGCACATCTGCTTCACACTCTGGTTCCTCTACCGGTTGAACTCGACCAACATCTGCATTACATAAAACATTTAGTTTAGTCTTGGGAAAACATAAAAATATAAAAATATTGCATAAACCTTAGAAAAATAAAAAAACATGGTCAAAACATTCTGACTTATTGCACCCCACTGAGCACCGTCTGGTAAAGCTAGATCTGGATCTCCTCGGAAATCAATGCCTGTGTATGCATACTCATAAATGGCGACAATCTGTCATCTGAACCAAGTGAAGAAAGTAATCGAGAACACAATGGTCGATTGGCCTGCATGCCTACCCATTAGTTCTACCCATATCTACATCCGCAGATCTCTAGGATTAGACATATCCAATGTCACATGTTGTGGCTGCATCAGTGGAATCTGTTCCAAGGAAAATGATATGAGGATTGAACCATAACTGAAGTTATTCTTCCTTCCTCCCTTTGCTTTGTTCAGTTGTTCTTTTATCTGAGAAAGTACAACTTTAGACCAGTAGAAGAATTTTGGCTCCATACACTCTAGCGCATACTGCATATACGATCTATTCGCTACATGTAGTGTAACGGTGCCAACAAGTTTTGCGATCATGAAAAGGATAGTTCTCAAAGGAAAATATCTAACACCCTGGATGTTTATCTTTCCATATTTTCTTGGCTCTGCCCCTGGATAACAATGTTGCAAAACATAATCTCTCACTGTCTCTCCTCCAAGAATAGACCCTAAGAGTGAAATAGGCAAGCCTCTCCTCGAAAAACCTATGAGAAATTATACATCCTCTACTGTTATGGGAACCACTTGGTTCTTAATATGAAATTCCTCAATAGCTGGATCCCATGCTTGAACTAAGAACTACAAGTGTTCTACTTGTTGCCTCATCCCTGACAAGCAGAAGTACTTTAACAATCCACAACCTCTTAGGGCTCTTACTGTGCCCAGATCATTTAGGGAAATCATATCTTGTTCTTCATGTTCTCTTTCCCTCCATGTAATTGTCATTGTAATCTGATGAAAACCTGAAAGAAAACCATAAGAGCCATTAGGTTCCATTCAATGCAAAAAATTGGGCAAATTTTGGGCATAATGCAAAAAACAAAAATGAAGATTTCACCCAATGCAACCTAGGACAAGAGAAAGTGCGTTGTGTATGCAGGTAGCCTTCATTTTGGCTGCTATGCAACGCACTTTTCGATGTTTAAGGGTGCGTTGCCCGCTTTGGGGGCAGAATTTACCCTAAGGGCCCCAAAACCCTAAAAATTTGCAATGAATGAAAATGAAATGATTACTGAATGAAAGAGAAGGTTCATGGCACTAACCTAGATCAAACGGAAATAAGGTCCGTCCATAAAAACAATCGCAATCAGCAGCTGAAGTTCGGGGGCAAAATCAGGTTCAGAGCTCCAAAATGCAAATGGTAACTATAGAATGGTAAAAATGAATAATAAAACTCTTTTTAATAGTCATTTAATTGCTTGCAAATTATATCTATTGCTATGACTATGGTTTTATTATGTTTTTTTATCATGAAACCACTATTTTTAATCCATTTGATGTTGTTTTGAACAGGTCTTACAACTGATGAACAAATTAGTTGTGCAGATTTATTTCAAGAATGATTTGACCACAAAGCATACTTTTTATCCTTATTTTTCAAGCTTTGTTAAAAATGAAAAAGGATTTGAAGCGCACTTTTATCTCTTTTTCGAGCTTCGATAACAGTGAAAAATGAACCCCTGGATTCTTCTTTCAGCTCTTTTGAGACTCCGATAATGTGAAAAGAATGTCGAGAACTTGTCTTTTCGAGCTCGTAAAAGTAAATGAATTGATATCTACTCAGTATAAGTTTAACCCTCTTCCAGATTGAGATAGATTATTTATGAAAAAGGAATACCTTGGTCGAACATGAAAAAAGAGGTTCTCTCAGATATTATTTTACACTTTTTTAGATTTGAGCGACAAATTTACAAAAAATTACTTATGGAGTTTTCTTTCGTCCTCTTTTTCAAACTGTCTAAATATGAAAAAGGACCGGGCTCTCACTATCGTTAGGCTCGTTAAAACATAAAATAGTGACAGGCTTGTCGATCATGGCAATAATTGAGTTTCGTTCATCGCAAGACTCATTAAATTATTAAATAGTGATACTTTATTCACCCAAAGGGTTGAATTATAGATCAAGAATATGTTATCCTCCTCAAGCTTGTTAAAAAATAAAGAGGTACTGGTCGACAAATGACTGGGGAAAATTTGGGAAAGTGAACAAATTTTTTTACGGTAGCAGGTCGCTCTTGAACATGACACTTCACTTCATCACCGTGACTGTTTGGGTTGGGTAATCTTCTTGACGGTTCATTCATACATATGGTTCATCATACCTTCACTTCGGTTTTGGGTCAATGTTGCCAACTCATCTCAGTGTCGCTGATATGTTCAAGAGAAGCCATCCAGTGAATAATCATTCTTCTGCAATTCTCATAAACCTTCATTCTCATGACAGTGATCCCTGAACATTGCTATATCAAGTCATACTTTTGTCTCCGAAATTAGTAACTCCCATTTCGCAATAAGGTCGCTTCCTGTCGACGACAAATCATTATCCAGGAAGTTCACTTAGAAACATCATGTTCCAGTACCATGAGGCTTGTTACATCATCGACAAGATCCTCACTTCCAGACTTTTGACCGAAAGATTTTGTTTGGCGTTCGACATCAAATCATCTATTCATGCCTTACAAAATGTACTACAGTACCTTGAGGGCCATTGACATAAATGGTGGTTCTCTCGCGTTTGTTAACAGTTCACATCATTGGTTGGTAATCAAATGATGTCTTCCCATGTTCGACTACAAATCATATATTCACATGGCTAGACTTGTACCCGAATGATCGAGTGAACGAGATAAGAAGATCCCGGATCTAGTTTTAGCCATCCGGGATGCGATTTTAGGATTGTTGTACACATCATCTATACGGTGACCTTACAAACATATCTTCATCTGAACATGGGCCTATATTTGTAGGCATGTTTGTATTGGGCAACATTCCAATGTAGATGACTTTCTGTACTATGTACATGTTATTAGATTGTTTATGTGCTGAGCATGGGAATGCCTTCCCTCATAATTTCATGATCAAGAGGATATATCATGATGTAATGTACTGTAAGATTGATGCAGGTCACCACTCCACTTCATCTCCAGCCCATCACAGTGTAAAGCATCTCAATCAAAATATTGTTATTATTATTATGACTTCATGCTTTAGGGGGAAATTGTTATAGGTCAATTTGGGCACCATTCCCAATGACCTAGTTAACTTGACATAATCTCCAAGACCAATGAATATGGTCTATCATCTCCTATAATTTCAATTTCTACATGCCCTAAGTCAAAGAATAAGACAAATCATCCATGACTTCCATTTGCAAAGGTTTCCAAGATTTGAAGTTTATATTATAACATATGAGAGCTCACCAATGTTGCCTCTCAAGGGACTAAGTGTGTTGCATATGCAAGTAACTCCATTCAAAGGTGCTCTACAAAGCACTTCTTGACATTCATAGGTGTGTTGGTCACATTGGGAGTCAAATTCTCATTGTTACGGAATCTCCACTTGGCCAGTGCCTTCTAGAAGAGTTCACATGTGTCAAACTTTGAATCCATGTGTCCATTTGACATCTCTAAGATTGGGAACATGTCTTACCTATTATCATAAAGTCATTGATTGTAAAAATACCTTCAGCTCATCTATAAATTGAGCACAAATCCTAGTGCTTGAGGGGGAAGAATTTGAGTAGAGAAATGCTAGTGGAATTTCAATTGAGGAATTGATTTGAGTGACATGCTGCTGGATAGATGTGCATTGTGATGAGGCTAGGATGCTGCTGGAGATGGTGACACTAAATAAATCACTGGGTTGTAACCTCCCCTTCTATCCATTAATAAATATTGCTGCTTACTTTCCCACATATGTATATGTATAAGCTCATGAGTTTCATATTATGAATTCTTATCTAATGTATATGGTTTATGTTTTATTAATTTAACTAAATAACTTGAATAAACATCTGTATTATTGCTATCTTTTGCTGTTTAGTGTTCATCCATGCAGGAAATATTTTCAGACATCTAGTTTGGATTTGAAGCTACAACAAGAGCGACATAAGGAGAATATGAAGTGCTTGGACTCCAAGTAAGTTATTTGATCTGTTATGTGTGTCTATTTACAATTAGGAAAAGTAGTTGCAAAGTCTTTAACCTGTTGTTCTAGATGAGCACTACATCTAGGGAAGAATGTTTCATCAGTAATTCATAATTCCGCATAACATATTTCATTTAGTTTCAGAGTTTTGTTGAGTTTCTTGCATCTCATTAGAAGAATACTCCATTAAATTTTGTGATTGCAACCTCTACCTCATCTCTCTCATGGGAGCATGAGTAGAAGGACCTCCAACCACAACCAAAAATCATTTTGTTTATGATTTTTTGGAAACATATTTATGTGGTTATATTGTTTGTCATATGCTTGCTGTAGCTTAGAAGTTTATTTGTTAATTAGATTAGAGTTTTAACATAAATTAGATAACATCTAAATTCAACTCATATTTTCCACTTCTATTTGTTTCATTTTGTCAATGATCAATGAATGTAAGCATGTGATGATTGCAGGGCTCTTTGAATCTGCAGGAAAAGGCACCTTCAACACCTCCACCTTGGACTCCATCACATCCTTTTCTAAACTCCTAATTCTATCATCAAAATTCTATTTCACGAGGTTATTTTTCCATGATCACCGAGAGTATCTCTTCTAGTGCAAAACATGCCCTCAAGGGTCTCTGAGCTTGGATATAGGTGTTGGTTACCTTTCAACCACTTGTCTTCACTTCCATTCTTCTTCCCACACCTTCCAACCATCCTCTTTACCTATTGAACCTTCTTGGAAACCTTCCTGTAGCATTACAGGGCTTCCTATAGCAATACAAGGCTCCTGTAGCAACCTCTTGTAGCATAGATGTAGGTCCTCATTCCTTATCCCGTTTTGAACCTTGTTGCGACTTGAACTTAGGTTAGGATGTTATTAACCCCCAAAAGTGGTATCATGAAAATTAGAGACTTCTAGGCCACTCCAAACACTCCTTCTCCTTTGCTGAAAAAACACAACAACATTATTGTTTATCACAAATTTATACAAAAATGAATTATATGCAAGTGTGAGTTAGTTAAATAGTAGATAAATATTGACTTATGGTTTGATAGGTTATGAAAGTGAAAGTAGTTCCTTTAATGCAAATAGGTTTGATAACTAGATAGATGATTGCAAGATAGTGTAATTTCCTTTTTGCATGTAGGTTAGCTTTTTCCTACTCATGATTTGTTTCAATAGAGTTTGCAAGTTGAAGTTGATAGCATTTCCCTTTTGTTAGTTAGAAATATTTATACATTGTATCTGCAATAACTAGTTTTCACTCTATTTCAGTAAGAGGAATGAAATTGAAGCACTATTGATAAGAAGACCTAGTTGAGGGTGGCATGAGTGGAATCCATCTGCCGTGCATATAACATTGTCACCTCTAAGTTTGTATGAACCCCATGTTGATAAATAGATTTGAGTCGGCATTCGGAGTTGCAACACTCTTGGTGCAATATGAGGGCTCACCATATGTGACACACAAACAAAAGGTACACATTGCATATTTATATTTAGAAAAATATCATTTTGTGTGTTATCGATGACTTTGTTCTCGTAAATCAATTTTCACTTGGAAAATTTTCATGGAAGAATTGGTAGCACATTATGAGGATACAAATAACAATACCTTCTTTATCTAATTGATAAATTTCAAACAAAAGGGTTCAATGGCAGAGCACATTGAGGACTTATAAATATTTAATATAAAGGTAAGTGATATTCCAGAGGAGCATAAGATTGATGTCTTCATAGGGACTTTAAAGGATAACATCCAATATGGGGTTTGCCTTTGGGAGCCCAAGTCATTAGAGAATGCATTCAAGGTGGCTAGACAAGTTGAAAGAAAAATTATGGCAATAAATAAGTCTACCACTCGCAGCTATAAATATGAAAGTGTTGCTGCTCCTAGCCTCCCACAACCTATAAGGTTGACAACTGTTAAGGTGAGAAAATATGTTCGTTTAATTCCGTTGTAGTACTTGCCCAACCATTTAATTTGTCAATCCGAGGTTCGTAGACTTACGAAGCACATGCACTATATATGCAGGACCGAAGTGGAACTAATCTAATCTAAATTACTGAAATCAAATTGATCTAGGAAGGCATTGAAACATCAACTATGAAAGCAGGAAATTACATAAGGGAAAAGCAATACAACATGTGAAGAGCTGAATGACAAACAACATATGTGAGCTCACAACAATAAAGCTATCTCAAATTACATTACAAGAATCAAATGACAAACCATGAAAGCATACAATAAAAGAATATGGATCACAGTTAAGAATCCCCCTCTCCTAATTACAAAACTATCTCTTAAAGCTAATCTAATGAACTAATGAATTCTGAATTCCTGAGCTAATCCCAATGAAGAGAGAGCACTCTCTTATATACATGAAGAAGCTAACCATCTCATTCAACCACTCTCAACTACTTTCCCATTATTACAAGACATGATCCCTTTGAATCCTCCATACATCTCTCACATATCTTGAATAAGACATGCCAACCAAATCCTCCATGATCTTCTCCTTAAGAATAGGCTTGAATAATTATCTCCTTAATATGGTGGAGGAGATATTCCAGAAGTTTAGAATTAATCCTTCACATTTCTCCTACACATTACAAAGCTCACACATTCTTGAGATATATATTAAAACATGTATATTTTCTAATATTTAATCATAACTTCACTTATAATACAAAAATGAATAAAGTGGAAAATAGGAAGGTGAAACCCAAATGTATTTATGAAAGTGATATAATGAAAGGTTAATGGGATGATGAAATTTAAGGAATAGTGAAGGGAAAGGTGGATGAAATACGACATTTCTGAAGCCCAACGGACACCACAACAACTAGAGTTAAAATAGAAAAAGGTATTTTTTACAGTTGTGATAGCAAATGCACTAAAGGTCATAATTGTGTCGAGAAGAAATTATTTTACATAGGTTTTGAAGAGGACGGATTCAAGGAACAAGAAACATCAAAGGAACAAGATATACACCGAGAATTAACCCTAGAGAAAGAAGAAATGAATCTGACCATATCTTCTAATGCATTGGCAGGAATTACCACTCCTCAAACTCTCAAGATAGAAGGATATATAAAGAAAAAAAGGTAATAATTCTAATTGATTCCAGTAGTACCCATAATTTTATTCCAAGGATTTGAATTGCTTTATATATCCAACACCAGAGTGTCAAGTAATGGTCACAAGTGGAGGAACCATAAATTTCTCATGGAAGTGACATAATACCAATCTAACCATTGGGGAATATGTATTGAATATTCCAATGCTAGACATTCCAATGGGAGGTGCAAATGTTGTATTAGGAGTCCAATGGTTACAATCTTTGGGGAAAATAAATTTTAATTTTCAAGAAATTTTCTTGAATTTTTTCTCAGAAGGAAAGGAAATTGAATTAAGGGGTATCGTAGGAAACCTGAGAAGACAATAAGTTATAATGGAATGACAAATCTTTTGAATAAGGAACAACGAGGGGTAGTTTAAAAATTATGTTTACTAGAATTCATACATCTAAGTCGTCCATTTCTTCATATCTCCAGAGAGTGCTTGACAATCATTCCAAGGTATTTGAGACCCCCAAAGGTCTCCCACCTATTCACGATCATGATTATGCTATTCACTTGATTTGAGGAAGTGTTTCTCCAAACATTAGACCTTACATATATCCCTATGCCCAACAGAGTAAAATTGAACGTATGGTTGCAAAAATGCTAAAGGTAGGTATAATTCAAGCTAGCAAAAGTTCTTTCTCTTCTCCAGTAGTATTGGTGCACAAGAAGGATGGATCATGGCGTATTTGTTCGGATTATAGAGAGCTCAAAAAAATCACTATTAAAGATAAGTTTCCCATTTCTGTCATTGATGAATTGTTGGATGAACTACATGTAGCAATTTACTTCATCAAGTTGGATCTTTGTTCAGGATATCATCAATTTAGAATGAATACAAAAGACATTCCGAAAACAACATTTAGAACTCATGAAGGTCATCATGAATTTTTGGTCATGCCTTTTGGCCTTACTAATGCGCATTACACATTGCAAGGTTTGATGAATTCCATTTTAAAACAATTCCTTAGAAATTTTGTGATAGTATATTTTGATGATATACTAATCTATAAAAAGTATTGAAAAAACCATGTTTAATATTTTGACAGGGTTCTCAAACTAGTGGAGGAGAAAAAATTGTATGAAAAACTCTCCAAATGTTTCTTTGGGGTACATGAAGTGGAATATTTGGGTCATATTATATCCCATGAGGGTGTTAAGGTATATCTTAACCAAAATAAAGCCATCAAGGAATGGGAAAGTCCCACAAACATAAGGCATATTTGAGGATTTCTTAGGTTGACAAGGTATTATCACAAGTTTGTTAATGGGAAGGTAGGAAAAACTCTAACAAAATTCTTGAAAAAATATGCATTTTATTGGATTCCAGAAGCGACTAAGGCCTTTGAACATGTTAAAGAGGAAATGTGTCAAGCTCTAGTATTAGCTACACCAGAGTTCACAAATTTATTATTATTATTGTTATTGTAGAATGCGATGCCTCAGGAAACAAGATTGGTGCTATTTTAATGCAAGAAGGAAGAACCATTGCTTTTGAAAGTCGTCCAATCAAGGGAAAGTATTTACATAGAGCTATTTATGAGAAGGAAATGTTGGAAATACTACATGCACTAAATAAATGGTGCCCTTACCTATTGGGAAGACACTTCAAGGTAAAAATAGACCATTATAGCCTTAAATACTTCTTGGAACAAATATTATCTTCAAAAGAGAAACAAAAATGGGTCACAAAGATGTTGGGTTATGAATTTTAAATATCTACAAAAAAGGGAAACAAAATGTTGTTGCAGATGCACTCTCAAGAAGGGATGAGGATGTGGAAGCACTGCTCTATGTCATTTATATTATCTAACCTGATTGGATAACTAAAGCAAGGGATGAATGTAAGAGTGATGAAGTGGCATGGACACTCATTCAAAAGTTGCAGCAAGATCCGAGTACATATGATACATTTCTTTGGAAAAATGATTCATTATGGTACAAATAACACTTATATCTATGTAAGAAATCCTAACTCAAATAAAATATTATTTTGGAATAGCACACCTTTCCTTTAGGAGAGCACTCAAGATTTTTAAAAACTTACCAAAGGGTCAAGAAAGTAGATTTTTGGGATGGCCTTAAATACGATATTTAGAAGTTTGTGGAAGAATATTTTGTTTTCCAAAAAATAAAGTGGAGACAATCAAGACAATGTGTCTATTGCAACCTTTAACAATTCCAAGTCAGTGTTGGGAGGAGGTCTCAATGGATTTTATCACAAATTTACCCAACTCTGAAGGAAAGATTGTCATCATGGTGGTAATTGATAGACTTACCAAGTATGTACACTTTTGTGCATTATCTCATCCTTTTAAATCCCGTGCAATTACTACTACATATATGGAAACAATTTAAAATCTACATGGGAACCCAAAGATTATTGTAAGTGACAAAGATCCCATTTTCATTGGAAATTTTTGGATGGAATTATTTGCTTGTCCTGGTACTCAATTAACTCATAGCTCATCTTATCATCCTTAATCTGATGGGAAAACTAAGATAGTGAACAAATGTTTGGAAGGATATTTTCGTCGCTTTGTATTTGATAAACAAACACAATGGATAAAATAGTTACCTCTGGTTGAATGGTGGGATAGCACTTCCTTCTATACTACAACAAAAATGACCCTATTTATGGCACTTTATGGATATCATCCACTTCCCATCACATCATATTTAAGAGAAAATTCTAATGTTCAAGTAGTGGAATATCACATTGAGCGTCAACAACAAGTTCTCCAACTCTTAAAGGATAACTTCACTCTAGCGCATAATTGAATGAAACAAAAAGCCAACCAACATTGAAATGAAAGAAGTTTTATTGTAGTCGAATGAGTATTTTTACAGATACAACCATACAAACAAATGTACCTCAAGCAAGCTAAGAAGGATAATAACTTATCACCTAAGTACTATGGTCCTTACAAGGTGTTGCAAAATATTGGTACCATGGCATACAAATTGGAGTTTCCTACATATTTCCGAGTACACCATGTTTTATATGTTTCATGCTTAAATAAAGTTATCAGTGACAAGCTTCTAGTTCAAACAGTATTGACAGAAATTGACGAAGAAGGAAAAAACATATTGGAGCCTGAAGCAGTCACAGAAAAAAGAATCTGAAAACTATGGAATCAATGAATTTCAAAGTATCTCATTAGGTGGAAGAACTTACCTGCTGAATCTTCCACATGTCAGGATGATAATTTTATACAGGAGCATCCAAAACTACTAGTGCAGCCCTTTTATTTTTATTGTTAGTGTAGCCCCCTATTGTTATTTTTGTACCCATGTAGCCCCCATATTGTTATTATTATGCCCCACAGAACCTTACTATTGTTATTATTGTGTCCTTACATTATTATTGTTATGTAGGCTCTAATTATATTGTGACCCCTTAAACTCCTATATATACCAAGGAGGTATTGTCATTTGTATCATCAAATAATTTTTCATTTATGTGATATAAAGGAGGTTTCCCCCTCATAGAGGATAATTTTAAATTCATTGATCTATCTTTTCTTCTATTTTGTGATATGGTTGCATAACAAAATTCTTGTAAACTGCCTCAAGACCTTTTTACTGTACTTAATATCCAAAAACCAGGGTGGGTTCATCCAACATAGATAGATTATGGAAAAAATTAGCCTCGTTCAAGAAGTAATACATTCTATCCTCTCTAAAGAAGAACAAGGCTTCATCCTCAAACTATATATGGAAAACACCTTCAATAGTGTAAGACAATGCTTTCTCTTTACTGTCTTGAATAGATTTAATTTTGCTAATTCATTCATTGACTTGATTAAGGCTTGTATCAAAAAGGCGTGATAACAATATTAGTTAATGGAAAGCTAGGCTAGTTATTCCAAAGCACCAAGGGGATAAGGTGAGGGTGCCCTCTCTCACCCTTCCTATATGTCCTAATGGCAGGTGCTCTTATCATAAATCTAGAGCAAGAAAGTCAAAGACGAATGATCACAAGTTTAATTTAGTAGGGGAACAAAAGGTCTAAACCACTCAAAATTTGCAGATGATACTCTCATGATTGGAGGGGCCTTAGTGGTGCCAAGAATCAAGACAATTCTAGATATCTTCCTTAAATCATCAAGAGGAATTTTCTGAAAATCAAAAGAAACATCTTTTGATGGAAAATTCTCCCCAAAACCCTTAGAATAGTCTCCCAAATATTTTAAATTCCTCACAAATTAGACTGGACTCAGTTCAAGTACTTGGGAATGCTAATATTTAAGCAAGTTGTGAGATCAAAGGCTTGGACAGAGATATTGGACAAAACGAGAAAAAAATGCAAAAGTGGGGGAAACAATGGCTAAATATAGCGGGTTGCACCATCTTAATTAAATCAACCTTAACAACGCTCCCCCTCAATCAATACACGATCCTTCAAGCACTAGGTGTAATACTAAAAAAAATTTAAATACTCATTATAAAATTGATATTGCAAGTGGGAAAGTTAGAAACAAAAATATTTCACCTCCTTAGTTGGAATAAGCTTATAGCTCCCTATGAAACAAGAGGGATAGGAATAAGGAAACCTGCACTTATGAATATAGCCTTGGTAGCGAAAATCCTTTAGATATTCATCAAATAAGGGTTAAATTGGTGGAAACAGGTCCTGGAAGGTGAATATATCTCCACCTCTCACAAACATCTCCTTAATTCTCCTATTCCGCTTTGTGACTTATCATTAATCTGGATTTTTTTTTTACAAAGGCCGTCCCCCTTATAAAATGTCATACATCTCGTATCCCTCAGAATTGAACTAATATAGATCTATAGGAAGGAAGTGTTCTTGGTAATCCAATATTTTCCACCCTTCCTATGCTTTATCCTGTTATGACTTGGTGTGCTGTTAGAGGTATCCATCACTTGGTACAAATTTCTCTTTGGGAGCAAGATGGATCCATCAGGAAGGCCTAGAAAACCCCCTCTCTTCTAGCTAGATTATCAAATAGTTGGAGATTATTCATAGAAAATATAAATGGTGCTTTCCCAACCTCAGCCACTCAAAAGGATGGGCTTAAGTGGAATTTATCAGGGAAATACTACACTGTTAAAAGTGGACACGGGGTACTTCAAGAGGAGCAGATACAACAACCAGCCAAGCCATACTAGAAAACAGTCTGGAAATCAGAAATCTTGCCTAAGGTCAAATTATTCATTTGGACTCTTCTCATGGGAAAATATTGAATATATAAAATTTAAGGAAGCGCAACATTCAAAGCCCCTTAATATGCCCCCTTTGCATGAATTTTGAAGAATCACTGCATCATTTATTCCTCCTATGCCCCTTTTCTCAAGCCTATTGGAATTCTTTACTCCATCGCCTTCCAGTCCATTTAAAATTCAACCTTCCGCTACCTGAATTCTTCATCTAATGGAATATCAACTATTCCTACTCTCTCAAAAATAAAACCCTTATTATACGTTTCTAACATATCCTTCCAACAACCCATTGTTGGAAAATTTGGTTAGCTAGGAAAAATATTGTATTTGAGTCAAAGAATAAAGAATAAAGGAAGATCCTGGCCAAAGCTTGGGGCCTAAAAATAAAAGCTATATTATTAAAATTGAATAAATAAATGGACTAAAAATTAGTGAGGAACAAAGCTACACTGGTTCCACTTTGTTCTACCCAAACTTGGCCACGATATTCTTATTCAACCAAAGGAATCGTCTACTTTGCCAAAGTGGAAAATTGGTTGAAAGAACAAGACTTTTAGAACTATATCAAAGCACAAAGAAAACCTTACCTCTTCCTTGACGGAGAATCCAAAAATAACCCAGAGAAGGTTGGAGTAGAGGGGATCATCACCAATTCTAAAGGAGAAGAAGAAATTTCCTTTAAGTGGGGTCTTGGGAAGGAAAAAAACAACTGTGTAGAAGCTTACGCCCTCCTTCTGGGTGTTATAATACTCTTAGAGTAGTAAGCAACCCATCCCATAATTTTGGGTGATTCAACCTTGCTTATAAGTCAATTAATCTAAGGATCTAGTTCCAACAATGCACAAATAGAGAAAATTTTAATTTACATCCATTACCGCCTAACTCAACTGGATGGAGTTTCATTTTATCACATTTTAAGAGGGAATAAGAAAGTATTAGATATATAGGCAGATAAAAAATGCCAAAAAATTCAAGGTGAAGCTCGGATGAATGCTGAAACAAGGTTAATTCCTATTCCATAATCATGAGTTTCAATGTCAGGATTGTGTTGGAACTGGTTCTATCCTTACCAAGTCCCAACATCATCACATATATATTTGGAATATGCAAGATTCATTATCGAGAAATGATGTTTAGGAGTCCAAAACTCTCCTCCCAAAATTAAAAAGGACGACATGCTCAGATCAAATCCCCAAGGAAATACTCCTCCTTAATTCACATCATCTCAAATTCTGATTACAATATCTTGAGGTTCCCTCTCTTCATGTGAAATTTGATAAAGTTGAGCTACATATCACATCTTCCATGGTGGCCTTATTATATTCAATATGCACCCCCTGAATTCTCGTCATTCCCAATTTCCACCCTGTTCATTCTGCCATTGGAATGGATCCCTCTGGATCCTCATACTGCTCTTGCAAATGTTGCGAAGGTCTCTATGCAGAGCTGGATCAAACCAAAGACCTCTGACATCAATGGAACACCCAATCTAAATAAGCCTTTACTTCAGAAACTAGGAGCTTGCAAGCAAAAACAACCTCACTCAGGGAGGTGCTCAACATGAATAATTAGAACTTCAAGCATATTGAGAAGGCAATCTCTTCATTTTAAGAGACTGACTCTCCACATCATCATCAATTTCTTCCTTGGAGCACAAGATTCTTGTGTTGGAGTGGAAGACTATAGATGTGAGTGAATCAAACAATAGAGATCAATATAAGGTTTTAGGAGAATATAGGTCCATCAATCATGCCAAATGAGGATGAACAAACAGAAAGCACAAGAATGCACAACTAGTTCTTAAGACAATTTTGGTTCTAGTCATGAAATGCAAATATGTACTTTTGTTGTCTCAGTATGTATGATGCTACACAAGCAATGCAGTAGAAATAAATTATAGTCTAATAGCGAATAAAAATATTTAAGTGAAAACTCTATCTTAGGATCCATCTCCCTCTTTTACATATATATACTCAAGCTTTCAGGCCTCAATCTTTTTTTGGAATTAATACAACATACATATTCTTGTTAAAAAAAATCCATTAAGATCGATATGATCTATTCGACCTTAAGGAAGTAAGACATTATTCATAATTCTTTAACATTCTTTTTCTATGCTAAAAAAGCAAGAAGTTCCAACATCATCATAGTTTTGCTAACTCAAAAGGCCAAGAAGGTTGGAAGTGTGACAAATATTTTGGATCGAATGTGAGTATAAGATGGACAATCTAAGAGAAAATGATTTCCTTCTTCAACCCTCTTAGTGTTGCAAAGGTGACCGACTCTTTTATCCCATGGTGTTTTAGGAATTGACCAATGCCTATTTTCACTATAAATATAATTAGAATTTGTTCTTATTTTAATAACGTTCATTTTCCTCTTAACATTAGTTAACACATAGAGATTTTTTTTTTTTGAGATTGGGGCATATTACCTCCTTATAATATCTTAATTTACTCTTTTCCTCTAACTCTTTATCACCCCACGATTTCTCCTTAATTTTGAAATAATAATATTTTAATATTATCTTTATTCTTGCAAAAAAATCTCCCCCCCAGTGGGGGTGAGCATGAAAGGTAATGAATCAACTGAGTGGCGATGAAAGGAAAGGTGCAGTTGGGAGACAATGACAAACCCCATCTAGCATGAGAGTGATAAACAAGGTATGGTATTTAATAATTCACAACGAAGTAGGCATAACTCAAGGTGGTGAAGCAAGATGAAAAGATGTCAAATTTGGTTTGGTATTCAAATAGACCGATCAAAGACACAAAACCCTTCATGGAATTTCATGGGAAGAGTATGAGCAGCGGAGACATGATCAAGAGAAAATTTGCATGAAATATGCTTAGGTTATGGGTAATTGGTTCCATGTGTCTTCGTAATGGAAAATTGGTAGAATTTGTGTTTCCAATTTTATTTTGTTATGCCCATTTTTTGGGTTTAAAATTCCCCTCTAGTCTTACTATGCCAACTTACCACTCAAGCACAAGTTTGAGGTTTTAGTTTTTGTTAGCAGTGGGTTACTCTAGGTCATCATTCTCACTTGGGTTTATTGGCCATGAATTCATTCTCTAAGTATGCTTGCGGGCCATGAGTCAGTCTTGACTGAGGCAAATTTGGTGGATAATTATGGTACTCCCTTTTGCAGGTTTCTATTCACTCCTTTTACTCTTTCAAAACAAAGTTTATCCTTGCTTTTTCCTCAGGATAAGTAGCAATTTCTTAGTTAATTCACATAGATGGGATTTTTTCATCTATTTTTTATGACTTCTTTTTAATTTTTCTTTCATGTCTTCTCTCCTTTAGAGGCTATTCATTTTAATGGAGGTTTCTAGTTCTCTCTTTGGCTAGGTTACTCTCCTAGTTATTTGACTTTTTTGTCCCTTTGTCCTAAGTGTTTGTTTTCTCATGGACCTTTGGTTTTGTTCTCCCTCTCTTTAGGCTCCTTATCACTCTACCTTGTGCATCAAAAATTCACCTCCCTCCCTTGTGTTTCTCTTTGCTTCCTATTATCCCAACTTTAATTTGTACTATTTCACTATGCCTAGACATGAGCAACGAAGACACGATCAAGAGAAAATTTGCATGAAATATGCTTAGGTTATGGGTAATTGGTTCCATGTGTCTTCGTAATGGAAAATTGGTAGAATTTTGTGTTTCCAATTTTATTTTGTTATGCCCATTTTTTGGGTTTAAAATTCCCCTCTAGTCTTACTATGCCAACTTACCACTCAAGCACAAGTTTGAGTTTTTAGTTTTTGTTAGCAGTGGGTTACTCTAGGTCATCATTCTCACTTGGGTTTATTGGCCATGAATTCATTCTCTAAGTGTGCTTGCGGGCCATGAGTCAGTCTTGACTGAGGCAAATTTGGTGGATAATTATGGTACTCCCTTTTGCAGGTTTCTATTCACTCCTTTTTCTCTTTCAAAACAAAGTTTATCCTTGCTTTTTCCTCAGGATAAGTAGAAATTTCTTAGTTAATTCACATAGTTGGGATTTTTTCATCTATTTTTTATGACTTCTTTTTAATTTTTCTTTCATGTCTTCTCTCCTTTAAAGGCTATTCATTTTAATGGAGGTTCCTAGTTCTCTCTTTGGCTAGGTTACTCTCCTAGTTATTTGACTTTTTTGTCCCTTTGTCCTAAGTGTTTGTTTTCTCATGGACCCTTGGTTTTTTTCTTTCTGTCTTTAGGCTCCTTATCACTCTACCTTGAGCATAAAAAATTCACCTCCCTCCCTTGTGTTTCTCTTTTCTTCCTATTATCCCAACTTTAATTTGTACTATTTCACTATGCCTAGATCCGAGTGTCATGTAGGTTGTAGGGGAAGATGAAATAGCCCTCTCCCCTCCAGTTCCAGAGAATAACACTTTGCGAAGCATTCAACAATGATATATTTTCATTCTATTCCCCCTACTACCAAGGCTTAAGTTCAAGAAGCTAAAAGGGAGGCAAGGCTGGAACATTGTTTTATTACATATGTAACTATAGAAGCCAAAGTTGGAGTTTGGGTCCCATATACTAGGAGTGCCACTACCATCAATATGAGATATATGCAGACTATTAACATCTAATGGTAGTTGAGAACAACCTTGGGGAATGTTTTGGTGGAGCGCTCAAAGGCACAATAATAAATTTTATTATGTATAGATGAACTTTGATGGAAAACAAAGAATCGTGATGGTAGAATATCAAATATGACAAAAAAACTAGTTGACTTGGAGTTCTCAACTTCAGATGAAGAGGAGGCTCATCCTAGTACAATAAAGGTTGACTCACCATCCAAGTAAATGGTCTCTTAGTTAATTTTTGTGTTTCTTTATATCAACGTCAAGGCTGCAAGTTTCGCTATGAACACTAGTACTTCTATTAGCATCAAGGCATATAGTGTAAAGTTATATTATATTGTCATTCTTTTTTTCAAGTTTTTCAAACAATTTATCATATTAAAAAACTCTCTGGTTGTTTTATTAGTCTAGTTTCCCTTTTGTTAAACCATTAAAACTAACCAATTTTTATATATTATTCAATATCTCAATAATATAAATTCTACCTTTTTAACAAAAAAAAAACGATTTAATCAAAATTGCACATCCTTCTCCTAGCAAATAAATACACAAATATAATTTTAACACATTAATTATTATTATTATTATTATATAAAAGTGAAATCAACCCATATCCTTTTTCTTTAAACCATTTTTATTTTAATTTATATTTATTTTTCACAATTTTGAAGATCTTAATAAGTATTAATATATGAAATTTAATCCCATTTTAAATAAATGTAATTAAAAATATAAATTAATATTAAAATGGTTTTAGTGCGAGCAAAAAATATATTTTATTCCAAAAACATAAATATAAAAAGGAATATTTTACTTTTAAAATATGTGATTAGTAATTTTAAATATTTTATTTGTGTGCATAATATTTCGCTTTATATTGCTAATGCAAAATGATGCATAGAATATGGATTTTTGTTATGTGTTGTTTAGACGGGAAACCAACCCAATGGTACAAGCTTAGTTGTTTCAGATTACATATGTTTTTCTTTACAAGCATGTCCATCAAAACATAAGTATGCTTAGCATTTAGGCTACTGTGCCAACTGTGACAAATATGTTGACTTTGTTTATCAGAGCCGACTACAGTAAAACAAAAATGAAAAGCAAAGTCCATAGATAAGCAAAGACATCATTTTAAACCATAGAATGACCTAGAATTGACAACAAACCAACTTTGAGAGAGGGGACACCAACCTTGAACCTGTGTGGAGATGCTTCGGTAACTTTAAAATATTTATAAAAATTAGTTTTTCTTTTTAAACTATATTGATAGAGTTTGGACCAAAACTCTTAATACAAAATGGCTTGAAATTATCATATACCACCAAATGTTCTGCATTCTACGAGTTTCATAAAAAATGAAGAAATGTAGCAGCCTTTGATCTATTTATTTGTGTATAAGTCAAGAGATCATTAATATAATTTTTTTGGGTGCAAGTTGCAACCACACATTCAAGGTGTCCCATGGCTTATAGAGTAAGGGATCCTCACGAGAACTGAACCTTGACCAATGTTGAAAAACTCCTCACATATTAAAATTAAGAATTAAATGAATCTCATCTAGTGAGATTGTATTAAATGATTTCATGATCTATGCACACATTAGTAGATTAAATCCACCCCTATTTACGTCAATTATAAATACCCTCTTGGGAGCTCCCATGTTCAAATCCCCTAGTTGTCTAACCCATGGTCGCTTGCCAAGGACATGCGTGACCCACCTAGGGATTCTAATGGTAGTGGTAGGAACTAACTCTGTGTCATGAGAGTACAAACTCAATCCAATTATTGATTCCTCTAACACACACATACACACATCAAAATTAGTACAAATTTATATCAAATGACTTTATCTAATGAGATGACAAATTTTCCCACAATAATTTTTTAACTAGAAATCAAATGTTTTTATTTTACAAAATCTTGATTTCGAAGTGTTCCAATCCTGATTTTGAAGGTAGAAATAGATTCAAAACCCTCAAAAACCTTCGAACACCTAAAATTCTATAATTTTACAACTATAACCTGAATTTCCAAAATATCAACTGATTTTTTTCAAAACACATTAGAAAAATCTATATTTTCAAAAGAATTTATCACCTAAATAAACTACTAAACTACTTGATCAAATTAATATAAATCATTATTAAATATAAAAAATATTAAATAATATAATATTTTATTCATTTAAAATAAATCTCAATTAATTATAATCTCACTCAATCACTATCTTTATTTAATATGTTGTCCAGATTCAATGCATTTTATTCAATATATTATCTAACTTGACTGCATTTTTACATAATCTGTTTTTACCAAATCTGATATTGCCTCAAAAAAAGGACACCTTAACATGAACTTCAAAAATAAAACTTAACTCATCTAAGACCGTCTTTTTTAGATATGCTGTCTTGATTCAATGTATCTTTACAAAATATATTGACTTGATCTTTACGATGTGCACTATAAAGAACAAATTTGTTTGGATGTTTATCATGGGCATGGTAAAGAACAAATAAATTTGTCGGATGCTACCCACGTTCTTGATGGTTGACCTCTAGAGGATGGGTTTGAGTTGGATGATAATATAGAATATTTTTATATGATATCAAATTACGTTTTGATAGGATTGGTTCTCAAAAGGTTTGTTTTTTTTGTGAGTTGGCTTGAGTGTTTCCAAAGAAATAAAGTTAGTTTGTCTTTTTAAATATGAATATGTGGTTTTCATAAAATAATTAAAATGAGTATGAGTGTAAATTAATTATGGTTAATTGGATTTAATTGAATGATTAAAACGAATTATTATTATTCATATTATTATTTATTTAAATTTATTTTGTCTAATAATGTATTGATATGGTTTTGAATTTATAGAATTATATTTATTATATTTAACGTGTTAAAAGTTTTTTTTTAAGAAAAATTAAATTTTCTATTAAGATGATAAAAAGTTATACAGTATATTTTTATGTTTATTGGCATTTCGAGAAACTGTATATTTTTTGTCTTATCGATTAGAAAAAAACATAGAGTTTGCAATCTATGAGGAAAATTAGCACAATTGATTCCCACTAGCCCCACAAAGCTTTGAAAGTGGAGGGCACCTGTGATGACCCTCAGGCTTCCCCTAAATAGAGGAAAAACAACCCTAAACAGGATTCAAAACATGCATTAAGCAGTTTTGTTCACACAAAAAAGCATAAAAAAAGTAAATACTTTTTCAGATGTGCAATGTTTAGTTAACAGGAAAAAACTAGTTTTGTCTCCCGGATCTCCTCTCATCGAGGAAAACAATCTGAAACAGAGACAAAACATAAAAGAGTTTGATGTTCGAAGTCTGTAATTACAATTAAACAAGAGTTTATAATACTGAATTTAAAACAAAAAACTGAAAGATCAAGCATTTAAAGAGCAAGTGGGGGCTGATCCAAGAAATACTCTTTAGTTAACCAAGTCCCCAAAGCCTGCTGTACGCCCTCCTTAGATAGGAGGTTTGTGCCCATGTTCTGTTCCCTGTAAATACAAAATATAAAAAATTGATTAAAATATGCTTTTAGATTCAAAACCTCTTCTAATAATGGGAAAAGAAAATAGTTTTGGAATATTTGTTCTCCATTAAACCATTTGATAATATTCATGGAATCTCCAAAAATATGGGTTGCTCTCAGCTCGAGTTGAGTAAGCCAGCACATAAGCAGTTTTAGGGATTGGAGCTCAGCAAAGTTGTTTGTTCTAGGTCCTAACCCCACATAGGCTTTTAATATCTTCCTCGAACAGAAATGGATGGTGAGCCCTGCCCCACACATGTTCTGAGGGTCTGAAGCCCCATCAAAATAGGCTCATGGGATGTCTCCCCTAATCTCTTCCTCCCTAATAACCCTAGCTGACTGTTTTTCCTTGGGTATGGGGATGTTTTGACACGTAGTGTGAAGAGACTTTTGATATGTATATTCTAAATTTTTTGTCAATTGGGTGCCAATGCCATCCTTAAAAACAAGGGGACATGTCTAATGGTTTTTCAATATGTATATTTCAAAAAAATTATCAATTAATATTATTTTTTCTATTTGATTTCAAATTCCATGGGAAATTTTTGGCCCATTGTGATTAGGTTCAAGGGGTTGGATGTTGCCCACATTCATGATGGTTGACCTATAGAAAATGGGTTTGAGTGGGATGATAATATAAAATATTTTTATGTGATATCATATTATGTTTTGATAGGATTGGTTCTCAAAAGATTTGTTTTTTTTTGTGAGTTGGCTTGAGTGTTTCCAAAGAAATAAATTTAGTTTGTATTTTTAAATATGAACATGTGGTTTTCATAAAATAATTAAAATGAATGAGTGTAAATTAATAATGGTTAATTAGATTTAACTGGAATGATTAAAACGAATGATTATTATCCATGTTATTTACATTTATTTAAATTTATTTTGTCTAATAATATAATATTGATATGGTTTTGAATTTATAGAATCATATTTATTATATTTAAAGTGTGAAGAGACTTTCGATATGTATATTCTAAATTTTTTGTCATTTGGTGTCAATGCTATCCTTAAAACAAGGGGACGTGTCTAATGGTTTTTCAATATGTATATTTCAAAAAAATGATCAATTAATATTATATTTTCTATTTGATTTCAAATTCCATGGGACATTTTTGGCCCATTGTGACAAGGTTCAAGGGGTAGGCTCCCCTACCCTCGTGGAGTCTCCTCTTGCTAAGCCATAAATTCCTAGTATATTTGATTTACGTGTTGTTGGACATACTCTTGGTGTTATTGTGGCAGCAACCACATTTGATCTTGGGTCTTGTCCAAATTACTCCAACTAGTTGTTGATTCACCATAGAAGTAAATAACAATAAAATATTATCAATCAAGAACAAATATAATCATTGAAATGAGAAAAAATGAATAGGTATTTTCAAAGTATATAATCAAAAAATTGTTTCAATTAACTATAATTTAAATAGTTGTGAGCAAATTGTTACCCTTTCCATTCAAATTCAAATTATACTGCATGATATATTTGTTCATAATAATTGATAAACTATATATAATTTATTAGTCGAAGGCTCTCTATTTTAATCTCAGTTTGATGAACCCATGTTGATTTTTTTTTTAACAGAAAAAATTATACTTATGTATTAATCCGAGCCCATTCTCGGCATAAAACCAGGTGATCTACATTGGGAATACATTACCAGTGAAGGCTCCAAATGATTTTCTTACACTACTAGGCCTTTCAATTTTACAAAATTTAAAGAGTATTTCCAAACTACTATCCTACAACTAGAAAGACGACCAAATTGCTTCATTAGAAGCATATATTTACAACATATCATAAAATATCTACATAAGCCAAAACACAAAAGAGATTCTAATAAGATAATTATTCCTCCATATCAACATGGATGTTGAGATTGAATCTTGGTCCTTTCATGTCCACTTCCTTGCTGTTGCTTTGTTGTAGGAATTTGAGCTCTTTAAGTTGACGTTTGAGTGTGTCAATTTCATCCTCCATGTTATCACTGGAAAATCGGACAAGAAAAAGACATCATGAAATTTCAAGCAGAAGGATTTACAGGGCTGAGAAACATTAGAGAATCTGGAAAATTTAAAAATATCTAAGGTCCATAGGAAAAATTGTCAAATTGCGCACTGAAGACACAGGCAAAGTGTGCTCCGCATGCATTTTTCTTCAATAGTCATGCTGGTCTGTGTGAATTTCCCTCAATAAGACGCGCGGTACTGAGTATGGCGGAAGGTCACCATCTGGGACCACTTGACACACTTCAGGAGAAGATTCTCCACTTGAGGCCGCCCACGGACAACCGCCTAGAGCCACCTTGAGACCTCAAGTGAGCACACAATGGAATCAACCCCCACTCTTGGGTCACTATCCACAAGTGTACCAAGAGAGGGAAGAAGGATTTGAGTTTTCCTATACAATTCCACCATGAGAAGAACAAAATGAGAACACATTGTTATGCTGGCTAAATTTCCCATGAGAAAACCAACAGTGTGTTGTCCGAAGCAGAAATAGAGTTACAGGCAACAACTCAAATCCCTTAGGAGAAGAGAGAGGCCTTGCAGAACCGTATCAATGGTAAAGCCCTCCTTGCATTGGGTATTAGAGCTCCATAGCTCTAAGGATCCACTGTAAGTGTGTAAAGTTCTACCATCTCTTTACAAATAGTGGCTAATAAGAGGGGATTAGTTCTCTGTTCGGATTATTGGCTTGTTTGACTTGATTGAGCTTGTGTTTATGTTTTATTGTAGTTTGGTTTCTTCTTCTTATTTGCAGCATACTATGTTCCATAAACTAGTTTGTTTTACATGTTAGCATGTTTCCACTAACCAGCTAACAACTCTTTATTCCTGTTACCATTTCTAGTAGGTTGCAACCATTCCTACCAAGCACGGGTGTTTTAGTACACTCGTGCACTAAACACACCATAACAGGATTGATGACTCCACTTATATTACCATTTAGCTAAGTGGTTGTGTTTTTTAAAAGCCTTGTTTCTGCTCAGGATTACTGCTAGACCAACTCTCCTCCTCCTTATCTTCTCTCATTCACCCACTGTGAAGAGATTCAGTTCAGGAGTTTCAGAATTTTTGTATGTAGGAAAATCGCACGCGTTTAGCAATGACAGATACGTCGGTCCGTAGGCGTAGAGTTGCGTGCCTGTGCACGAAAATTTCGTGGGGAAACCAGTGAACCATTTTTTCATTATTTTTCTTCAGTTTTTGTAACTATAAAGTGACTGGCAACCCATAATAAATCTTCCAGCACTGTGTTTGGTGTCCCTTGACTATTAGGACATGATTTTAGCTGCACTTTAGTTTATCTATTTGCATAGTTTTAATTTTTATTTTATTGTCACAAACTCACATAGTTTAATTAGAAGGTAAGTAAGTGGCTAAAATCCACCCATGCTATCTGAATGAACTTATTTTGTGAGAATAGAAACCAAACACGCAGGTAATTAGCAAGGAGTAAGTGGCCCATATCCATGCATGCTTAGCTAGTTTCCATTTGTTTTTTTCCTAGTGGTAGCATTAATTTTAGTTTTAAATTTTGCATTAGGAACCGGGACCAGGACCAAATTATCTTAGAAATCAAGTAATATTTTCTACCCTTCAACCTTTGGCGACTTTGGGCATGCATATGAATGCTCTCTTTTGATAATTTTCTTTCTCCCTTTAGTCCAACATTTAGTTTAAATAGGAAAAATTGTAAGCGGCCCATCATCCACACATCATTTTATTTTTAAAAGGAACAATCAAAACATAGTTTAATAGGAGGGAGTGTAAAGGATCATCGCATATCCGCATCCTACAAACATTGTGATTGTACACTTTCTCACACACATTGCCACACCATAAGCAAAGTAAGCCACCTTAAAACTAACCATAAGTGAACTCATTAAATCACCCCATAGGGGTCACAAGATAATTAATAGTTCAGGTTAGGACCATTAGGGGTAGGCATCTAATAAGATGCCATGGTCAATTTAAATTCTTGAAACATAGAAGTTGACTTTATAGGGAGTTTTAAGCCTGTCTATCCACCCACGGAAAATAAAACCCAAGCGCCACAAAGACCTGATTCAGAGGGGGTTAAGCTTAGGCCTAGTGCGTGTGGTACTATTTGGGGCTACCTGGCCCATCTAGTGCTTGGTACTAGTAGCTAAATACTAAGAAGCTCAAGAATCGAATGCTCACGTGGGACAATAGTACTTAGTGGCCAAATCTAGGGCATCCTTCCTTATAGGTGACGGTGAAAGCAACACTAGATCCTCTTTCCATTACCTTGGTCGATTCTTCGACTGTTGGAAGGCGTTGCCAGTTCTTTCAAGACGTTAGCCCCAATAACCACTAGAAGATATCTTCGCAAGGCCCAATTATAATTGAGAGTGTGAGGACGATTAGGTCTTCTAGGATTTTAAGTATCACACGCAAAACAACAAAAACCATTTTTTGATTGACTGATCACATATGATTAATCTAATTAACCTTTTATTTTCGCTTTGTTTTATGTATACGATCGCTTTTTTCTTTGATATATAATCTCTCTCCTCTCATAAAACTGAAAAATATTTCCAAAACCAAACCTACTGACACCATAACGGACCCAACGGGACCTCGTTGATCCAGACATTTTTTGGACCTCCCCCCATTAGAGTGCAGAGTTCCAGGTCTTTTTCCATTTATACATTAAAGATAGAACACCACCACCCTTATCAGTTCATCCTTTATCGGGGAGTCTTTAGTTGGGAACCCCCAAGGGTCACCCATCGCCACACTAGTGGAAACCTCCCCAGGGTCACCACACACCACTCCTCCCACAACCCCTATAGGGTAGAGGAGCCCTACCGTTTCAAGAAGCCAACATAACACACAACCGAGTACGTCACATACAAACCCCATACCCAACCAGAACCCTGCATTTTCATAGTCTAGAATGGCACTCAACACTCAGTTACCTTTATTAGCATCTTTAAAATTACCCGATCTATCAAAGTTAACAAATTACCCCATTTCACACAATCCCACTTTGCCCCCCATGCCCATCAAGTTCCCTTCGGACATTCCAAAGTTTGAAGGGAAGCAAGCGAAAGACCCTGGAAACCATGTAATGACTTTCCACCTATGGTGTTCATCGAACAATATTATTGATGATACTATTTGATTAATACTATTTCAGCGCACCTTAACCAGACCAGCCACGAAATGGTATGTGGAGCAACCTTTTGCTTCACATGGAACCTTTAGCACCCTCGCTACTGCGTTCCTCACATATTTCCAGTTACCCATCCACCATGATTCAAGAATGGAGTTACTAACACATTTTAGACAAACGCCAGCCATCCATATCTCGGACCATCTCCATGAATGACGATGACATCAAAGTTTGTGTAAAGCCAAAATCGACGATCGAGTTTTACTGGACCTACTCCTGAAAAATCTCATAGCAGAGATTTTGAAGGATGTGGCAACTCAAGGACCTAATTCCGAAGAGGATGCCATTAGCAAAGCCCAACAAATCAAGCTGATATACACTCAGTCAGGATACATCTATAACATCCTGCCTAACGCCCCGCACCTGTTGGGTGCAGGAATTACACTTAAGCAACTCCTCAACACTTAATTTGTCAACCCGGGGGATTTGTAAACTTAGAGACGAAGCACAAGCAATGCTAGAAATGGTATGAATATTCATAATGTAAATCCCTACTTTCTTTAAAGGAAATATTGCAGAATCAAATCAAAAGTGAAAAAGGAAACTTGAACCATAAAAAATAATCTAAGACTGGAACGAGGAAGTATGCATTTGCAAGAGAGAATTAAAGATAAAAGGAAATCACTCTCACTAATGGTTGTTTAATCTACTGAGTGTGTGTTTTCCCTTAGTAAAGACACTTTAGCAGTCTCGTTAGATGGGCCCTTAAACTTGATTCTTTAGAGATTTCCTTCTTGCATTAATCTGTCCTACACTAGTGCAGGATCAAAGATTTATGTAGAAGGTATAAATAGTGTCTTTACTGAAGACTTTTTCTTACTTCATGCAAGGGCTCGAATTTTCAAGGTTCGGAGCACTCAGATCTTATGGCAAGAAACTGGTTCTTGCACCGGATTAGAGTTTCCTGCACTTAGCATTTAATCCTTAAAATGAGTGTTTAATTATTACAAGTGCTAGTTTACTATCAAATCAAATTGCAAACATAAAAGTGAATGTTTCTGATCTTAACAAAATGCAGAAATAAAGAAACAATCATTTATCATGTCATAAGCATTTAAAGAAAGAAAGAAGATTGCGAAAAGTAGACTAAGAAAGCTTGTTGCATCACACCAATGTGCACTGGTACAGGTTCATTTCTCCTGCTTGGACCAGGCAGAAAAAATCGATTAAACAGAATTGCAGGAAAAGGAAATATCACACCAACATGCACTGGTGCAGGTTTGTTTCTCTTGCTTCTACCAGGCGGAGGAAAACCAATATGAAATCAAGTGTAGGAAAGTAAATTGCAGGGAAAGAAAATGTATCTACTTCACACAACATATCCGTTTTCACTCAGACAGGAATACATGTGCCGAAATTTTAAATCACACTTTGACAATATAAACACAAATTACAAGAAACAAAAAATGGGGTAAACGTGCTGGGTTGGCTGGGCCCTAGCCAACCAACTCTTTTCCCTTTTAAGTTAAAACACTGCTCAGTAAACTAGTCAATTCATCAGCTTAAAGACAGAAACACAATTTCTGAAACATGAGGTGGAGCTCCCTTTTATTAATTCATTGAGGTAAATATATGCGTTAATATAATGTCCAACCCAGATTCGGGCGATAACAAAACAACCTGTTACCGCCTATCAAACTTTTCTCTAAAAACTCTGCTAAAAAATTCTCCTCCTAGTCCTATTTACATTTTACGTTATATAGGCCCTTAGCCAAAGGCCAAAATAGGTCCTTTAACTGATTACATAACAAAATGCAGAATTTAGTTTTGGCCTTCAAAATAAGACGGTTTTGAAAAACTGGCCGTAGCTAACCAACTTTCGCCCTTCATGGATTGGTCTCGACTGCCTTTGAATCAATTTCCTGTCATGGATGAAGCGGCTCAAGACGAGGCGGTGATCTAGGAGGTTTGGATCTACGACGAAGATTTGTTGTGTTGGCAATGGTGCAAGATTCGATCCTGCACTAAGATCAACAGTCATGGTAAGCACTCTAACTATCAAATAACCATTGGAGATATTGATAAGTTACAAAAGTGATTTAAAAGTAAGAAATCATGTAATAAATATTTAATTAGTGATAAATTGAATTAAAACATGAAGAATAAAGGTTTATACGAAATATGTAACCGTGCTTGAATTGGTGCAATATGAGGGTGCATCAAAGAGGCGAAACAGAGGTAAATGGTTATAATTTAGGAAGGGGAAAATGGTAAAAAGAGAGAAAATTAGGGGGCTAACAACGCCTGCGAACTTATAAAGAATTTCCAAGCGTGTCGAAAATTGCAGACATATTGATAGGGTCACTGACCCAAAATCACTTAAGCAACAGTAATCTGTACCCTGGTTATGCGTATGATCCTAACTAGAACATTCCGTAACCAGGATACCATCAGAGTCATCATGCACCTCTACAGAACATGAACAACAGGGCACCATCGTACCATCATCAATAAGGAGGATCATACCTTCCCATGCAGGGGACCCAATACGCAGCTAGGAACGCTGATGGAAGAGCTCCCCCCTAGCAGTCATTTACAAACCAGGGACAGGGAGCCCAATATTCCTAATCCCTAGCACAAAACCCACCAATGCAAAATAGTGCACTAGTGAACTTTGTGCAGCCTTCCCAGGCACAACCGCGCCAATCATACGGCCAGGAGAATCCTAGTTATCCTCCTAATGCGGTAAGGAAAAACCAAAAAATAAAAAAATGGGAAATACTGGACAGGGGGAAATTACCAACAACGCCCTTCGTGATCTCTGGCTGGGGGCAATCCCAACCGAAATCAAAACCAGGAGCCAAGTAACTTCCAAGGGCAGAACATAAGGGCTAATCTTTGGATGAATCACTATTGCGCAATTTGTGGTGAGTATGGCCATTACACTCATCACTGTCCCGAAATCCCGAGTTGAAGAAGCTTCAGGGTAACCAAGGATGAGGGGGACCCACACAGAAAATGGCTATAATGCATGAGACCTTCCCCCACCAAGGGACGGTCAATACCCAACAACAAAAAACACCCCCCGACAATTTCGGAAAAAACAACCAAGAAATATATGACTGGTGAGGAAATGTTATTTCAAACACAGAATCGAAGTTATGATACCCCGCTAGACACCAGTTCGTGAGGGGCTAGCATGAATGCACCTACAACACTATTGACTATATAAAAAATGCCTATTGAACCTTTTCCAAAAATGGCTAAGGGACCAACAAGGTGAGCACGACACCACTCCAAAGCGGCCCATAATTATAGCATCATGGACGATTTAGCACAATCTCCCACTGCTATGTCAGCTTTGGAAGTCCTGCAATCTTTCCCAAATAAAAGGAAAGTCTTACTTTCCGCGTTAGGCGCAATCGACCCTACCGATTCTCATCTAATGGCTTTTGATTTAGATAATTCCACTCCTAGGCTTCCTTCATTGGTCGCCTTCCAAATACTGGTGTCAGTACAGAACATAACTGTCCACCAATGTATCATTGACGAGGGCACATCCACATGAATCATATCAAAGAAAATTTGGCAAAATTTAGGATCTCCCGAACTAAAACCATCAGACATCACGCTCAGAGCATATGACGGACGCCCTTCTACTCCCGTCAGTCTCTATCAAAATGTCATGGTCTGCATGTCTGGAAAGACAGTTCTTATATACATTGATATCTTGGACGCTCAGCTGGATTACAATATACTCCTTGGGCGGAGATATATGTATGACATGTCTGCCATAGCATCCTTCGTCTTCCGAACCATGATGTTCCCCCATGAGGACTGTATCATCACCATCGACTAATTGACTTACCCCAACAAGCGACCCCTGAAGAAAACCAATGTTTTTCTACTCTATATGGACACATCTACTGAAATGCTCACGCGGTACCAAGAATATGGCTCTGGCCAATTCAAATTTTCGTCTATCCTCGGATCATTCCTAGGAGATCCCCCTATCATACCAGAATCATTTGCTGATATCACAGGGGATTCGGTGTGCATGATGTCTACATCAAGCACTAAAGCCAGCCAGGAGACCGAGACTAGTAGTAACAACACCGAGGCCTTGAGCATGGCAGCCTCTCTGTCCTATTCCATCTCCCAAACTCCTTTTCTATACCCTCCCCCTGGTTTTTTGTCACAACAGGTTTTGGAAATGGTAGTGTTTCCAAACATATCTTTCACAATACTAGTTTGGTACTTGGTCCCACTTTCCATGTCAGGAAGTATGAGCATCACATCTATAGGATTAACCCCCCTCACTCCTGAGGAGACCTCACCTGTAAAGGAAACTGCCACAACCATACCGTTTAAAGAAAATCCCATCGCAAAGCTGGTTATAGCAACCAAGAAAACCCATAAAAAAGGAAGAAGATAGAAAATTCCATCATATAAAGGGAATTACAACCTTGTGCAGTATGCGACATAGTAGGCCACCATACCCATATATTCCTGGATCCGGATGAACTAAAACTACTCCTAAGCTACGAAATAAATATCGCGACAACAAGTTTTCGTTAAAAGGAATCAGCCACAAAAAACTAAGGCAAAGCATTGCGTACCAACCATGCATGCACTATCTGTAACAATTATGGGCATTACACTCATCATTGTCCAAAAATACTGCAATATAGGGATGCATTACATGCCCTAGAACAATCATATCAAGAGGATCCCCCCATGAAGTCAAATGGAGAAGAACCTCGGGTCATATTATACCTTCAAGAGGCACGACAGTCACCAGAATGCCTCCAGTTCATCTTCCCTCCTCCTATCATATGCTGTGTACTGTGTGATGAACGTGACCATTTCATTGACGACTGTACAACTCTGGAGCTGTTCCAAATATGACATTCGGTTGACCATGTGTACTATGTTGGCCTGCGAGCAACCCAATTTTCATGTCCGATATGTTCAGGAAATCATCCATTACAGTAGTACCATTACATCCATCAATTTCACTTAGCACTAACCAGTCTACACATGCCCATAGTTTTCCTCTCCCTAGAAGAAAACTCAGACACAGAATCCATGGTTAGCTCGACAACACAGGAGGGTGTGATAAATAGGCCCATTCTCTTCCTGTTAGCGAAAAAGCGGCTGGTCGGGGAAACCTTAGTCACCCCCACCCATCCTCCATGGAGAAGACCAACCTGTGCATTTTGTAACACACACAACCATTTGGTCGCCAAATGCTTAGAACTAGAACCGCTATGTAGATGGTTCCCGATCACGTTATCAACCAAGCAGGAAGGGAATACCCAAGAAAGACATTCTTGTATGGTGTGTCAAGGGAACCATCATGCTAAAAAATGTATTTATATCCTTCGAGTGTGCCCATTAATTGACATCATTTGTTCATTAGAAATGAAATGTCGAGATGTCATCAGTCCAGAGCTTAGAGAACCTAATGTAAGGCAGAATGCCCCCAGTCAGCCTAACCCATTTCAATACCAAAACATTGGCCAGGTTAAAAAGACGCATCGACCTAGCAGGACCCACGTCCAGTCTAGGCCAACATGCATGCTATGCGACATAATCGTCCACCAGGTAAATCAGTTTAAATAACTGAAGCACCTCATGAAAAACTTTCAGATGGTCTCCTCCCTCCCCCAGAAACATCTCTCTAACCAAGAGAAGATCACACACTGCTATTGTCGAATTCGCTCACATCTCCACCATACAATGAAATGTGAGCACCTCCTAAAGCTTCGAGCGGCAAGAGCAGCATTAAGTCTACACTCCCCAAGAGAGCTAGATCTCCCAAAACCAAAAACTTGGAAATGGTAGCAGCAGAGTCTCTCCCCTACTCCTTATCCTTTCCTAGCATCCACTTCAGGGACAAAGAGTAGTGTTGGTTCTCACACGATCTACTCCATAGGCATAGTGGTACCTTGCACCATTTTCACCGACCATAACCATGAAACAGAGGCATGCCCATTAATGGAAAAATTTAGGCACCTCTACACCAAGCACAACTTTCAATTTCCAGAAAGTGTCCATTCTCTTCGTATGCCTTATGAGGAACCTAGACTTTCCCTCACGTAAGCCTCCACGATGGAAATTCCTCCCCCACCAAACTCCAATGACACGATACATCATATAAGATTCATATCATCGCGTATTGTAACCATGAATCGAGCTATCTGCTCATCAATCATAGGTGTTGAGTCAACTGGAACTAAAAGAGTAGATGTACCAATGATGGTGCAAACCCAATCCATATGCACCCTATCGACCACGTCCGGTTCCACCACATCGACAATGGAATCTTATTCATGTCTGTTGACCAACTCCATTAGGACTGAACCACTTCCTCATGGCCTTGCTTAGACTTAATCCCCCTCAGGATCCTTATTCCAATCAGATGAGGATATTCTTGAGGCCATGACAGAGCCAGATTATCTGTGGGATGCAATGCATCACCACTCATTTTTTCTTCCTGAAAAAACATTTAGTTCTAAAAAGACAGGAAACCGAGAGATTTATGCAATCAAATCAAAATATTTCCTTCCATCGAGGAAAGTTTATTGGTTCAAAAATCCCATTCCGACGCCTGATGTGTTCAAATAAGGGAACATGTCAAACATTTCTCCTACCATCAAGGTGAATATCTCTCAAAATCTTGAGAAAGTCGAAGAAACCTCGCTAGGGGCAGCATGTTCACCAGATGAGATAACCTCTTACACCCATTTATTGTAAGAGTATCGAGATATATTCGCATGGGACTACTCAGAAATGTCAGGGCTTAGTCTCACTTTTGTAGAGCACCATATTGACATTTGGTTGGACATACCACTAGTACGCCAGAAACAATGTCAACTGCACCCATCCAAGGCAGAAGTAGTTAAAAGAGAAATCGATAAACTTCACAAAGCTGGGTTCATCTACCCCATTGCTTACACATCATGGGTTTCCAACCCTATTCCTGTCATGAAAAAATAGGGCACTATACGCGTTTGTACTGATTTTCGCGATTTGAACAAATCTTGTCCAAAGGAAAATTACCCTACCCCATTTATCAACCAGGTTATCAATTCTTGCACAGTACACGAGGCCCTCTCCTTCATGGATGATTTCTCTAGGTATAATCAAATCCAAATATGTCACACTGATCAGTACAAAACAACGTTCACCACCCCATGGGGCACGTTCACATACTAGGTGATGCAATTCTGTCTTAAAAATGTTGGAGCCACTTTCCAGCGGGCCATGAATTATATCTTTCATGAATTAGCACATCTCATCCTCGCTTGCTTTGACGACCTCAATGTCTGGTCGAAGAAGCGATCTGATCATCTCGATGATCTGCGACTGGTATTCCAACAATGTGGGAAATACAACCTACACCTGAATCCCCTCAAGTGCATCATGTCTGCGTTGTTAGTGTCAGTATCTTCATCCCTCCGCCGGTGATCAAATTATCTTGTTGCATTGCATATTAGGTGTCTCGCTCAGTCAGCTGCATTCCATTAGGAGCATGGATCATTTGATGGTAGTGTCTTGTTGTACATTTTCCCTCATGTCCTTTACCTGCTGGTCCATTTCCATTCATCAAGATCATATACAGTCACTTTTTGTCTTTAAATTTGCAAGAGTCATTTCTAGGGTTTCAGTTTCATTAGGTCTAGGATTTCATCAAAAAGGTCTTCAAAATGTCCAATAATGGTTAGCAGGTGCATGAGGAGGTTGAATAAAGTTCCAGTACCAATAAATTTCATAATCGCATACTCAGAAATGTATTTTTCCTCAAAATCCTGTTTTGAGGAAAAACAGAGTATTTTAGGTTTTTATGTATAAATTTGATGTAATTTCAGTTCTCTCATATGTAAATAACTTCAATGGAAACCCTGGTCACCTTTCCAGGCTTCAGCAGCTCCATCCCCTGCAAGGAAAACAAAAATCAAGTCATTCAGTTCATCAAAGGCACAAATAAAGTAAACTGCCCAAAAAACAGAGTTGAAAAAGTAAGTCACAATGCAAACATTATAAAAGTGGGTTTTATGAATGAAAAATCAAAATCTCTTGTATAGAAGTCATTTTTCATGTTCAAAGAGCTCATTTTCATTCAAAGAAGAAATATTGAGCAAAAGAAAGTCGTGTTGGAGAAAGGAAGCAAGTTTGAAGCAAAACTGTGCAAGTTCAAGGGCGCGATGCATTGGGTGAGAGGTGTGGCGCATACAACTGGTGCGGCACATTGGGCCGGCCTCCACAGTGTAAAAAATACACTGGCGTGATGCATATAACAGGCGCGGCGCATTGGGTTTGTGGCGCAGCGCATAGAGCTGCAAGCCCGATTTCACCATAAACTCCCTCAAATTTCCAAATTTGCTCAATCCTATGGTGTGCAAGTAAGTCTAGAGTTCTTCCCTTGCTAGTGAAAGAGTTTTTCTTAGAATTTATGGTGGTTTAGTGTGTAAAATATCAAACCATACCTCTTTGCAATTTTTCTCAAAAAAAATTGCCTAGGGTTTGTATTTATGTTTTTGCTACCAAGTCTATTCCATCACTCCCTTACTCTTTGAATCCTCCATTTATTTTTCAATTTCATCCACTCATTCCTTAATTTCCATATTCCTAAAAAATCATTCACCCTTATCCCCAATTCCCATTTTCCCAAATCCTAACTACAAAATCCATAAATCCTACTCACATCCCTAAAACTCTTACTCCCATCCCTAAACTCTATTCACACATACATTTTTACACACTCTTCCATACACTCTACCCATTTCATTCCTCCACCATATTTTCACATTTTTATCCAAAAAACCATCCATGTACAACCACATTTTTCAAAACCAAAGGAAAACAATGGAAAGAGACAGTGATCACGGGTAAAAACAAGAGATTGAACATGACGGGGAATCTTGGCTTGAGAGAACAAACTTGCACTTGGGAAAGGATACTAGAGAAGGCCAACAATGAGAAAAACATGTTGAGGAACATTGCATACCACTACTTGTCAATAAATATGGTGTGCAAAGCAAGAATCAAGATTTTGAAGGCCAAGTTGAAGAAGGCATCGAGGAGGCAAAAAGAGCAAGATAGATTTCAGACCTTGGTTGAGGCTTCCTTGGCCCAACACATCACTTGATGGAGAACACTCAGCCCAAATTTCAAAAAATTTGGGACGCTTTTTGCATTTTTGGATTTTTTGGGCCAAAACACAGGTTTTTCTACCCAATGCGGCGCGCCACATGGCGCTCGCTTTTGATAGAGGCCTCCTTTTGAGGAAAACTCAACATTTTTGGATTTGCCATGGAAAAATATGCATGCTCACCAATGGCCAAGAAATTTTGGCAGGTTTTGAGCCCTCAAAAAGGTCATAAAAACCCCAAAAATGACCTTTCTAGCCCTTTTTGGACATATAGGAATCAGTGTTGGGAAAACTCAATTTTGGAGGGGCAAATGGAGGCAAAATTTGAAAATTCCACTTGTTCTGGAAAGTAGACAGGCAGAAATTTCCAACAATAACACTTGGAAAAAATTTGGACACCGGGAAGGCCTCCAAAAGTAGCTGCAAAAAGGCGCTATGCATAGGGAAATCAACATGGTGCATTGGAGGAATTTTGCTCATTTTGGCCAAAAAACTCTGTTTTTCGCCTAGTTTCTTCACAATTTGACTTTCTCCTTATAATTCTCAAAATCATGATGTAATTCAATGTTACATGATGGATTTTGATGTAATTATGCTAAATTTTCACTCATAAAGGTAGATTCATCCATGAAAAGGTAGTTTGTAACTGAATGAAAGAGTTCCCTAGTGTTTAGAGGCAAGCTGTTCCACTACCTACTTCTTAGTTCTCAGTTTAGAATTTGTTGGAACAGCTCCTAAACTCATGAGCTCAACCCCTAGAGTCTAGGATGAGTTTTTGTTTACCTGTATCTTGTGATTTTTCGGTCATTAGCATGGTTGGACTTTTGGGAAAGCTTGGATCTTATTGTATACTCATTTCAGCAGATTGGCTAAGGAATAAACCAGTGGTTTGCAACACTTTATGGGATTCATGTGGCATATTGATTTGGTATTGTGTTTTCTTCTGTAATTGTAAGTCTACATGTGTTTTATGTATGCCATATCTCTCTTTATTTCATCTTAACTAAATCAAACAATGATAAAGGTAGAATACATTGAAAGTGAAGTGCTCTACCTAGGGTTTTCTTAGTTATCTATGTTTTCAGCTGATTGAAAAGGATCCCTAAGTTCTTCATGTCCTTTTCAACTCCTCATTTTTCTAAAACCTCTCCATCTCACTCAATTTGAAGTACCAAATCACTTGCCTACCTTGCCCCATAGAGATCTCTGCAAAACTGAGCCTCATTCCCCAGACCCAAATCTGCCTTTCCATTTCAGCCAACAAAACATCATTAAATTCAATCAAACTCTTTTGCACACATACCTAGTGTTGGAAATATGATGCAGAGTGTTGTCCTTGATGGCAACCTACTTGATAAAGTTGATGGCAACCTATTTGATGAAGTTGTCCTTGATGGAAACCTACTTGTTAAGTTGCCTATGATAAGAAACCTATGTGTTAAAGATGTAAGAATGATGTATCTCCATCAATGCCAAAGGAGGAACAACAACAAAGAAAAGAGAAAATGAAATATGAACCTGAGGCAGTTTTAGAAGGATTGGAGATCTGGAAAGGCAACAGAGACATCAGAGAAAACAGTGGCAAAGGAAGTAGCAAAGAAGGAGCATCTAAACAGAAACAAGGCAAACAGAGAAGCAAGGAGCAACTTAAACAAGAAGCAGAGATAATAATAGAGAGATAACAGAGGCAGCAAAGAGACTAGCAGAAAGAGCAAAGAAGCAGAGAGGAACCAACACAGATAAGGAACTAAGGCAGTGGACAACGTAGAGACAGTGAATAAAAGTAGAATACGTAATTAAAGCAGAATTTTCCAGAGACAAAGTAAAAAAAAGAAAACGAGAGAGCTGCTAGGAAGAGACAAGGTAATAGATTGAAGGAGAAATTGAATATCTGGCCAAGATTTGTATATGTGGAATTGTGTTAAGTATGGTTGAGTAAATATAGAATATATATGACCTGTGTGATCAATTTCATAATGGGCAGAGGATACCTACGGTACTGGAAGAGGAATGAAATCATTATTGTAGAGTTAGGGATATGTGTATTGACTGTTGTAATTCGTGTGTGGAATCCCCTGAACCTCTGTATAAATAATCTCTGTAATGGAGTCGAATGATGTCCTATGTAATTGGAAGGCTTGACTGATACTCTGTATCTGATGAGGGAGTTTATGGGAGATGGCACAGATTAATGGAGTAGCGGAACACTTGGTGCCGACGCAACGCGAAGTTGGAGGGAACCAGGAGTAGAAAGGAAAAAAACTTAAAGCGCAATTTAATTATAATAATACATTGAAAAGGTGACGGAATCCTGCATGGAAGAGCGGAACCATGACCGAGTGAACAATGAAGGCGGTTTATGGTTTTCATCGCACTGCCTATGCGGAGCAAGCGGTATTTCCTGGTTGTGGAGCGATTCCATAGAGTGCTCGACACACGTCCCTGTATGACTTCACAAAACCACTTTTCACTGTGCGCCATCACACGTCCCAGTGATATCGTTGAGCACCATTGATCTGGGAAGGGGTCATCAGACAGTCATCATTTGTTGAAGGTGCACGAAGATTAACACAGGTACGAGAGGCCATGGCACGTTAACGATCAGCATCGGAGGTCGAGTGATATGCATATATGTCGTTGATCTAGAAGCTTGCTAATCTAATGATGATCGGACGCTGGACTTGCATGAAGTTTACCTACGGTACCATGCGCGTATTTGATTGGCTATTGTCTATATTTGTGGGCTCAGGGGAAAAGGTTTACCATATTATTTGAAAGCGTTAAAATGCAAAGGGTTAACTTTAATCCTAAAGTTCTGTTCAAAATTGTAAATATATTTATTTATCATTTTCTTCAAATTGATAAATAAATTAAAAAAAAATCAAAGAGGTACGTAAGGGTGCTAAAGGAAATATCGTTCAGGAATACCATTCGTAATTGAATGGTTTTGACCCATGGTTTTAATAAAGGCGAAAACTATATAAGGTGATGAAAATTATGAAGAATGGGGGGTATGCGAAAGGGTTGAGAATAAACAAATCTCATTTAGAGATATCTGTATGAATGAACTCTGATAAATCTGAATCTATGGTGCACCTGTGAATATGATTGATCAAGATCTCTAGATCAGATGATGATTAATTCCTGGTTTTATCGACTGATGAAATCATGAAGAACATGTCCATACGTAAGGGTGGTGAATGAATGAAGTTCTCGAAGGAATATTTGCATGGGCAAACTCTGTTCTTAACTGATAAATCTGAATCTACAATGCACCCATGGATATAATGATCTGACAATGATGAATCTCTGGTTTGAACAACGGACGAAATCATGAAGAACTGGTGTGAGTGTACTGAATAAATAAATCTGGTGGCCTGTAAGGTATGTCGTGTGGAAAATGGTGGATCCAGTATGAAAATTGATGAAACATGATCCGCAGTAGATCTGAGGGTCAAAGCCTTCAGTAAGGGGGTTGTAGCTCCCTTCGAGTAATAGTTTGTAAACAATAGCAGGGGTTAGTAGCTCCCTTCCAGGAGAGGCTGGTAAATGAGAGTATGAGGTATTAGCTCCCTTCCAGGAGGGGGGATGGCAACATGATGACGCCACGCGGTGGGTGTACATGCTAGTATAAGTCCGCACTAGCACATATTGTAAGAATTTTTCTCTATAATAAATATTGAAGACTGAGATTGCAGCAGTGGTGGTTTTCTCCCGAATTGAGTTTCCACCTTAAATCCTGGTGTTCATATGTGTTGTTTATGTTTGATGGTCTGTTCTGTTATTTATGTTCATGCTTACTTCTCATATGATGAATGAATGATGCAATGCTCTAAGTAAAGACATAATAAGATATCTAGACATACATGTTGGATGCAATAATGTAACATATGGTTTTAAGAGAAACAAAAGAAAAATTGTTCAGCCCTAAATATTGATTCACCCCCCCTCTTAGTATTTTTCCCAACACCTAGCCTAAAATCGATCTTCACATTCAATTATTCAAGTCATCTCAAACCTCATTGATTATTTTTTGCTGAGATTGACAAGGAGAGAGCCCTCTCCCGATATGGTAGGGCTAGCTACCAGGTTAAGCGTGGTTTGATGTTACCCTACATTATGCCTTTCTCAGCCTGAGGTAGATTTAGGCCATAACATTTTGGCGACCATACTGGGGAAAGGAAAAGTTTGTTGTTTGCTTTATAAACTACAGACGGAGCCTGAAGTTAGCCAGGTAGCCTTCAAAACGCTCTTGCTTTGCATTAGCGAAAGTAGATGAATGCTGCTTCAGTCAATCTCCGGTCTATTTTATGAACTGAACATCTGGTTTCCTCAGTAAAATGTAATCAAGTTCAGATCTGATTGTTGATGGTGGACAACGATCAGACACTGGAAGGCTGAAATCATTCACCTGGCGATTCCAAATCAGTTTCGAGATCAGATCCAAGGACTCCACTGGAGGATGAACCTGACCAGCAGAAACATGAAAGGACAATATGGAAAGATCGGGTATTCAAGTTGGAATTTCATCCATGACATTTTTTTCTTTGTCATAAATTATTTCTTCTCTTTTCCCGAGAATGTCAAGAAGGCTTTGCAAAGTATATTGTATTTGAGAAAAGACCCTCGGCCTGCAGTTGATTCCTTCCCTTTGAAGATTGTAAATACCAAATATTTGCATGCTTTTGAGCTTGATCAAGACCTTTCTTCCAAATCTTGTGATGACCATCTTCAAACTGATGAACCTCAAGAGACCAAGACTGATTCTGCAACATTTGTACATACCCCTATACCTTGTAAAATTCTAGATCGATACAAGCCTCTGATTTTACCTCCTATATCCCATGCTTTCCCTAAAAATCATGACCTATATCTACCAAGATTTGATGGTGAACGCGACAACATCACTGCTGAGAGACATGTTCTGAATTTTGAGTCTTTTCTTGACCTTTTTGAAGTTGATGAAGAGGATTTCAGTATTAGGATTTTTGCTCTTTCTTTGCAAGGCAAAGTCAAGAGTTGGTTCAAAACCCTGCCTGATGCGAGCATCTCAGATTTCCAGCAGTTCGTCAAAGTTTTCCTCGACAAGTGGGTGGTCAGACAGAACCCTTTCTTGATTATAGAAGAGTATAACTAGCTGAAAAGACTGCTAGGGGAGACAGTACAACAGTTTTCTACCAGATTTAACCAAGTTTATTATTCGATGCCAGTTAATATAAGACCTCCTCTTGGATCCGCTCTCTTGCACTACCCAGGTGCCTTTGATCCGGAAATGGAGTTTCAGCTGAGAGAAAGGAATCTTGCAACACTTGAAGAGATGCAGAACAATGCAGTAGATGTAGAGGCTCATTTGCTGATCCGAAGGGCAAAGTTGAAGGAAGAAGAGATGAAAAACATAGATCCGGAGGAATCGACATCTCTAGAGGTAAAGCTTGACATTTTGGTAAGTGCAGTGGAAGAGATGATGCAAAGGATCATCACAAGGAATGAGTATAATGTTCAAGCCCATGGCTCGCTGATTGAAGAAGAACAAGTTGCTGATCCAAAACATTTTGTTTCTTATCCTAGTTGTCATAGATCTGATAATGATTGTTTTATAGATCATCTTGGAGAAGAGAGAGCTATTGATATGACATGTATGCTTGATGATGTGTTTTATACTGATGATTTTCCTCAGTTTGATCAGTATGATGATGATTATGTTCTCCAAACAGAAGCTAATCTTGCAGACAAATCAGCAGCTAGTTTGTGGGAGGAAGAAGTTCACTTTCAGCAGTTCAAATACAATGTTTAGCCATCACATATCTGCTATGGAAATGATGAGGAAAGTGCAGAAAATTTTGAGTTAAGTGAAGGATCTTTGCCTTTTTGTTTTGCCTCGTTTCAGTTCATCAGAGACAACATTCATGCAATCCGAAATCAACTGTCGACAAGTCTTGATTTGGACCATCTTGAGGGCAATAAAAACCTTGTTCAAGACTTCTCATATCTAGATTTGCAGCCCCCGAATGCCATTGATTGTCAAGTTGCAGATGAAGACATGGAAGCTGGCACATATGATCAAATGATACAAGATGATTCCGTACCATTTTGTTTTGAATCATTTCAGTTTTTGAAGGGTAAATTGCATAGTAAATCTTCAAATGAGCAGCTTGTAGAAAATCATGTAATCTCATCAGAAACAATAGAAAATGGGTTGCAGCAGTCTTTTCAAGTTTTTCACGATCCAATAGCTGATGTGTTGGATGATGTTTGCAGTCAAAGTCTTTCTCCATTGACTACATGTGAGCTTGAAATGTGTGATGATATAAACTTGATCCGGCAGCTGGTTTCTTTGTCATTTTTAGCAGGAGTCTCGTCACAAAGCTCAAAAAAAAGTTTTCATTCATGGTATGAGGAGAAGAGAAGTAATCCATTGGATGAGCTAAGTCCCAGTGTGCATGAACTTCAAGATCCTTATGCAGTGTTTTTGGAGGCGGATAGAGAATCCATATCATTCAACGGATCTGTTTCCAAGTTTTCATGGGAGTTTCCTCTCAGTAATTCTCTCTTGTTGTTCATAAGTGAGCACTTGCGGAGAATTCAAACAACAGCCAGGATGCTCACATGGTTGCATTGTTTGTTCCATCTCACTTGATCTGGTGGTGAAATAGAAAAAATAGAGTAGGTTTTGATGAATAAGTTCAATTATGAGCATCTTTTCTAGTCTGTCAATTTTGTTTTAGTTTTCAGTCTTAGTTTTGAGTCAGATTTCAATCATGAAATTGAGTCAAGAGTTTGGTTTTGGTTTGTCAAAGTTATTGACTCCATAGCCCAATGGACGAAGGCACTGCCTTCTTTCCCAGAGATCTGTAGTTCTTGGCACCTCCAAGGAGCTACCATTCCCATTGGAGCCAATGTTAGTGTCGGTATCTTCATCCCTCTGTCAGTGATCAAATTCTCTTGTTGCATTGCATGTTAGGTGTCTCGCTCAGTCAGTTGCATTCCATTAGGAGCATGGATCATCTGACAGTAGTGGCTTGCTGTACATTTTCCCTCATGTCCTTTACCGGCTGGCCTATTTCCATTCATCAAGATCATCTGCAGTCACTTTTTGTCTTTAAATTTACAAGAGTCATTTCTAGGGTTTCAGTTTCATTAGGTCTAGGGTTTCATCAAAAAGGTCTTCAAAATGTCCAATAACGGTCAGTAGGTGCATGAGGAGGTTGAATAAAGTTCCAGTACCAATAAATTTCATAATCGCATGCTCGGAAATGTATTTTTCCTCAAAACCTTGTTTTGAGGAAAAACTGAGTATTTTAGGTTTTTATGTATAAATTTGACATAATTTCAGTTCTCTCATATGTAAATAACTTCAATGGAAACCCTGGTCACCTTGCCAGGCTTCAGCAGCTCCATCCCCTGCAAGGCAAACAAAATTCAAGTCATTCAATTCATCAAAGGCACAAATAAAGTAAACTGCCCAAAAAACATAGTTGAAAAAGTAAGTTACAAGGCAAACATTATAAAGGTGGGTTTTAAGAGTTTATTTGGATTTAAAGGAGAAAAAATGAGCAAGAGAGGGTCATGTTGGAGAAAAGGAGAAATTTTGAATGAAAACTGGGCAAAATTAAAGGGCGCGGCGCATTGGGTGAGAGGCGCGGCACATACAAGTGGCACGACGCATTGGGCCGGCCTCCACAGTGTAAAAAAAAACTGGCGCATCACATTGAGCAGGCGCGGCGCGTTGGGTTTGTGGCATGGAGCATAGAGCTGCAAGCCTAATTTCACCATAAAATTCCCCAAAATTTCCAAATTTTCTCAAATCCGTGGTGTGCAAGTAAGTTAAGATTCCTTCCATTGCTAGTGAAGAGTTTTTTCTTAAAATTTATGATGGTTTAGTGTGATAGAACTCAAACCCTACCTCCTTCCAAATTTTCTCAAAAACAATTGTCTAGGGCTGCATTTGTGTCTTTTCTACCAATTCCACTCCATCACTCCCTCATTTTTTCACTCCTTCATTCATTCTTCACTTTCATCCACTCATTCCCTAATTCTCATATTCCAAAAATTCCACTATCCTAAACCCTAGTTACAAATCCTAACTACAAAATCCATAAACCCTACTCACATCCCTAAAACTCTTACTCCCATCCCTAAACTATGTTCACACATACATTTTTACACTCTCTTCCATACACTCTACCCATTTCATTCCTCCACCATATTTTCACACTGTTATCCACAAAACCATCCATGTACAACCACATTTTTCAAAACCAAAGGAAAACAATGGAAAGAGACAGTGATCATAGGTATGAGCAAGAGATTGAACATGACCGGGAATCTTGGCTTGAGAGAACAAACTTGCACTTGGGAAAGGATGCTAGAGAAGGCCAAAAACGAGAAAAACATGTTGAGGAACATGGCATACCACTACTTGTCAATAAATATGGTGTGCAAAGCAAGAATCAAGATTTTGAAGGCCAAGTTGAAGAAGGCATCGAGGAGGCGAAAAGAGAAAGATAGAATTTAGACGTTGGCTGAGGCTTCCTTGGCCAAACACAACACTTGATGGAGAAAACTCAGCCCAAATTTCAAAAAATTTGGGACACTTTTTGCATTTTTGGATTTTTGGGGCCAAAACATAGGTTTTTCTGCCCAATGCGCCGCGCCACCTGGCGCTCGCTTTTGATGGAGGCCTCCTTTTGAGGAAAACTCAACATTTTTGGATTTGCCATGGAAAAATATGCATGCTCACCAATGGCTAAGAAATTTTGATAGATTTTGAGCCCCCCAAAAGGTCAAAAACACCCCAAAAATGACCTTTCTACCCCTTTTGGACATACAAGAAGCAGTGTTGGGAGAACTCAGTTTTGGAGGGGCAAATGGAGGCCAAATTCAAAAATTTCACTTTTTCTGGAAAGTAGAAAGACAGAAAATTCCAAAAATCACACTTGGAGAAAATTTGGACACCGGGAAGGTCTCCAAAAGCAGCTGCAAAAAGGTGCTATGCATAGGGAAATCAGCTCGGTGCATTGGAGGAATTTTGCTCATTTTGGCCAAAAAACTCTGTTTTTCGTCTAGTTTCTTCATAGTTTGACTTTTCTCCTTCTAATTGTCAAAATCATGATGTAATTCAATGTGAAATGATGGATTTTGATGTAATTATGCTAAATTTTCACTCATAGAGGTAGATTCATCCATGAAAAGGTAGTTTGCAACTGAATGAATCAGTTCCCTAGTTTTTAGAGGCAAGCTGTTCCACTGCCTACTTTTTAGTTCTCAGTTTAGAATTTGTTGGAACAGCTCCTAAACTCATGAGCTCGACCCCTAGAGGCTAGGATGAGTTTCTGTTTTCCTATATCTTGTGATTTTTCAGTCATTAGCATGGTTGGACTTTTCGGAAAGCTTGGAGCTTATTGTATACTCATTTCAGCAGTTTGGCTAAGGAATAGACCAGTGGTTTGCAGCACTTTATGGGATTCATGTGGAATATTGCTTTGGTATTGTGTTTTCTTCTATAATTGTAAGTATACATGTGTTTTATGTATGCCATATCTCTCTTTATTTCATCTTAAATAAATCAAACAAAGATAAAGGTAGAATACATTGAAAGTGCAGTGCTCTACCTAGGGTTTGCTTAGTTATCTATGTTTTCAACTGATCGAAAATGATCCTTGAGTTATTCATGCCCTTTTCAACTCCTCATATGTCTAAAACCTCTCCATCTCACTCAATTTGAAGTACCAAATCACTTGCCTACCTTGCCCCATAGAGATCTCTACAAAGCTGAGCCTCATTCGCCTTTCACATTTGAGCCAACAAAACATCATCAAATTCAATCAAACACCTCTGTACACATACCTAATAATTCGGTCTTCATCAAGTCATCTCAAGCCTCATTGATCATTTTTTACTGAGATTGACAAGGAGAGAGCCCTCTCTCGATCTGGTAGGGCTAGCTACCAGGTTAAGTGTGGTTTGATGTTACCCTAGATTTTGCCTTTCTCAGCATGAGGTAGATTTAGGCCATAACATGCGATATGAAAGGACGACTTCTAGGTTTTATTGTGTCCCAGGAAGGGATTAGAGTGGACCCTCTCTAGGTCCAAGCTATCAAAGAGGTACCTCCACCTTGAACCCTCAAGCAACTACAAAGCTTGCATGGAAAGGCTAACTTTCTGAGACGTTTCGTCCCATACGACACCACTTGCACGCGGGGATTCCTACGCCTCCTTCGTGAGGATATCCCTTTCAAATGGGATGATCAAGCAAAAAAATTATTTGAGGTGCTAAAAGACACATTATATTTAGCACCATTGATCAGTCCCCTAGAATAAAATAAGGATTACACCCTGTATCTATCAACATCCGAGACCATTTTGGCCGGAATATTGATCCAGGAAGGCCTCGATGGGAAAGAACATATAATATATTACGTTAGTAAAACCTTATTAGGCCTCGCATTAATATATGAGCCTAAAGAAAAGACTGCCCTATCAATGATACACGCATTCCAAAAACTTCACCACTACATTATCTTAAGGACTACAACAGTCATTGCAGATATTAAACCCATGAAATACCCACTCCTAAGCCGTTTAATGAACCATAAGTATGCTCGCTGGATAGTTGTACTGCAAGAATTCGAGTTACAGTTTCACTCCCCCAAGAGAAATAAGGCTTTAATTTTAGTCGAGTTCATCGTGAACCTCCCAAGTCACACCAGTCAATGATTCAATACTGGACGAACATCTCTTCCTAGTGACTATTGATGACCCTTGGTACATAGATATTCTCCTATTTTTACGAACCCAAAATTTCAGATCCAAGCTCACCCGTGACGACAGTCGGCGCATCTGCCACTAGGCCCCTGATACCTCCTCATGGGAGATGTCCTATACTGATAGGGCATTGACACCATCTTACGTCGATGCCTCACCCACGACCAAGATGAGCAAGCCCTTAATGACTGTCATAGCGGAGCTTGCGGTGGCCACCTCTCTGGAATGGCCACCACCCAAAAAGTCTTTTGGGTAGGATATTTTTGGTCCACGTTATTTTGCAACTACATTTCAGCAATCAAGAGGTGCGAGTGATGTCAACGCTTTTCTCACAAGGTGAGATCCCTTCCCGCTCCCCTGCACCTTGTCATAGTTGCTGGTCGCTTCTGCAAATGGGGGATCGAATGCATGACTTATGACCCCACGTCGTCAGGCAACCACAAATACATTATTGTGGCCGTTGAATACTTTACCAAAGGGGCAGAAGCCCTGCCCACATACGACAACACGACAAAAAGCGTTGCATGGTTTCTGTTCAACCATGTCATCGTGCTGTTAGGTGTACCAGAAGAGTTAGTCTCCGACCATGGAAAACACTTCGAACACAAAGTTTTCCAGGATCTATCTCATCACCTCGGATTCACACATGAATTTTCTTCACCACACTACCCCAAATCCAACGAACAGGTAGAAGATGTAAAAAAAGTACTCAAAACAATGTGACAACACATGGTGAATAACCAAAAAACAAACTGGCACCACATGCTTTTCTCTGCCCTATGGGTGTACCGAATGGTAGTGAAAACATCAATGGGGTTCACAACCTTCCACTTAGTGTACGGGGTCGAAGCCATGAATCCCATAGAACGCGAGATCCTAAACTTATACGCTGCCATCGAACTCCTCGATGATGCCGAACCTCTAGAGCAATGCTTAGTACAACTAGAGCTCATCGAAGAAAGTCAACGACAGTCGCTCCAACATAATGAGGCCCATAAAAAGTGGGTGAAAGCATTGTTCGATCACAACATCACCCCTTGATCATTTATCGAAGGGGAGTTAGTCCTCTGCTATGATGTTGTGAAAGAATCCATAGGGCTAGGAAAATTCGAAACCTTGTGGAAAGGTCCCTATATCATAAAAAACTATCTAAAGGGGGAATACATATTAACAAAGCCCAATGGAACATGCGTGAGCAACCCTGATAATGGTCTCTACCTCAAGAAATTTTACCCATAAGGGTCACACGGGTTCATCCCTAGAGATAACATGCACATAGAAAACTTTGTTTTTTGATCACAGACTTGTTACAAAAAGCGCTCTGGTGTGAAAAATGGATCTTCAAACCAAATTTTATTTTGGATTCACTGATGGAGCATTGCCATGGTCTCAAAATTGAGCAGTAGCTGCCTGGGTCATCTACTACCCTGACCGATCGCAATTCTTCACCAACAGAGTATGCATCGAATCAGCTACAAACAACCAGGTAGAATATGACAGCGTCGTAGGGCTCATGAGCAATGCCTTCAATCAAGGCATCTGCCACTTTCATATCTACCTTGATTCCTATTTAGTGGTTTCGCAATTAAACTAAGAATTTGAGGTACAAGATCCACAATTTTTTAGAAAATATTTGCGTGCAAAAATATTAAGCCGTCAATTTTATCATATTACATTCACACATGTACCAAGAAAGAAAAAACATACCACAGATCACATAGCTAACCACATCCTAGACTGGAATGCATCTCATATAAACCATCATACATAAAACCAACAAGCATTAAAAAATAGATACCCATAAGTGATACACAACATCCATCAAACATATAAACCATAAGACACATCATCTAGAGCCACAAAAAATACATCTCTCATATACACCAAAAAATATGTCTGAGTACAAATAACCGTGTCATGTATCTGACCTGTAGATTAGCCAAAAAATACATATACACATGTCATAAAAAATAAGGGAAGAATCCTCACAACGGGTGCTTTCCCTGTGTACAAAATATCTCTAGGGTTGCACTCCTCTAGGTTGGGCACCTGGACTCACGGCTGCACCCGGTGCTAGTACTGGGGCAACCAAAAAAACTAAAGCCGCCACGCAGCGCAAAGGCGATTGATAGCCCCTGTCTTGGGCCATCAATGTCTCCAAACAAACATCATCCAAGTCATCGAAAAACCCATGGGTTGACATACCCTGGGTCAGCCTATCCGCTCGGCCCCAAGCATCCGCCAAGTCAGTGGCTCGAGCCTCAGAAGCAGTGAGCTGGTTCGCCATCTCCGCCATGTGGGCCTCCGCCGCCTCGACATGAGAAATTGCTGAAACACACTCGGCAGAAGCAGAGGTACTACCCTCTCATGAAGGGCCCACTCCGTCACCAGGTTCTCCACCATGGGGCTACCCCAGATCTCCCCCCTACCCCCCACCCTAGGGCAGAGCTCCTCAAACCCTCCGGTTTGGTTGGTGTCCTACCAACCGAACTCTTAGGTGTCCTACCTCTCCAACATCTGCAAGAGTATCAAAGAAAATGTCAATGTCATAACAATACACATATAAATCATAAATACTCAACAAATGCAGAAAAAACACAAAATCATACCTGCCAGTCCCCAAGCGTACCCAGTAGGAAGACCCATATCCAGGTCTCCCTGTGTTGTGTAACCAGCTTCAAAAATAGAAGAAAATAAATATCAACGCCTTAGAAATAAGCCACTTCGAGGGGGCAACCTCCAATACATTACATAAATGCACAATTCTTGGATGATACAAATGAACAAAACCTCCTACTATATATAGGAGTCCATGGGGCCACAATATAATCCTAGTGGGGCCACAATGTAATCCTAGCCGACCTAACAATAATAATGTAAGGGCACAATAATAACAATATGGGGGTTACAGGGGTACAATAATAACAATAAGGGGGGCTACACTCACATAATAAGGGGCTACACTATTAATATAGGGACTTAACATGCCCCTCTCCTTCAAAGAAGTGTTGTCCTCAACGCTTGATTATTTCTTGATGCTTCTGTATAAATTCTCATCCTCCCATGTGAAATATTCTACAGGAAAGTTCTTCCACTTGCTGAGATACTCTGAAATTGATCGTACTTGTCGAGTTCTTGTTTCTATGACTGCTTCATAACTTCTTTCGATGTGATGTTGATCTTCCTGTTGTTTCATTACGGGGGTACAACAATAACAATAAGTGGGGCTACACTAACATAATAAGGGACTACACTATTAATATAGGGACTTAACACCACGATAGTCCATCCCAAGATATGGATATAGGAGGAACATCTGAGGGTTGGCCTCAAACCAAGCCTCTGTGGTCACGTTTCAATAATTCCCCACCGCACCTCCCCCACGACGAGGCATCATTGGGGCCCATCTCCGCATACGAGGGTCCCAATGACCCCCCATGGGCAAAGCCACCAGAGGCCGCAACAACACCACTCTCTCATACATAATGCTAAAAAGGATTCTAGCATATGTAAATAGCTTAGATCCATCTCGGACCTTCACTAGCTAGACACCATCTCGTCATAGCAATGATGGGAAAAGTCAAAGAAATGCCCGACCCTCAGCCGGTAGAACACCAATCTAAGGCCCCGAATCCTTATGCGGGGAAGATGACCCTGTTAGTCTCATAATCATATCTATATCACATGACTCGACTGAGTCTGTCACCGATGCTATCAAAATTCACCCCTCCCTAAGAGGCACCCCACCACAATGAAGATCCGCAAAGCGCCGAAGATCTACCCTCCCAGGAGGGAGTGGATAGGGGAGTGCCTCACTCTGAGGCATCAGACCTGTCACGAAATAAATATCCTTCTTTGGATAGAAAAACAAGTCACACCTTCGCAACACCATCACTCTGCGCCCCTGTTCCAGCAACGAACCAGGTAACGCAGTAATCGATCCTGTGATCGCAGGACGTCATTCTCAAGGAACTTGAGAAGACTCCATCGAGCTAATTTCTAACAAGCATTGTCATCTTGTGCCACAACCATAAAGAGGCCAGGACAATATCTCTCTCTCCACAACATATTTTCACCAAAAAAACACCCATTACTGACATCAAAACACCAAAAAATTAAAAATTTTCCCAAATTTTTTTCAAAAATAACCTTGGATTTTCGCGTGCCTGTTACTCAAATAGGTGCATTAACCATGCATCTGTATCTCAGACAGACGTGGAGGACACATGAAAAAAGCACCCAAATGCATGAAATATGCGCGAAAATCCTCAGTTCCACACGGAGATTTTGCGCCTGTGCTTTGATCGCTTGCGCAATTAATGACAAAAATGGATAGGGTTCCGTACAAACCCAGTTTGTACAGACACATGCCTAGTAAGACTGAAAAAATTAAAATGTAGGACGTTATGGGGCCTACCTAACTCTTGCAGTGCAAATCCCGAGTGCATAGGCTGACTGCAATGGTAAGAAAGGCTCAATAACAAACTCTGACCTCTCAAACTCTCAAACACTCAAATGACACAAATGAGTTGAAATGAGCCATATTTTCCTATATGTCGCCCTTTTCAATTTTTTTGAAGGAACATAATGAGAGCTCAGAGAGCCCATTTGCAGAATCGAAAGCAACACAGTGATCAATACCTCATAACACCCAAAGGAGACTCCACACATTCACATCTCCAAAAAAATAATTTTTTCAGTTTCGACAAGTATGCCCTCTCTTAACATCTTTTCATTCATCACATTTTGTCAATATATTTGAATGAGAAATATGCTTTCACTTGGGGTATTTTTTTGTAGGTATTATATAGTACAACAAACCACCTATTGCCCCATGCAACGAAGGTTCCATAATAGGTATCATCCTACCCTCAACATGACAGAGTCCTAGAGAAACTTTTCATATCCTGACATCATTTCTCCACAATAAATCAACCATATGTTCCAAACACTTGACCATGTTTATCATCTCCCCACCTTGCACATGATAAACATCCTCATTGGTCGGTAGAGCCAGTCCCTCCATGGTGTCCATCACTTATAGTAGACCATGCATCGAAAAATATGACGCCATGGCCATATCAGCTTAGTCCGGGAAGCACTTCATGATCATTCATCCACCATGCATCAAGTCAAGTTTTACCATATCAAAATAAAACCCCTTTCCCGGAGTACCATTTTCATAAGCAAGATCGAACATGCACCCTTTGCGTCTCACATTTGGCATACCATCCTCCCATCAGCATAACCCATCTGCGATATTTTCCATATGCTTCGTCATCCCCACAGGACCAACGATGGGCCCCCACCCTCGGCAAAAACACCTTCCTCACATCATCAGTGAGCCTAAGCTGTGCTTTTAAAATAGGTAGTTAAAGACTTTAAGGGTCAAAGTGGACCCCAAATGACATATTGATGGTGGATATATTTTATTAAATTAGGTTAATAAAATAAAATAGAAATTAATGTGAAATGACTAGATTATGATTAGATATTTGGAAACCAAATCCATGAGGATGGATAAGGTTGTAATACTTCCAAAAATACATGGAAAGAATAAAGAAAATAATAAAATTATGTTGGAGATAAAAATCTAAAAAGTACATTGGTCAAGAGGAAGTTACTGAGATGAGGTGGAATAAATATAGAAAGAAGAAAAACTAGCTCCAAAAGTACCTTTGTGGAAGAAACGAAGGTAAATCCTAGGAAAATAGAAATACATCATCCTGAATTAACTAGACGCAGTTAAGGGAAATAAGTTGGGGAAAGCATGCTTATAAAATCAGTTTCAGGATAGATAAGAGGTTGTCTATCTTTGGAGAAAAATATCTCTGCTCAGGGGTGAGCTGTGGAGAAATAACTCTAAAGTTGGGAGGCAACTAGTCAAACCTAAGGGGTACACACATTTAATTCGGAATAGTCTTTGACTAAAATATTTAATGTTGTGATGAACTACTGGAATGATAAAGTAGCCATGCTAATATGAAAATTCTGAGTTTAAATTTGTGTTTAGAAACTAGAAATTATGTGAATTATAATTATATAATACTGGTCTGTATATTTAACAGAAATTACTATAGAAGTAATAGTTCATTCTATATAGTTGTACAGAAATATTTTGCAGAGGAAAAAACCTCAGAATGTCTAAAACCCGGTTATGGGTCTAGATATGAGGTTAGGTACCTCACAGGAAACTAAATTCCATATTTAATTTGGTTTAGTATTCTATTATCAAATGCACAACATATCTAGGAATTCATTCTGAAATAGAAATTAAAACACAGACATGGAATACGTAGATATTTTACCGATAAAGATATGTTGCACTGTATAGTAACTATTTTATGTACTAACTAGACGAAGATAAATCAGAAATAAATTTAACATAGATATGCATATAATTGAATTGTATGGTTATGTTAAAAGCAAAACTGGATAGTATCTTGGTAAAGAGAAAATATTGAAATAGTGTATACTTCATTAAATCTGAGTAGAAGTTATTTATACATGGGTATTGAATAACTTCAGAATATTTCTTTCAAGTTTATATAACGACATGAAAGTATAGTACTTGTAATATGAAACAATAGTATATAACATGATAGAACAAAGTACATAAGAGGAATCTATAATGATAAGAAATTGAGACTTCTTCAGGTATGGTTACAATTACAACAGTATAACAATGACAATTGTGCCTATTATTATAAAGAGAATTATGTATTGTGCTACCAGTAGAAATATAGAATACATAAATAGAAAATAATTCAGACATATATGTAAACTGAACTATTTTTCCATATGAACCATCTAGAAAAGCAATTGCGTACAACATATTGAAAATATCTTAATGCAAGAATAACTATTAGTTGGAAATTCCAATTCCTTAATTTGAGATAAACAACATTTGTAGAGGTAAATCCCCTCTACGGACAGAGGTGATCCCTACTAGCCCAGAACGGGTCTAGCAACAATCGTAACACGCTATGGTGCAGGTCCCTAATTGCAACAAACCAACTTGCGAAGAAGGCTTACCTCGAATCCAACGCTGTTGTTTGTAGAGAAAGTAGCACTCCCGTTCCTTTGCTCCGGCAGATCACAATCCTCATGCTCATCGCGATCGAACACCTGCACACGCAAGAAACACAACAAACACAAGCGTAAAATCTGATATATACAATTATGCGTCAGTCGAGGATGGGGACAAGCCCCTCTCTTCTATCTTCAATCTCCTTGCTATTGATTTGACACTATGAGGACTATTGCTGACATTATTTAGGCTATGAAGGCTCTTGGAGATTAGCTTGCAAAGGAAATAAAGCGAGCTTATATAGATGGTGGAAGGGGGAGTTGGGATCCCTTGCAATCATGAGATTGGCCCTATCATCAAGGAAGCTTCCATGAGAGGTGGAAAACTACTTCCTCTACATGGAAATCAGGAGCAATGACGTCCCAACTCAATTTAGAGACTGATTCAGGAGTTGGTTAAAGTCAATCTTCTGCCATTTATTTTTAAAAAACACCCTTTATTAAGCCTGGCACGAGTGTGACTCTGAGACAGATCGCCAATTGGCGCTCCCTCTTTGAATAATTTCCCCCATTGGCGCGGGTATAACACAGGCTAGTCGCGCCAAGGATGAAAAGGCTATTTTTAGGGTTTTTCACAAGGATTTGTCTTCAGGGCAATGAAAGTACATGTTCAGGGGAATGCCAAGAAAGTGTTTTCAAGTTATGTCACTGCTCACAGGTCAAGGAATGAGCCCTCCAATGTGCGGGATGGGGAATTGCAGGGATGGTGAAAAATTTCTGTGTAACAGATACCCCCTAAAGCATGAGGCCCGAAAGAGAGAGAGGGGTGAAACACTTTACGAGAACGTGTCCAACTGAAAACACCGCTGTCGGAAAACCTGCGTAGATAAATACAACTGATATCTCAGATACATGATATATATGTGGTATGGGCGTAGCCATCCATAACAGAGTATACAATAATCCAGATCTAAGGTATGGACGCAGCCATCCAGTGAGGATCGATAAATAGACTCAGGTATGGTCGCAGCCATCCAATCAGTGAGTCATGTCACTAATCATAATAATCCACAAAATCGTAGCCTGGATTATAACATACAAAATCCAGGTTCTTGCGCTCCATCTCGACCCGAACAAAGTACAAGTTCAAGCATGCGAATATATGAGCTGAAGTCGAACATGCGAGAACATCGCCTGATTACCAGCTAATGATGAAAGTTGTTAACAAACGCAAAAGGTCCCACCAATAATGAAAATGGCCCTCGAGGTACTACAGGTACAATCTACGGCATGTGAATCAGTGACCTGGCGTCGAACACTCGTAGAATCACTCGATCGGAGGCCAATAATGAGAACCTCACGTCGAACGCGAAGAACCTGCCATTGAGGCATGCCGGCTCCAAGGTACCAGAAGGGAGTCTCTAGATCGAGATTCCTAAATAATGAGAATTTGAAGTCGACGAAGTACCTTGATTGAAGGTGGGCCATAGTGTTTCCCATCATCGACATGAGACAAAGGAACATAATATATTTGTGAATCCTTGATCGAGATGAGAATCGAGAGGAAGGTTGAAATTTTGCGAGGAGAATTCGACTTCTCTTGAACATATAGGCGACACGGCAGTGGATTTTGAGTATTTGACATCAAAAGATTAGAGGTCATGATGATGAGGCAAAGAGTAGATGAGAGAGGTAAAGGATCACCCAAACCCACGGAGGCAAATTGAAAAACGAGATGAGATGTCCCCAACCCGACACGAATGTAGACAAGTGCCATGTTAAAAAACGACATACTGCCGACATGACAATGAGGCTGGTTCCATTTTTTCCCCACCATTTCTGGCGAGTACCCCAATTATTTTTGAAAACAAGCTTGAAGGGGATAGCATATGCTTGTCATATAAGTCCGTCCTTCGGATGAATCCATCCTAGTACATTTAACGAGCCCTAGGAAGGAGGAACTCGAATATCGTCATTACGACTGGATCCGATGTCATCAGGGTTTAACGAGTCTGACAAAGGAAGAACTCGTCGTATTTTCATGTTTAGAGAGTTTGAAAAGACAGCGGAAAAATAAACTCCAACAGTCCCTTTTCGTAGATAGTTCCTCAAATCCGAAAAGGTAGAAAACTATGTTTGAGGAAACCTCCTAGTCGCGATAGGCTAGGGTATTCCTTTGTTGTAAATAATCTATCCCAGCCCGAAAAAGGGGTAAACGTATACTGGGTAGATGTCGTTTCGTGACCACTTTAACGAGATCGAAACGACAAGGGCCTCGGAAATCTTTTCATGTTTAGAGAGTCAGAAAAGATCTGAAAGATGACTCCAAAGTGACTTTTTCGTGTTTTTACCGAGTCCGAAAAAGTATAAAATACAACTCATATCACTGCCCAAGTCGCGTAAAAACCTGTTGCTGCACATAAAAGCAAGTGTAAAATACATTTTTGACAAAATATATTAAAATACTGAGAAAAATGACATTTAAAACCTAATTTTTGACCTGAAAAGTTATAAATAGGCTTCAAATGGTAAAACAAACTTACTTTTACTTTTTACCTTACTTGGAGAGCAACAGTGGTTTGTTTGTGTGCAAACTTGCGGCGGTGATTGCGACTGATCCGGGACATCATTCAGCTCCTCGTTTTTTCCAGGTAAAAGGCATTCCCTTAAGCTCCATTTTAATCCATTTTTTATTTGTTTCCATTATACAGTCGATCTCTGGAGGAGGCTTTTAAAAATTTTAGGGCTCCATCTAGATTTTCAAGCATGATAGAGATCTAAAAAGGGTTTTTGATCATGTTGATGCAGGTAACCAAGCACAATGGTTATTGAATGGAAGGAGAGGGAACATGGGGAGGAAGATGAAATGGCTATGGAAAACGAAGCCTGTATGAGTGCACTTAAGAACTGTGGACTCAAAAAATTCTTCCTTACTCCATGTTTACGAGCTCAACCTGAGCTGCTACAGTACTTGGTCAGCATATGGGACGAAAATGAGGAAGTATTTCAACTTCGGGACCAAGTGTTGGAACTTGAGGTTTCCGACGTATATTTCATCACCGGGCTGTCACGGAGAGGCCCAGTACCCATTCTGACGGGCAGAAGACCTTCCGGAGAAAAGATGGAGCAAGTAATGGTGAGGGTGTACCCAGGGGCACGAACCGGATCGGGAAGCGGGAAGGTGGAAATCCACACTGTCCGTGATCTAGCACTCAGAGTGGTGCTACACACCATTACGTGGGCTGCAGGATCGCAGGCACCGCATGAAGCGACCAAAGCCCAACTCATACTAGCCTTCGAGTGTATGAACCCCACATTGTTTGATTGGGCTATTGCAGTGACGAGAAATATCAAGAGGCAGCTGACAAGATGCAAGCAAGTCAAACTAAAGAAGTTTGGCTACGGTTCCATTTTGATGTCGTTCATCCTGGAACGACTACCCATTTTCCAGGGCCAAGGGGCCATAGTTGCTGAGCCAGTACCAAGAGAGCCGAGGATGGCTCGCTGGGCAGCACTTATGCCCAGGTCAGGAGGAGGCCATTAAATGTCTTGGAGGCCCGAGTTCTTTGGGTGGTTACAGTGACAACTGATCATGGTCGAGGATTGGCCCTATGCTGGGATCGATTTCACCGGAGATCCCGATCTTCCGCTCCTGGAGGGGGAGGATTGGGATGAGGAGTTGGGTATGATACTCTTTTTTATTTTTTATGTATTTATGATTTTTTGGGTAATACATGTCCGTTCTAATGACACTTTTATGTGTATGCAGATGTCGGCCCAGAGAGGTCTGTGGGCATGTCGCCCATTGCGCGGAGGACCCATGTCGCACATGACCCTCAGGTTGAGGGTGGTGAAGGTGGCGAACTGATCCAGAACTTGGAGGGCATCACCCGGGGGATCTCGGACTATGCACGGCTAGCAGATGTTCCGCTAGCATACCAGCGACACACTGTGGGGGTGCCTAGTCGCCTCCATCGACTACTGAGACGCTTAGTGCGTGCGGTGGCTTGTTACCATGAGCACCATGCAAATTAGACATCTAGGGCTTTTCCTGAATATTTTTTGAGAGACATGTCGTCTCCCGCTGTATTAAGATGAACATGTATATTTTTTGATTTCATGTGATGCACACTATGTAAACATTTTGACACACACACACAAATATATATATATATATATATATCTATATATATATACCTATTTCTGGATGGATCTCTTTACATGTGATGATGTTCTTGTTTATGCTATGAAAATGTCTAATACAACGTTATCTTGATGCATCAGTTGCATAACAAATGACCCAATGAAAAAGTTCACATAATGTATCTAATCACACATTTTATTTTTATGCAAGCTTAAAAGCACACATGAAAACACACATGCAAACTATGCTTGGAAATGAGTTTTATTTTTATGCAAGCTTAAAACACAAACTATGCTTGAGGAAGACGGGCATGCCCCTAGCATGGTGTCTCAATTCGAGGTACATGCCCCCCAAGCTTTGGTCCATAGGAAATGGAAAGATTTTAACTAAATCTACCAAAACTCGAATTGAACAAGCTCATGTTTCATTATTTTAACGAGGTTGACACACTTAAAGAACTATCCTCGTAGCCACTTGTTTCATTGTTTTAGGAGCTTGGCACAAGAGGAGGAATTGTGCTCCGGTGAGCTCAACGGAGGACGCTCATGAGAGAGATGATCATATACATCGTGCTCTAGACAATCGAAAATTGCCCCTAGGCTGGGCATGAAGGAGGAACGATGATGTCCATCGCTCCAAGGAAGCTCCTCAAGAGACACTGTTTCAACAATGGCTTCGTCAGAAGGAAAATTCTCTTTAAGAGGATCAGGCGAGTTGGCCTCACCGAGCCAGGGGGATTGAGAATAGATATCTAAAGCCATGCTCGAGGGAGAATGTTAAGGAGGGGGAGGATCAGATGCGGCAACGATTTCATAGTAATTAATATCTACTGGAGTTAAGGGCATCGATTCTCCAAAATCAGTCACCTTTTCAGGCAAAGGGATAATCCATGGGTCATCAGACCTAGAGATCATATTAAATTGAACGGTGTGCGGTGGTGGCGCGGGAAAAATACCCATGAGGACAGGGTCCTTGAAGAGACCGAGTCCTACACTGTCAGGGGGATTGGGGATCTTATCCACGTAAGGAACATTGTTCTCAAAGGTGGAGGTGAAGAAAGACAACTGATCCACAGTAACAATTTTTCCCTCATGAGGGAACTTAAGAAGTCGAAAGAGGGTGGATGTCATGCATAGCATAGCGTGAGTCCAACTGCGACCGAGAAGCAGGTTGTAGTTAAGTTTGGCGTCAACCACTTCCACTTCTACATTGACTGTCTTCCCCTGTAATGTAATCGGAAAACTCTCGAGAACACCCAAGGGTTTGGATTCCCGACCATCGAATGCCTCTAAGGCATTGGGGGATGATGACAGGGCCGGAGAGCCAATGGCCTTCCAGCAGGCGGGCGACATGACACAAGTAGAAGCACCCTCATCCACAATGACCCTATGGATATTGAGACCGTTGATCCCGACTTGAATAACAAGAGCGATTTGATGTGGAAGCCGGGGGGGGAAATTTTCTAAGTCGAAGGTGAGAAGATTAGAATCAGTGGGATCAATTCCACCGATTGCAGACAATAAAGCTTTCTGTTGCAAAGGGCAACTTTGAAGGACTTCCAATGCGGACATAGCAGAAGGCGCCTGTGCCAAATCCTCAACAATACTGTAATGCTGAGCGGCACAGGCATTTGGATTGTAGGAAGACCTTCGCAGAACACCTATAGAAGGTGGCCTCAAAACAGGTTCAGTCGTAGGCTTCTCAATTTCTAAAGAATCGGAGACAGGTGGAGGAGGTGGGCCATCCACAACTTCCTTCCCAGCTGGCTGACGCGATCCAGCATAATCCTTCTAACATGTAGCAATGTAGATAGGTGCAGTACCATTCATCATAAAGACCTGGGACCCAAATGGTGCAGATGGTGAAGGCTGCTCAACCATCTGGGTTTGCTGAGATGGGAACGGTTCTTTAAGAACTGCCGGAGTCCCTTTGGAGCCTTTGAGAAGTTGACTAATTTCAGATCGTCTGGGACAATCCTTGGTATTATGATCTCCTTCACAAATAAGGCAAGGGTCCTTCGGTTTACGTTGGGCACCGTCATTAGTACGAGGTTTAGAAGACACTAACTTTGGGGCGTTGAGTTTGGATTTTCCTTTTCCCTTATTTTTTCCTTTGGAGGATTTTTCCGTAGGATTAGCCTGAATGGCGTTGACCTCCGCAGTTTTGCCAAAATCTGGGGGGGCGAGAAGAGCAGAATTATTGGAAGAATTGGACTTCTGCTTCCCATTCAAAGATTTTCGAGAATTTTGAGACACGGAACCAATAACACCATCCACCGCTGGGGTAGGTGGGGATTTAGAGGTTCCTGGGCGTGTAACATTAGTCAAAATATCATAAAGCGTGCCGGACTGAGAGTATACCAGATCGAGATACTGGGCATGCGCAATAGCCTGTTCTTCAGTCACACATGCCCCCATAGCAATATCTTGTGTGATTTTGTTAACGAAGGATGTGGTGAACCAATGAGTTAGTAGTTGATCAGGTATATGAAACTTGATCAGTCTACGATGACGTCACCACTCATGTATGTGATCCGATATGTGGGTGGCTTTATCCTGCTTCAACGAAGTCAGGAGATGCCTCCCAGCTTCATAGCGAACCGGTAACTGAAAGTGAGTCAGAAAAGCCATTGCTAAAGTATTGAAATCTTGAAAGATGCCACGGGGTAATTCAATATACCACTTAGCGGCAGCACCAGTCAGAGTGCGCTAGAAGAGGCGAAGGCGAATTGAATCATCCACCCAAGAGTTGGACGAACACCAAAGATGGTAAGTCATTACATGAGCTTGGGGGTCCTCTCCAGCTTTACCTTCAAATTTTGGGCAGTCGCCGGGTACCTTGGTCGGAACCGGAGGCCAATAAGGATTGTGAAGAATCGGATCATTGGTTAATTTAGAAACGTCCAGTAATTCCAAGGTAGCCAAGAACGGCAATTGCAGATTGAACGGCATGCCAGGCCCTCGATAAGGACTGGTATATGTACTCCACACTGGTTGAGAATATCCTTGCTTCCATGGGTTCTGTCCGGTATGATTCTGACCGTAGGGGGTATAGGGTGTATAACTAGTCTGATTCGGTTGCTGGTAACCAGTGTACGGGGCTTGATAAGCAGAGTATGGACCCTGATTGTATGTCGGCCCCGTTTGAGCAGTCTGCAGATTTGGCTGCTAAGTATAGGTGTAGTCAGGTTGTTGAGTGTAATAATTGGAACCTTGGGGCTGGTTATAATTGGATCAGTATTGACCATGAGAATAGTAACTGCCTTGAGGTTGAGTGGGCTGCTGATAGGTGGGACCCTGATGAGCCTGATAATTAGGACGCACCGTTTGATTCGGCTGCGGTATGGAATAAATCGGTTGTTGGGCAGGGTTGACAGAATGTGCAGGCTGGCCTGGTTGGATAGGCTGACCTGGCTGAACAGGCTGCCCTGGTTGAACAGGTTGACCCAAATAAACAGGTTGTGCCGGTTGTACAAGTTGACCTGGCTGTTGTGGAACACCAGGTTGTGTCGGATGGACCGGTTGGCCTGGTGGAGGAACACCGGGTTGTACCAGATGGACCGGTTGGCCTGGTGGAGGAATGGAGCCAGGTGGTGGCTGGTAACCAGTTTGACCTGCAGCGGGACCATAAGATGATCCTGGCTAATGTGCAACGTTTAGACCAAGAGGATACTGAGGTTGCATGGGTTGGAAAGGTTGGACTTTCCCCCCAGGACCATACACGAGCCCGGGTTGGTACCCCGGTTGACCTGTGAGTCCTTGAGGTTGCCCCGGTTGGACTCCAGGAAGAGGTTGCACGAGTTGACCGTATAATGGCCCCTGCTAGCCCGCAAGGTAACCTTGCGGGTCATAAAGATATCTAGGCTAGCCCGAAGGTTGGCCTCGAAAAGGTTGTCCTTGCAGGTTATAAGACTGCCCAGCCTGGTTATACGGTAAACTCTGAGCATGAATTTGAGCCTTAGGAGCGGGTAAACGTAAAGGATTCTCGTACTCATCGTACTGATATGGAAAAACGTACACGGGTGTACCATCCTGTGCATAATGCGAAAAATATGAGCGGTTGGGATCTTGAGATGATTGTCCGACCTCGGGGTTCGATTGTTGTAAGGACAATCGATACTCCTCAGGAGAAATGTTCTCAGGCATAGCAGAAGCTATATAGACATCTTCGGGAAGCGATGTGGTCCTTACGAACTGAGTGGTAACAGCAGGTGTAGATGTAGCCACACAAACAGTGGGCCTGACGGGTACAGAAGTGACCTGAGGGGATGACGTAACGGGTGTCCTTGGAGACATCCCCAGTGAAGGAACGACCAGCCTCATATAAGGAGCTGATACCCCCATAGAGGTAGCGGCAGTGATAATCTGACTTAAGGATATGTACCCTGCTGGTAGTGAGGGACCGGGCGAAGACATAACAGATGATTCGGGGTTGTCTTCTGGGAATAAATTTCAGGTTACTTCTAGGAATAGCTGGTAATCTTCACCAGACGCGGGGATTTCCTTGCTAGGAGAATGGTTGGATTCACTCATATTTGAACCTGCTGCTAGATCTCGTAACAGACAGTGAGGACTAGGAGGAATAATAGCAGCTAAAAAAGGAGAACCCGATGTAAGAGGAGGGAAACGTTCCCCTACTCCAAATCCGGACCAAGGGTCAGATAAGGGCCAATTGAACTCAAGTGTTCCTCCAAAGGGAAGCTCAGATAGAACTGGTCCCCTGTCGAGAAACTCGGAAACAATGGGCTGCTGATGCTCAGCAGAGGATTGCAAGACCTCTGATGAATCGTCTATATATGGACTACCAGTAGAAAAAATTGAAGGTTCCGCCACTATGACAGTAACGACAAAAGGAAAATATCAAACACAACACACGAGCTGAAAAGACTCAAGGCACACAATCAAACAGCCAACAAGAAAAATCTAACAGGGTGTGTGATTGCGAGTGAATTATTTTACGACATCGAAACTTAGAAACTTCACCACTTCATGTTTTAAGAGCCGAGAAACGGATGAAAGATGACTCTATCTCTTTCAGTTTTGAAGCAAGTGTGAAAGGACAAGCGCTTGGTGATATTTTCAAATTTAAGTAGTCATATAAGATCAAAATGACTGCTCAGGAGTACTAGGCAAAGGGTGTACCAAATAACCATGAACTGCAATATACACCTTTGTTTCAAAATGAAAGAGAAATCAACCAAGGACTTAACATACGTGCAGGCAATCTCCCCGAATGCTGTGTCCGGTGTATCATGGGTATAGGGCAGCAAACTCGACTTCCTATGGATAAAGGATAAAAACCTAGTGGGGTCTCCCTTTATATACACGACGGTACGGGGAGCACAAGTCCATACTAGTGCTGTCTAAAGCCAAGAGGTGAACGACAACTACTAGGTTTAAAGAGGCCGGAACACATCTCTAGTCTAGACCTGTAAATATTCCGTTAATGTTTCAATGTTGCCTTAGTGTAAATTGAATAAATTTTAATGTTTATCTTCAAATATGTTTTAGTTTTCAGGCCCTAGCGAGTGTTATGTCTCAAAATCTCTTAAATGCACACTACGTGCCATGGTATATCATTTCATTCGATGAAAGCTAATTACGAGAGACTTAAGAGCTTTACACACAACAAAAAAATGATCATACAACAACCAATGATATCTCTAATGCAGCTAATGGAAACTAAAATATTTCCTTTCAAAGTTACTAATCACTAATAACACCGAAAAGATTTAATTCACACTAACTAATCAAAAGCAAAAGAGTTTTTTGTTGTATTTTCAATGTTTAAGAGAAAAGTGCAAAATGAAAACTAATGAGACAAGAAATTTGGAAGTGATGGCCAAAGAAAAAAAAAATATCAATTCACTCAGTAAAACACTGGACATACCTCAAATTGACAAAAAGTCCCTCAAATCAAAAGGCACCCGAAGACTCAATTGAACCATGTAATCTAGGCCCAAAACGAGACAAGGCGGAATTCGAATGAAGAAGAAGCCAATCACTCAAATAACACAATAAAATGATAGACAACCACCAAACGAGTGCAGATAAGCAATCACAAAGCTGATTGAACAGACAGAAACCAAAAACTCCCAAGGGAGGCTCGACGCACAATAACACCTAGATGCCCTTGGGCTAAAATGTAAAATCGATAGAAATGGGCAAACAACCAAAGGATGAAGGTCACAGTCAGTCAAGCAAGGCTCCAGAACACTCAAGCAGTCGTAAAAATAAGACCAAACACCCATATCAGTCTCAGAAGGCTCAAAACACAGTAAACCCTAGCACCTTACAGGATTGGCGAGACTGTAAGGCAGAAACCAGCGCCAGAGTAGAATTGGCGTGAGTAATACACTGACAACATGCGCCAGTGAGCGCGACTGTCACACTGAAAAGCGCGCCAGCCGAGTTTACTAAAGAAAAATGAAAAAAAAGCAATCTAAGAAGCAGACCAGTGATGGTAAAGCTAAACAAAAAGCCAAACACACAGCAAGAGCCAGCCAAAAGAGCTGATCAAGCAAGTAAAGTCAAGGATGGACCGGAAAGACAAGACAATACTCCAAGTGTTCAGTTCATAAACTAGACCGGAGATTGACTGAAGTAGCATTCATCTACTTTTGCTAATGTAGAGCAAGAGCGTTTCGAAGGCTATCTGGCTAGCTTCAGGCTCCATTCGTAGTTTACAAAGAAAACAACAAGCTAACTCCCCAGCGGAGTCACCAATTTGTTGTAGAGGAAAATCCCCTCTGCGGACAGAGGCGATCCCTACTAGCCCAGAACGGGTCTAGCAACAATCGTAACACGCTATGGTGCAGGTCCCTAATTGCAATAAACCAACTTGCGAAGAAGGCTTACCTCGAATCCAACGCTGTTGTTTGTAGAGAAGGTAGCGCTTCCGTTCCTTTGCTCCGGTAGATCACAATCCTCACGCTCATCGCGATCGAACACCTGCACACGCAAGAAACACAACAAACACAAGCGTAAAATCCAATATATACAATTATGCGTCAGTCAGAGAGGACACAACTCATGATCATAATGAACAAAATGAGTGGAACCATAACCAATAGTCGCTTATCATTAATTCATACAAAGGAAAATACAACTTGGCTCTGACGCTGAATTCTCCTTCGACGGGTCGTTAGCAGAATACGTCTCGATAAATCTTGTCAAGGATGGGGACAAGCCTCTCTCTTCGATCGTCAATCTCCTTGCTATTGATTTGACACTATGAGGACTATTGCAACATTATTTAGGCTGTGAAGGCTCTTGGAGATTCTTGGAGACTAGCTTGCAAAGGGAAATGGCAAGCTTATATAGATGGTGGAAGAGGAGTTGGGATCCCTACAATCATGGGATTGGCCCTATCCTCAAGGAAGCTTCCATGAGAGTTGGAAAACTACTTCCTCTACATGGAAATCCGGAGCCAAATGTCCCAAATCAATTTAGAGACGAGTTCAGGAGTTGGTTAAAGTCAATCTTCCGCCATTTATTTTTAAAAAACACCCTTTATTAAGCTTGGCGTGAGTGTGACTCTGAGACAGAGCGCAAATCGGTGCGCCCTCTTTGGAAGATTTCCCCCATTGGTGCGGGTATAACACTGGCTAGTCATGCCAAGGATGAAAAGGCTATTTTTAGGGTTTTTCACAAGGAGATGTCTTCAGGGGAATGAAAGTCCATGTCTAGGGGAATGCCATGGAAGTGTTTTCAGATCATGTCACTGCTCACAGGTCACGGAATAAGCCCTCCAATGTGTGGGATGGGGAATTACCCGAGGCCCATTTGACAAATTCTTGTGTAACAAACACAAATAGGACAAGTTATGAATATAAAATAAAAAGTTACAGGCTGTACTCTGTGATATATATGTACATAGAGCTACGAGCAAGAAAAATTATACAGTGCTAGAACTGTGTTTCATAAGGGAAGAAAATGAAAATTTGCAGTATGGGGTCATAAAGTGATTCTGAATCTTCTACAGAAATGGAAGACCAACCTGAATAAGAATAGGAATATAATTAATGTTGGAGAAATTGTAGGGAAAAATATTCCATTACGAGTACCAGGGTATGCAATTACCTGAAAAAAGAAATACAATGGAATTCAATGTTAGTTGAAATTATAAACAGAAAATTGTTACCAAACAAAAATATAAAGAAGGAATATATATATTACCTTATCGACTGTGTAAATAGGAGAAGGATCTGTCACAGTGAAAGACGAAGTTAAATATATTACATAAATGTCGAATAAGGTAATTATTAAAAGAAATGAGAATGCAATATAAAATTTAGCTAGGGTCAGCTAAGTAAATCTAGGAATGTTTGAATAATGGGGATTTGCAACATCTCTTTATCCCATTAAAGGAAACTAAGTAGTAGTCGTAAACCCTTTTGATTTCTCTATTGGAAAACAGAGATATCTTAGTCTAGGAGATACCAGCAGACAAATAGAGACATGGGCAATGAAAAAAAAAAAAACCGTAACCTATAGTGCGTTGGAAATGAAAACGAAGTATGGAAAATAAAAATGCAGTGTGCTGTAGCAATTTCGAAAAAACATTCAAATGGTTTTCAACGAACCATATCATACCCTTTTTAATTCTCAAACACTGGTTCGGTGGGAGATTAACGGGAGTTGGGATTTTCCCTGGAAAGGTACAGCCAGTTATGGCGGAGGCCATCGAATTACAGTTCTGCGGGAAGGAAAAGCTCATGTTTTGCTCAGGAAACTCTCTGTGTTTTACAAAAACAACTCTGTCATTATTCAACAAAAGAAAAGACCCTAACTAATTCACAACAATAATGGTTTTCAGAAATAAAATGAGGATTCGTAAATGGGGAAAAAATTGTGATGGTAAAACTGTACACCTATGGAACCAAGTTATAATAATGCACACAACAGGAAGCCATTGTAATAAAAAGAATGGAAGTGTCCACATAAATGGGAAATTGCCACTTCAGATCTGATATGAATACAGAAAAAAATTTATACGAGGTCACGAAACCCACTATACAATATTTAAACATTAAGAGAGAAAGAAAAGTGGTAATGCAGTAAATTTTTACCTATAGATCTGAAGCACATAGTCGTGGCGAGAGGCCAGAGACGTTACCATGTGATACCAACACAACTTTGGTTCCATTGAATATAAATGAAACCGTCAAACATAACTACTCATTTCTAAGAAAATACCGATAGAGGAAAATGTGTTCTGATAGAACCACAAACTGAAGGCCGCCAATTGTGCTAAACATAGACAACAACAAAAGAAATTAGAATTTAAATGAACGAAAAAGTAGAAGCCATAAAACAAAAGGAAAACCCTGAATGTGTAATGCAGCCACTACGTGTAAAAAAGAAAGAAGGAGTTACCTGGATAGACCAGCAGCGTGTTAGAAACCCTGGTTGGGGTGCATAAATGGTAATTTGAATGAAATCCAGCTACAGGCAGAGAGCCTTACTATTAAAGGCAGAGGATTTTCGACCAAACGATAAAACGACTTCAGCAATGTGAATAGAGGAATTAAACCCTCATTCATTTTCATGTTTTTGGGGAACCCGTCTTCGTGTTTTGTACAATCCAAACCCATTTTTTATTCTTTTGGCAAGTGTACAAAGATTTTTTAGGAGAACATTCCCCACCCATCCACCCATTTTTCTCCCATGGTAGCAGTCCCTGATCACCCTTGGGTGGAGCATCACGCCTTTCATGCAAAGCCACCACAACATTCATAACCAGTGTTATCACCCAAAAATTTTAAAACATCATTTTGACAAGGTTACAAAATTTCAGAATCAAAATAGGGTTTTAGGAGTCAATTTAGGTTTGATCAAGGGAAGGTTTTAGTTTTTTTATAGTTTAAAGCTCATCCTTGGGTTCAAATTAAGCCTTGTTTAAAGCTCTTTCATGTCAAACATTCATCATTTTCCATTTGTATTTAATTTCCCAAATTTTTGTGTCAAAACTGTCCAATTAGCTGAGAAACCGCACCTTCATAGTGCCACCCGTTGAAAAAAGTCATTTGACACTATGAAAGAGCTAATAGTTTTGTAGCGCAAATAAGAAAAATTACACTACAGGCGCTATGAAAGCACGGTTTTATAACTGTCTTGTCAGTTGAGTTGGAAAATGTTAGAAACCATTGGTAAAGGGTAAGATAGTGGCATGTCGAGTCATGTAATGATGAAATTGAAGTACACACTCATGTTTTTAGTCATCATGGTCATTATAGGTTATGAATGAGGCATAATTTTAGTTGTGAGAGGACATTTAAAATTTCAAAATCTTTCCTAATTAGTTATTCTCATCCTCTTGCCTCCATTTGAAATGCCTGAGCTTTGAGTTTCAAGCCAAACCTATAGCTAGTTCATACGAAGGTTTTACTACACCCATATCAAGCGAGGCTAAGAAAGCTTTTCTGAAGAATATGGCAGAGGAAAGAAAAACTCACAGAGGAGGACAGTGCCTAAGGCATGAACCTGAAGACATGAAGGAAATAATTGAAGACCCAACAGTGATGGAAGCATTCAGAAGAGTAGGTTGCATATGGTTTTGTGAGAAGTTGCAGGGTTGCCACACATAGGTATCCAAGGAATTTTCCATGAATTTCAATGGAACAACTACTAAGGTCAGGATGTTAAGTGTGTCTATTACACCAGAGGTCATTGCTGCTATTACAGAGATACCAAGAGGTCAAGAAACTTGGTTCAAAGGTTTCAAATTTGATATGGAGTAGTGTAAAAAGTTCATGAAACCTGAGCACACAGACATGGACCTTAATAATGCTATCCCTAGAAGCTGCATCAAAGATAGCTACTCAAAATTGCTGCTCAACATTCAGAAATATTTTACCTGTGAAGGCATATATCACAAGGTTTATTCATATCATTTCAAATTGCTTCTACACTTCACTGGTAAGGTTTCACTTGATTTACCTTTTTATCTGCATAGGAGTCTGGAAAAGATGGCTGATAAAGTTCAAGAAAATTCTGAAGGGAGTGAAACATCATTATTTCATGATGGCTTAATGAAATTATTAATTTTAGATGAACTTCAGAAGATAGGCAGAGATTGGTCATCATTCTTGTTATTAATGGTTTTGAGCTGGAAACCCTAACTCTTGCAAGAAACCCTAAAGCTAAAGGAGTTTCATCATCACCAACAATAGAACCAAGCCAACCTATGGTTACAAAACCAAAAGCAACTGCAACTGAAGCCAAGAAAGCAAACTGAGAAAGGTCCAGAGAAAATGCAAATGCTTGATACACCAACTCTCCCACCTGCAAAACAGAGATCAAAGGTTGTCAAAGATGCAAATTAGAAATAAGATGTCAACAAACAGGGAACCAAAAGAGTAACTAGAAGCCAAGCAGTGGCATTAAAAGGAAATACAGTTGCTACAGAGGACAACCCAGTAACGAAGGGGAATCTAGAGGATATTCTTCATGCTATTGACATAGAGGAAACACCCATTGTCCTAGCTGAGTTCATTGGGGAAGAGGAGCATAAGCTGAGAAAATCCAAGTCTGAAATGAAGCTAGAGTTTGAGGGAGAAGATGCAGGTTTCATCTTTCAAGCAAGAAACCTTATGACTAGACATGCTAGGAAACTGATGGAAGGGAGCAAAGAAGTTCAAAAACCCACTGAGACAACTAAATATCCTAAAGAAGTTGTTTATCTTTTATCACCTACAGTGAAGCATACAATCAGCAGAACAGAGAGGGGAAAAGATGAAATGACAGAGAAAACAAAGTTTCAACATCTTGACGAGAAATTAAGGTTGGAAAACCAAGAGACTGCTGTCATGAAAAAGAGAGCTAGAAAGCACAGTTCCGAGAAAGTACAATTTAAAAGGATGAAGGAAATGTGAGAAGGACAAGTTGATTTTGCTTCTGAAAACTTAAGTAATACAAACCAAATTTTCAAATGGACAGTTCTAGCAATAAAAGCAGCTAAATTTGTCAGAATAGTAAACACTCATCTGAGAGCTACTAACAGAAGACTTAAATATCAGGTGGAAGACTTAGAGCAGTAGTTGGAGTTGATTCATGATGAGTTAAAGAGAAGAGGCATTAAAATAACAGTCATAGAAGAACCAATAGCTCAACCAAGTGTAAATGAAGAAGGAAGACCTCAAGAAAGCTAGAATGAAGTGGGTTTACAGTTCATATCATTTGTAAATACTAAAGATAGGTTATGTTTCAATTTTTTGAGGCAAACTTAGCTTTTACTTGGAAAATTTATGAAAACACTGCATACTCAGCAGTTTCATAGCGCATTCAGTGTAAAAAAGCAGAAAAGCGCTACAAAACTGTTGTAGCTGCTTTTCTTGCTTATTTTGATCAGTTTTTGAAGGGTTGAAGAATGAGTCAAGAAAATAAATTTGCTATGGAAGATGTATTAAAGGGTAATTAAAACAATGTTGGAGGAAAGAATCAAAGATTTGAAGAATAAAGGTTGAAATGGCAGCGCTACAGAAGGCATTATGAAACTACTGTGTTTTCGTAGCGCAGGACATTACAACATTTTTGAGCAGTGTTTAAAGTGATTTTAGATAGCTAGAGGCAAGGGAGGAGTTAGGGGACATGTTAAGCCAACTTCCAACAACCAAGGACCACGAAATGAAGAGTACATGATGGTCAAAATGTTCAAAGAATGCAAAAGATCTTATGCCTACAAAACATGGCACTGTTTCCTATTTTGGTGGAGGTCAGCAATATGGTCATGAAGAAATGAATTCCATCATCCAGATTCGACCATGTGATGATACACTTGGAAATGATGTAAATTTAAATAGATAAGGTTGTTATAGATAGTGATAAGGAGTTTGAGTCCTTTTTGGAATAGGACTGTTAAGGAGGATAGGTGTCTTTTTGTAATAAATTCCATGTTTTATGGTTATGCAAGGTGTCCAAGAGGTCCTTAAATTAAGTATATCGCCTAGAGGCGGATCATGAGTTTGAGTCCTTTTTGGAATAGGACTGTTAAGGAGGATAGGTGTCTTTTTGTAATAAATTCCATGTTTTATGGTTATGCAAGGTGTCAAGGGTAAGAAATTCGATGTATCTAGCCTAGAGGCAAATCTTCCCATGTTTTAAGATGCCTATTAAAGACCAAGAGGTCGAATTTGTCAAGGGTTGGACATTTTTGGCAAAACAGGCTTGATGTGAATTGACTGATTTTCAGCTAATACATATATTTTCTACTTGACCAACTTGAGATTCAGAAAGAGTTTCAGTGTTTCCTATTCTATTTGCATCTCTCATATGTTTCATTTTCAATGGTGTTCATATATATTACTCAGAATTCATCTATTTGATGCTCTGACTTCCTATATAAGTGAACTGATTGTGTTTTTACTATTTCATGTGTGTGTACCTTATGACTAAAAGTCTGATATGCCTCAACTTCCATGTTAAGTATATTCACTGAATGAATGAATTTTTTTGACTCCATAAGCCCAATGTATACATGTTGATGGGATTCTCAACCTATATCTATCATTTATCTATCTATTACCTAAATAGAGTTAGCCATCTATATTTTTATCCAAATCATTAACCCTTGAGAGAGCCCTCTCAGGCTGAGGAGGCTAAGCCTCAGTCAAAAGATTAGGTTTGAAACAGTTACATGAAGTTGACTGATCAAGCAGCCTATCAGATCCAATTTTGTGATAACAACCAACATATAGCCACCCTGGACGTTCTACCGACTCCAGGGATTTCCTCATCAGAAAAAGTTATGACTGCCGCCAAACTGCTTTTTTCATGCTCCGACCTTGGGCCATTGAACTCCCATCATCATTTTTTATTCATCCCTCGCCATCATGCCTATGTTAAAACTATCATATCAGAGACCCTAGTCCCTTACATCAGTGGATCTCTTGTTCGGCTAAGGCTTCCTTTTTTTCGACTTCAACACCCATTCTCCAAAAAGGAAGCAGTACCTTGGATGACTCCTCATCTCAATAGGGGCATCCTTAGATGGCACTATGGGAATCATCATTGCCCATAGATGTCATCGATCCTCCTGGAATTCGACTACAACACAAGCTTTCATGTCAAGATGGTATTGTATTTCACAACCATTGCACTTTGTCCAAATTCATTGAATACCTGTGCCATTATAAGCATCTCTTTCAATAATGCTTACACGGGAATGTCTGAGTCATACACCCATGCATGCAATGAGAATTTATATGCCATACCAAGATTATGGATGTAGGCACCACATTCAACCTATTTTAAAACAAAAAACGCCCCTGAGGGCATCAATAATCGTTGTCATCAACCTAATCAACAGATCACTACCATATCAGTGACACAGATTGAACCTTTATCTCTCAAATAGGATTTTTTAACTAGCCAAAGCATCACAAGCATGGGACATGCCCGCCTCATAGAAAAAATGTATTTATTGTATCATACTATCTCTTGTAGGTTTCCGACAGAACATGGTCCCTCTTTTACCCACTGTAAGGGGTATCCAACCTTGGGCTGTACACAGGTCTCTCTCTCTCTCTCTCTCGACATAGGTTACACATAACAAAAAACTATAATGTAATTTGGCTATACAGTTCTTCCTAGAACTCACGCATTAAGGGGCAACTGTTATAACTGGAAAATTAGACAAGCAAAAGACAACATGAAATGTCAAGAAAAAGGTTTTACAGGGCTGAGAAACATTATAGAATCTGGAAAATTCAAAAATCTCTAAGGTCCACAGGAAAAATGATCAAATTGCACACCGAAGACATAGGCAAAGTGCTCTCCGCACACATTTTTCTTCGATAGTCGCATTGGTCTATGCGGCTTTCCCTCAATAAGATGCGCGATCCTGAGCATGGTAGAAGGTCACCATCCGGGACCACTTGACACACTTCAGGAGAAGATTCTTCACTTAAGGCCTCCCAAGGAAAATCGCCTAGAGCCACCTTGAGACCTCAAGTGAGCACACAATGGAATCAACCCCCACTCTTGGTTCACTATCCACAAGTGTACCAAGAGAGGGAAGAAGGATTTGAATTTGCCTATAAAATGCCACCATGAGAAGAAAAAAATGAGAACACATTGTTATGCTGGAAAAATTTCGACAGAGAAAACTAACAGTGTGTTGTCAAGAGCAGAAATAGAGTTAGAGGATTCAGTTGTTGGCCACCCAACAACTCAAATACTTTAGGAGAAGAGAGATGCCTTGCAGAACCAACTCAAGGGTAAAGCCCTCTTGCATTGGGTATTAGAGCTCCATAGCTCTAAGGACCCACTCCAAGTGTGTAACTTCCTACTGCTTCTTTACTAATAAGAGCTAATAAGAGGGGATTAGTTCTCTAATTGGATTATTGGCTCGTTTGACTCAATTGAGCTTGTGTTTATGTTTTATTGTATTTTTGTTTCTTCTTCTTATTTGCAGCGTAATATGTTCCATAAACTAGTTTGTTTTACATGTTAGCTTGTTTCCACTAACTAGCTAACAACTATTTCTGCCTATTACCATTGCTTGTACGTTACAACCATTCCTACCAAGCACCGGTTTTTTAGTACACTTGTGCACTAAACACACCATAACACTCCATTTGCCTAAATTTTTCGTTCTTGGCCATATTATTTTCTTGCATGTTGAGTGTGTCTTGCTGCTGGTGGTGAATACTATGCTATATTATATGTAATCCCATCCTTGTTTCCTCATGCTCGGTTGCACATCCCTCAAAGACTGCCTGCCTAGTCCCATGCCCTTTACATCCTTTGCCATGCCAAAAATCTGGCCTTGGTATGCGATAGCCCCATGGCTCAGTGGCTGAGCTTCCCACCTCTGAGTTGTTATGAGCTTCCATCCAGGGAACAAAATCCACTCTCCCAAAAAATTTCACTAGGATCCTACAATACTCTCGTCCACCGGCTTCAACCCAAATCTGTGCGATGTCCTACATCGAAGGCACTCTGTCACCTTTTCCAATTATTAGCATAAAATTTAATCACAAAAATCCCTCAGATCCCCAGAATTTAACATGACCAACCTAATTCAACCCCTTGCCACCTTCTTGCTCAATTTCACTCTCAACACATCCAAAATCCTCCCCCTGACCACCAGACTCCCGATTACAGTTAAAATTTCCCGGTGGAAACCTAGAAGGGGAAAAAGCAGAACTCCCATAGGTCCCCTCAACCACCCAATATCCTATCTTAACAGAGGATCGAATCTTAAAGTCTTTCCCAGAATCCTTCACCCGAGAAAAATATGAATCCAGATGCCATAGGCCCCCAATGCTTCCAACTTTGAGCCAGATGTTGAACTGCTCACAGGAAAAAAAGGTTAAACCAACTACAAGCTTACTCCACAATTTCACCAACCGTGACTCATTAAAATTCCCAGGATCTCCAACTCTAATTCCCAAATTCGTCTCCCCATCGGCCACCCAGATAATGAAATAGAGTACTAACCGAACATTCTCTAAGCCTTCGATTTTGGACAGAGGCTGCCTCGTCGGAAAAATCCACCTGACCTTGCTAAAATTTTTTGGCTTTTTCTCATCAAAGGACCTGGAAATACTGCATAAATAGAGCTTCAACATGCCATGACTGAACTCACTCTACAACCACACCATGCTTCCATCTTCCCAAAAAAATCCATTATTCCTATGTACTTTGATTCAAACTCAAACCTATTACTACGAGGATTATGCCATGCCAACAGTGATTCCTACACCATGGGATTAAATTCCACCCTCGCTTTTCCGGATTTCACATACACCAACTTGAATGCGTCAACAACCTCCATTTCTCCTGGTCCAATATCACTCAACTATTCTACTCAGACATGAGGTGATGTAGGTGAATTACATGTGTGACTGAACATCATGCTCCGAGACTCACATCCCACATCCATGGAGAGTCTGCGACAAAAACCAACTAACAGACACAGGGATGGAGGCCCGATGGGGTAGGGACTGTGAGGGCCCATGGGGATGAGAGGGAACCAAGAAAATGGGGATGGATGCGAAGGATTCGAGGGAGGGGAGAGCTTAGACGTCGAGAGAAATAGACAAGGGATTAAATAGGCAAGGGGAGAGCCTTGGTGACAAGACTTATAGGTGAGGGGGAAGCATAGAGGACGGGGAAATCAAAGACACAGGGAAGGATAGGGGAATAAGGGAAGAGGGGACACTAGGATGAAGGGGAGAGGGCATATAAGGGAAAGAAAAAAATCATCACCAACATAGCATTGCAACCAAAACCTTAATATCCAAATTATGCATCCCATTGGAATTTCAACTAACTTTTTTCTTGATACTTTGTCTCTAGTAGTCTTTATTTTACCTTTGATTTTTTCCATTTGAAACAATTTTAGGGGATCATATAACTTCCCTCCTATCCATTCACCATAATATTCTCTTCTGGCATTAGGCAGGCCTGGTTTTCCTACTTATCCACTTCCTTATTATGCCCTCTAAGAATATGATAGAACCTGACTTCTTCAAGGGAGGAATCTATTCCTTGTATTATTTTTATAGTTTGATTTAGTTTGAAGTTTTGTGTTGAAGTATCATTTAGCATATGATTGATTATCATTAGGGAGTCTCCTAAGATTTTATGCTCAAATTTAAAATTTATCAGAATGGATCGAAACCAACACCAATGCGTATATTTCATCGTTTTATGCAACTCGTTTTGCTCAAATCCAACATCGGATGCTCCGATATTGCGTTCTGTCTGTTTTGAGAAATATTTTTTTGTTTTTGCTTTGGGTTGTATAGGGCTGCATAGTCATCAATCCATACTGCTGACTATACCCTGATATGGCAGGTTGATTTTTCTCCTTCGATGACCAGGTGCTAAAAATATCATAAAAATAAAAGTTGTGAGAGTGACTTGAAACTTGTGTGCTTGCGTAGATCTCATCATTCTGCATCCAACACAACTCGTTTCACGGAAAACCGACACCGTATGCTACTGGAAATGAGTTCTGTTCATTTTCCCAAACATGCAAATTTTGCAAAAAGGACAGCTGACTAGGAAAATTTCAGGCTAGTGGCAGGCTGCCACGTGGCCTCTTGTGATTGGTCGAAATCATTTTTTTTGGGCCTACCACTGCTTGACACATGGTAGGCTTGGAATTGTGCTGGTGTGGATGAATTTCATTGATTGGATGCTGGAAAACCACATGCTTCCATGTGGCCCAACCGGAGGCCACCATGTGGCAGCACGGGGGCCTCCAAAAATTTGTTTGAAGTTCAAATTAACCTTTGGCAGATTTGAACACCGGACCTCACAACAAACAACACAACGCCTTAACCGACCAGACCACCATGGTTCTTATTAAACCATACAAACCAAACACTATTTGAATGTTCATTGGGCAGATTTAGGGTAAGGGGCCAGGGCTTAGCCTCGACCCCCCCCATATATATATGCATATGAACCAAGGCAGAACCATGGGCGCAGAAGCGTGGTTGCCAATTTTTTTATTAAAAAAAATAATTCAACTGCCATGTTATTTAATTTAAAATTTGATTTTTTAAGGGTTAATGGAAAAACTAATGTGCCCACAATTTTCTCCAAAATTGCACCAAAATGGCGCTTGATTAGTAGATTTTGGGGAAAATTTGTAGGATGGTTCCAAGTTTTGGGGAATTTGTAGTGCGATTAGTAGCAAATTTAGGGAAACCCACAAATTCTTCATTTTTTTACCAATTTTGGAGCAGAAAGAGGCTAGACAGGTATTTTTGACAGTTCTGAAGCTAATGGAATAGGTTTTGAAGACATTGGAGCAATATAAACTGATTTAACCACTAGTTTTGATCATAATGATATAGGCCCAAGCCATTGGAAGCTGGACCAGAAGACGTAGCCCAGGAGGGGTGAACTCCTTCATCACTTGCTCTATTGTGGTTATTTTTATGGTGTATTTTTCTGCCATTTTGTACTGTTCAGATTTTAAATTCATGTTGTATTTGTATAATAATTTAACATAAAAGTTCATAAAACTCAATTTTAATACTTGCAATTTATACAACCTCAAGCAAATTTATATTAAGATCTCATAAAAATCAAGTTTGGTATCATAGCTTTGGTTTTCTTTGTTGATGTGAGGATTTAATTGTTTGCAAGTGTTTCAGATGCTTACAAGGTTGAAGCTCAAGAGAGGAGAAGAAAATTTTGTGGGTGCATGTTCTCAATTTGGGACAAGGCCAATGAGAGCACATTTGCCACAATCTCCACCAAAAATTCCACCTCAAATTGTACTTGAAGCTTTAGTAAGCATGTCTCATGATGAAGGAGCTGATAATATGTCAGAGGATGAGAAGACTTTCAGAAAAGATTTATTTGACATGATTGAAATGGTGAAGGTTCTCTATGAAGAGAGAAATTCAAGATTGTAGGGTGAAAGTTCCAAGCCTTCAAAAGGAGAGGTTTCTTGTGGAGGAAAAGGAGGAGAGGATGACAAGCCTTCAAAAGGAAATGGTGACAAAAAACCCTCTTCTCCACCATCATCTTCACCTCCATTCTCACCTTCATCTTCTTCCTCTTCCACAACAACTCTTACTCAAACACCTCCACATAACCAAAGGGTTCATGGTAAAAATCCCTTATTAAAACTTGATATCAAATTAAAACTGACTATGTATAATGGTGAAGTGAACGCTTAAATACTTGATATTCATTGGGTTCATAAACTTGAAGTTTATTGCAGGATTTAAAACATCAAAGATGATGAAACAAAGATTCAACTAGCTTCATTAAGGTTGGAAAGTGTTTCTTTGATTGAGTGGGAAGACAAAACACAATAGGATATGAATAAGCATGGTAAGGTCTCAACCTCTTGGATAGATTTTATTGTGAAACTTAGAAGACAAGTTTATCCATTAGCTTATATGCAGAAGGCTATTATGGATTGGCATAATTTTAGACAACTAAAGGGTCAAAGTGTGCAAAGTTACACCCAAGAGTTTAGAAGGTCCTTGATAATAGGTGTAGAATTGCAATCACAAGAAACTTTGTTGAAATATATTGGGGTTTTACATAGTTATTTGATGGATATTAACCTTATGTTTAATCCTACAAGTTTAGATGAGGTTTGTGTTCAAGAAACACATCTTGAAGCAAGAGGGAAAAACATTTCACAAGAGGGTAGCAAGAGACCATTCACAAGTGGAGACAAGGGTAAGAGTAAGCTAAAAGGGAAAGGAAAAAATAATGCATCCATCAAGAAGGAAGGAGAAAAATTAACATGCAAACATTGTTCCAAAGAGGGTCATGATGAAGCTCATTGTTGGAAGTTTCATCTTGAGATGAAACCAAATAAGTTTAACAACAAAGGGAAGCAAAAGACAACTAAAACTACACAACATGACTTAGGCTCTAATTCAGGAGATGAAACAAACATCACAACAATGGGAATCAAAGGTAAGGACATAGCACACACTAGCTCTTCAAGTTGTCCTAATGATACTCAAGATGAGAAAACGAGAATTGAAATTTTCCATATTCAGGTTATTTCAAAGCATACCAAAATTGATACACTCTTTGATAGTGGATCACAAGAAAATTTGATTTCTGAACACTTAATCAAGAAGTTAAAATTAGAGACCATTCCTCATCCAAGACCTTATCCTTTAGGCTGGATATGCAAGAATGAAAACTTACAAGTGACGAGGAAATGCATACTAATATTTTAAATTACAACAAACTTTCTTGATGAAGTTTAGCTAGATGTAGTTCCACTTGATATTTTCAGAATTATTTTGGGAAGCCCATATTTGTATGATAGGAAAGCTATTTTTCATTGCCATGAAAACAAGTATCAATTGTTCAAAGATGGTATTGAGTACATTGTTAGAGCACATCGACAAAAACAAAATATTTCACTGTTAATTGCCAGACAAATGAAGAGACTCATTAACTCTAGCAAGATTTTTGTGCTTTTAATGGTCAATCAAAAGAATGATGTTGAGAATGAAGATTTTTAAGGTTGTGACTCAAGATTGAAATTGGATTTGGTTGAGGTTGTTAACCAATATGATGAGATGTTTCAGGAGACTAAGGGATTTACTCCCAAGATGATCAGGTGCTCAGTGTTAAGCTAAAAAATGAAAGTGCTCAGAATCATTCAGAACCTGAATGACCGCAAACGAAGAATTTGACGCACTTCATTTCATAAAAAACCGACTCCATATGTGAAAGTTAGAGCCTGCTGTTCGTTTTCACAAACAACTAAAATTTGTGCATAATTGACAGAATGATGACTGGGCAACCTAGTCAGAAAAAAAAATAATATTCCCTTAATATTCCTTCAATTTTTCCAATGACACTATGACATGTGTCACTGCATGATTTTTTTCTAAGTTGGGTGACTTGTTGCATTTTTATTGGTTATTGGGGTGAGACAATGGGAAGAGGAAACATGGTGTAGCCAAGGGTCACCACGTGCCCCCTCCCAAAGGCCGAAATATAAAATATGTCAAAGGTCAAATGTATTATACAGTGGAAATTTTTTATTATGGAGGCCAGGCAGAGGTCGGGCTTAACCCCACAACCTCCCCCACACAAATGCAATGTCTTATTGCTACACCCACACACAAGTCCTTACCATACTTAGGAATTTGATTATATTTATATTAATACAATTGTATCGATGGGCAGAGGAGGGGGCCCACTCACAATAATTCCATTGTGCCATGACCGTGGTAGAGGCTCTAACTAAATGCACATTTAGTGCACCAAACCACTGCTTATCTCTAATTAAACTATACTTATCCAATAATTAAATCAGTCTTATCTTGGCGGCAGAGTTGGAGGAGTCTGTCATTTTCGGCGGAACTCCAAATTTGTTGGCATTAACTGGAGTTCTCTCTAGTTTTGGAGGAGTTTTCCTAGGCCAAATTGATTGAGCCATAAATTTTGCAAAATTCGACCATTTTTGGCTCAGAAAGAGTCTATCCTAGCAGATTTGGACATTCTAAACATGTTGGAGCAGGTTTCAGTAACAATAGAGGATTTTAAACAACACATTTTTATATTTTGAGCTAATACAGAGGCCCAAGACATAGAAGATGGACCAAGGAGATGTAGCCCAGGAGGGGTGAACTCCTTCATCAAAACACTGTGTTAATGGATTATTTGATGGTTTGCTGTACATTTTATTGTTGCTGTTTAGTACTTTGTTTTAATGTTAAAATCTCAAGAATTTAACATAAAAATTGACACAATTACCTGTTTAACACTCACAAACACCACAAGGAAACCTATGCACATGAAGCAAATGATCATCAATTTTTTATAATTCTAAATATGAAATTAGCAAAACAAAACTAACATTCAGATTCAGATCAAGGTGGTATCAGAGAAAAGTTTATTTTCTTGAAATTTTCTTGAGTTTTGTGCAAGTAGGGTTTTAATGGTTGCAAATTTGTGATGCTCACAAGGTTAAAGTTGTATAGAGGAGAATGGAAATTGTTGGTTGCTAGTCCTAAGGTTAGGACCAGAAGAGGGAGAGCCACAAGACCACCATCTCCACCCAAATTTCCACTCCCAACTGCACTTGAAGCACCTCAAGTTATATCTCTAGCTGAGCTTGAGGATGTACAAGCAGTACCAGAATCTGAGCTTGAATCCATAGCCATCATGTTAGGTGAAAGAGGGATTGAAGGTATTTCAGAAGAGGAAGCATTCAAGAAGTATTTCTATGACCTAACTGAAATGGTTAGGGTCCTCTATGAAGAGAGGAGCACCAGGATGGTTGGAGGGAATTCTAAGTCTCCACATGTAGAGGGAACCCCAGAAGAAAAAAAGGATGAAGATAAGGATTCAAAGGGTAGTGGAGGAAAGCCTCCTCCATCTCCACCATATTAATTATCATCCTCATCATCACCATCAACATAATCTTCCACTTCCACAACAAAAACCACCCATATTCACTCAAAAACCCCCAAAAGGAAAAACTCCCTTACTCAAATTGGACATTAAGTTTGAAATTCCCATGTACAATGGCGAGGTAAATGCAAAGAAGTCAAACAATTGGATTCGTCAATTGGAGGTTTATTGTAGAATTCAAAACCTTCAAGAATATGACATAAAGATCCAGTTGGCTTCATTGAGGCTAGGAGGAGCAGCACTAGTCTGGTGGGAAGCAAAGACTCAAGAGGAAATGCGATTCCATGGTAAGATATACATTTCTTGGGTTGAGTTTATTTCCTCAATTAAGAGAGGGTTTTTATCCTTTAGCTTACATTCAAAAATCCATTATGATTTGGCAAAACTTTAGGTAACTCCAAGGTCGAACCGTTCAAGATTATGCAGGAGTTTAAAGGCTTTGTTGTTAGGTACAGCAAACTTGAATTCCCAAGACACTCTATTGAAACACATTGGGGTTTTACATTCCTATTTGAAACACACTATCCTTATGTTTAATCCAAGCAACTTATATGAGGTTTTGTGTGCAAGACACACACCTTGAAGCAAAGGGGAAAGAACATTTAAGAAGAGGGTAGTAGAAAGAAGCTAACAAGCTATTCAAGGGTAAGGAGAAAGAGAAGGGAGGAAAATGGAAAAGAAAGAAGAATGCAAGTGTTAAGAAAGAAGGGAAAAAAATACATGCAAACATTTTTCCAAAGAGGGGCATGATGAAGCCCATTGTTGGAAACTACATCCCTAGCTAAGGCCTAAGAAACAAAACAATAAGGGGAAACAAAAAATGACTGCTACCACACAACATGATCTTGGATCTGATTCTAGTGATGAGACCAATATTACAGCCATGGTCACAAAGGGAAAAGAAGCCATACCAAGTACTAGTTCCTCAAATTGTCATAACAACACTCCAAATTAAGAAACAAGGATAGAGTTGTTCCATGTAAAGGTGATCTCAAACCATAAAAATATTGATGCTTTATTTGATAGTGGGTCACAAGCGAACTTAATATCATAAGAATTTGTCAAAAAGCTTAACCTTGAAACTATACCTCATCATAAGCCATATCCTTTGGTTTGGATAGTCAAGAATGAAAATTTACAGGTTACAAGGAAATGTATATTCAGGTTTTCCATTACTACAAATTTCATTGATGAAGTCGAGTTAGATGTGGTTCCACTTGAAATTTCAGGAATTATCTTGGGAAGCTCATATTTCTATGACAGGAAAGTGGTATTTTATCTCCATTAGAAAAAATATCATTTTCTCAAGGATGGGGTGGAGTATATTGTGAGAGATTATCGCAAAAAGCTTAACATTTCTTTGGTTAATGCAGGGTAGATGAAGAGACTAGTAAATGAAAGTAAAAATTTTGTGCTCTGAATGATCAAGAAAAAGAATGATATGGATTATGAAACTTTTGATGGTTGCGATGAAAAATTAAAATATGGTTTATTTGATGTTGTAAGTCAGCATGGCGAGATGTTTTAGGAACCAAATGGGTTACCTCCCAAAAGGAGAATTCAACATGAGATACAACTGCAGCAAGATGTTCCACTTCCAAAAATTGGCATGTATCACATGTCGATAATGGAGAGCATGGAAATCAAGAAGTGAATTCAAGAATTTCTAAACAAAGGTATCATATGCCCATGTACTTCACCATGTGGTTCATTGATTGTGTTGGTGCCAAAGAAGGATGGGACTTGGCACATGGTTGTGGATTTCTGTGCATTGAATAAAATCATGGTAAAGAATCATTATCCACTCCCGAGAATTGATGATTTGATTGATCAATTGAGGTATGCAAAGTATTTCACTAAGTTATACTTACGAAGTGGTTATCATCAAGTTATAATAGTTGAAGAGGACATTTAGAAAACCACATTTAAAACTAAACAAGGATTGTTTGAGTGGCTTATTATGCCTTTCAGTCTTACCAATGCTCCAACTACTTTCATGAGAGTTATGAATGATGTATTGAGACCATTTCTAGATGATTTTTTCATTGTTTAATTAGATGATACTTTGATATTCAACAAATCAAGAGATGAAAATGTCATGCATGTGAAAAAATTACTTGATGTTATGGGAAAAGAGCAGTTGTTTCTAAAGATGTCGAAGTGTGAATTTGGAAAGACTTCTTTAGTGTATTTGGGACACATTGTTGGAGTAGGTGAGTTGAAGATAGACCCCGATAAGGTTGAGGTCATTATGAATTGGTCCAATCCCAATACATTTATGGAGTTAAGAAGCTTTCTAGGGGCAGCACAATATTAGAGGAAATTCGTTGCTAATTTTTCTTCCATTGCAGCTCCGTTACATGCATTGAATAGTGTCAAGAAAGTATTCCATTAGTGAGATATGCAACAAAAATCATTTAATGCTTTAAAACAAAATATCAGTTCAACACCAGTATTGGCTCTTCCAGATCTTAGACAACCATTTGAGATTCAAACAGATGCTAGTGATTATGCCATGGGATCAGTTCTCATGCAGCATGGTAAGCCCATTTCATTTCATTCTGAAAATTTTAATGGTGCTATGACTAACTATCCCACTTGTTGAATCTCAAGAAAAAATCCCTTGGCTGTGGTAAGGAATTAGTGCTTAAGACATTTTATAAATGTATGTCACAATTACGATATCAAATGGCCTCTGTTTAACACCTTTGGAGTTTAATTACTTAATACCCTTAATAATTTGATATAATGAAAGCCTTCACAATGCCATAAACTATTGTTATTTGAATGAAATGAAAAGAAGAACTGTAAGAGAAACTCAAAATTATATGCTGAGAAACAGAATCTATCACTTTTAAGTTTAGAGGAAATCATGGAGAGAGAGGAAACTCGAAATAATATGCTGTAAACACAGAATCTATTACTTTAAAGTTTCATCAAGAGTTTGTGAAAAGAGAAGAGATGAAGTGAAGGAGCACCAATTAAGGTGCTTTAACTCTTAATCACAGATGTAATTAAGAGACCGGATGCTACATTACTTCACTTCATTCAAAGAGGAATAAACACAGAGCGAAACTTTAAAGACATATCAACATCAATAGGTGCAGGAAACTTGATCTTCTTTAATTAATTTCTCAAAAAATTTAGTACCAAATTAACAGTCATCCAGAGGTCCAAAAATCACAACCATTTTTCTTTATTTATATCTACTTAAATACATCAAAGTAGTTCATAACTGCTGAACTTATTGAAACTATTCGACTACATAAAATATTAAGATTACTTATGCAATCATACAAAGAAAACAAATAAAAACAAGAAATATTGTTCGTTTCGTTGAATCTGATGTTGTTGATGCATCCTCACGAAGTGCTGAGGTGTCCTTTCTGGTTATGATGCAACAACTGCATAATTCTATAACGACGCCTTGGTGCCCGATTTGACCCAACTGTCGTGCTTCCCACAATGCCACTATACATTCTTCTGCCCGACTCTGCCTATGCCTCTTTATTCATTGGTCGCCCCTTCGCATTACCTTATCGCATACACGGCTGCAATTTTATACAAACCCTACAGACCTGTGGTTTACGGGCCCACACATGACCTGACCAATCATAAGTAATCACACTTCGCAACTTATTCGATATCACATGCCAGAAACTATAACAAATAGCTTAAATGGTAAAAAATAATAATGCAGATGTGCGAAACTGCTTTGTTTGCGATTTAACCTCCATCGTTGATCTGCGCCCCAATCCAACAGTCTCGCTGTACTATCTCACATCGCCATCTCCTGTTTGTCGCATTGCAACCAAAATACTTGACCTTGCGAAGACTTAATGCTAAACTCTAAACCTGCCAATGTGCGATGTGCGCTGAATCGTTGTGCCAACAAGTGGCTCCTCCCTTTATCGCATCGCAAGTTTCGCTTCTTACTGCATCACAAGTTATTTTGTTTAACTTGCGAAGTCCTTAATGCATAAACTAAATAATCACTGATGTGAAATCGTGCTATGCCGACATGTGTCCATTTCGCAACTTTTCAAACTTAACTTTGCGATGCAACCTGGTCCATCCATCTCTCACTTTAATTCTGTGATTTAATCCTCGCCGTCATATCACCTCCTTTGGGAATCTTCTAAAGGTTTTCTGCCTTAACCAATTTCTTTGTTTCTTCGGCTATCGCCGCTCTATAGCTCCATATTCTCCACGCTACTCCCTGCGATAGTTAATTCAATGAACTCATGCAACTCCATCTTTCTCCATGGTGTTAAAACCCTCCTGAGATTTATTATGGTTATCCAATCCTTCGAACTACCTTCACATCTCATCAAAAAATATTAATGTACCAACATATAAATCAAAATTCTTCTTCGACATACAAAATTTTACATTTTCTAACATATATGATTTTTGGTTTTTTGAAAAATATTTCAAAGGTAAATGCAAATGAGCCACAACATCTGGCTCCACCTAGGGATAGTGTTTTTTTCCACGGAAGCACTAAGAACCGCATATTAGTGCCTTATCCATTGGGCATGGAGTAAAATATTTCTTTGTGACATATGAACAATGAGAAATCCGGTATTTACGATGGTGGAATTCTGACTTTTAGTTCTGGAAATAATGCTTTAGATACTGCCCATTCATAGGTAGCTGGATTGAATCTCCATCTAGATCTTCCAGAATGAATGTGTTATTTGACCTTGCCTCAGAGATTCTGTATGGACCATACCAAAGAGGGTCAAATTTACGATGCTTCCCCTTTTCTTCTCGTCTGGTGTCCCATCTTAGTACCAAATCTCCTGCTTGAAAGATAACTTATTTTTATTTTCTGTCAAATATACTTCATCTTTTCCTGATAAGTAATCAAGTTATCCATGACTTTGTTTCTATTTTCACTTGATTCAATTATGTTGTTCAATATTTTTACTAGAGCATTAGTTTCTCACTGAGCTTCTTGAAGGAAATAAATCACTGGTTTGACAAGCTGAGTAGGAAATAATTCTTGAGTCCCATAATCCAGTTCATAGGGAGACTTCCCAATAGATCTCTTGGGGGTCATTCAAACTGCCCAGAGGGCAAACTTCTACTTCATATCCCAATTCTTGTAATTCTCAGTGATTGTCTTCTTCAAGATTCTGATAAATGTCTTATTTGAGGATTCTCCCAATCCGTTCCCCTTGGGATGATATGTTTCAGAATGTGAGAAAGTTACATTATATGTTTGAGATAAATTAATGAAACGGGAAGAGTTAATTACCTGAGCATCATCAGTCACAATTTTGACTGGACATTTGATTCTGCTGAAAATGTTTTCCTCCAGAAATTTCATCACTACTTGGTCATTCACCTTCTTAGTGGGTATTGCTTCAACCCATTTTTTAAAGTAATCAGTGGCAGTCAAAATCCACTTGAGTTGTCCACTTGATGGTGGTTTGATCTCTCCAATAAAATCCAATTCCCATTGCCAGAAAGGTTCTTCAATAAATACCGGGATGAGAGGTAATGAAGCAAGTTTTCTCTTTTCAACAAAAAATTGACACTTTTGACGACTTCTGACCAGTCTACAAACATCTGCAAATAGGGTTGGCCAATAGAAACCTGACTTGATAATTTTATGAGCAGTGAAATTCCAGCTATAATTTCCTCCACACAGACATTCGTGATATTGTTTGGTGACTTCAATAGATTCTCCTTTGGTCAAATGCAAAAGCAAAATACCAGCAAGATCTTTCTAGTATAGATTTGATTCTATGATAACATATGGCTAAGAGTTGAGCTTGAGAGCTCTTTATTTTTTCTATTTAGTGAAGTTGGACAAGAAAAGAAATAGAGGTAATGAACAATATAATTATACCAATCATAGCACAAAAAATTGTATTGAATACATGTTTTGGACTTGTTTTGACCTTCTTCATTAATAACTCCATCCACTAGTGTCAACATATTGATTCCCAAGGCTTAAAAATTTGTTTCTGTCCACAAATTTGATAACCCATGTCCATTGACCCACTCTAGCTATGCATAACAAACAACCCTAACAACAAAATATGGCAGCCAATATCTTCAGATCAGCAATTAGTTGATCAAGATAAATTCTGCAAAAATCTAGATCTATGCATCAAAAGACATTAAGCAGTAAATAAAATGAGATTTCCTCCATGCATCCAATAGACAAGACAAGAATATGTTGAATGAATTTTATATTAAGGGCACCTGGGAGGAAAAAATAGAAGGATTTTACCAGTGCTCCTCAATGGGATGGGTTCTTGTAAGTCCTCAACACTTCAGATATAAAATTCCTCTCTCTTGATGGTGTAGAAAACCCAGACAAAAATGGAACTCAAAGAGAGCTCACAAGCAAAAGGATAGAAAAATATGACAATGGTGGTGGATAAAAGTCAGACCAAAAGTATAGATCTAGAGTGATCTTAGGCAACAAAAGGTGATGAATGAATGGAAAAACCATTATATTTATAACAAAATATTGATTTAGTCTAGATATTGGTGCATAATTAAAATATTATTAACCAAATCAAGATCCAACTTTTATGGAATATCTTATTATTTTTGTTGGAGGGAAAAGGAATTTGACTTGGGTCAAATCCCTTTATTTGTAAATAATAAATAAATAAATGATTTATTTATCATTTTAAGGATGTGGTTAAGTAATAATTAAATAAATAATGATTTATTTAACTATTTATGAGTGATTTAGTCAAATTTAACAAGGAATATTATTTAAATAAGGTTTAAATAATTATTCCTAGAAAATAATAAGATAAATAATAATTTATCTAATTAATTTTTCTGTTTTGGGTTAAATATGACCAGGAATATTAATTAAACTGTTGTTTAACTAATTATTCCTTGAGGAAAATCAAACAAATGTGGATTTATTTAATATTTCCTCATGGGGTTTCCTGTTTAGACCATAAACAACTTAATAAAGGTGTTTACTAAGTTATTTTTCATAGTGAAAGAAATTTTACTTAGGGTAAAATTGGTCTTACATAGTGTACTTAGGTCCATCTAATAGTAACAGGTTAGATGACCAAAAAATGGTGTAACAGATTTCCCCCCAGCGTGCGAGCGTTAGGAGCTAATCGTATGACTGAAGTACGTTGTAAGAACTCAATCACTAGACACCGAAGGGGAAGTCAAAGAGAGAGAAATATAAGGTAGACCGAAGCACTAAAGGACTAGACCTTCATGAGGTGAGATTTACAGGTGTGACAAGTCTCTTTTATGAGTGAGTACCTGTGCTATAGGCAGCGGGGGAGGCATACCTATGCCCGCTGAGACAAAGTACAAAGAATAGTGCGTCCAATAAACAAGGGACTGAACAATATAGTACATGCTGGCATAAACATGAGCTAGGTAAAAGATAACTGTGCTTGGGATAAAATCTAGGACTTATGCAATAATATCTAAGTACATGAGATACAAATACAACCCAAATGCCCCTGTAAACAGGAAAGGGATTTGAAAATATGACTGATACATGCAAACAAAAAGGCGCTGCAAGCGACTGAGGCCGACATCATCAAATATAGGAGCTGCATCAAAGGCTATAATGAAGAGGTCAATCAGGCATGTGGGGGGTTACCTGTAGGGCCACCCCCTCATGATGGCTGAAAACATCTTGCACACACCTGGGAATCACCGATATCAGCTGCTACATCACGAAACCATCAAGTATATGGATCTCGATCATGCTGAAAGGAGATGGAGCTGAGAATCAATCAAGTCAAAGGGAAATAAGGAGTCCCTTTGCCTGATTTGAGGCACCGAACAAGAGTGGAAGCTAGAAAAAAGGTACACCGCCCTCTAGACCTGTCTTCTGGAATGAAAGATCTGATGTCGATAGAAGGAGGTCTACCATAGGTGAGGCAATAAGGGATCCTCAACTAAGGCACGAGAGAAAATAGTAGGGTGAATGATAGACTGACACCAGGGATAATGATGAAATGGGGGGTACTGAGTAGCGGACGGATGACTTCCCTTGTTAGAGCATAAAGGGCATGGATGACCTGGGAATGACTGACATAATATCATAAGGGATAGGGGACAGTGTGACTGAAGGCCATAATGTGTGACATGAGAGAGGAACCAAGGAATGAAGGATGGAGGACTATAGTAGGATAAAAAGAGACTTGGGATAGACTCCATGAATGCGATGATGACTCAACTCGAATGCTCTAAACAAGGGCGACTCGATGATGTTGCCACATAGAAAAGGTCTGGTGGGGACCATAAATACATGAGTACATGATGGTTACTCACGACAAAAATTGATACGAGCATGGACAAGTATGGAGGCAAAGTAGTGCCCTAAGTACAAGTTTTGCAAGTGAAGAAATTTGATTTTTAGGAGTGGTGAAGTGACCCTTCTTGGAAAAAATGTGTCCTAGTGAAGTATCACATCACAAAAAACTAACAAATACCCATTTGAGGGCTCGGTGAGAGCTTTCCAATGGTATAGATGGTTTGTAAAACTAAGCTACGGTTTGGCCACAGTAGGTGAAATAAAAATCAAGGGTTTCTCTTCTAATAAGGAATTTTCCCTCCAAATTCACTCATTTGCATGTGGAGCTATGGTGAATGTAGAGAGGAGGGAAGGCCCTAAATCTTGCGGCGATTGTAGTGGAAAAACTGACTGTTGGAATCGAGATCCATCAGTTGTAGGTAAGCGGCCTAACCATACTATTTCAATTCAAGGGATTAAAGTTTCAAATTAGGCACCCAGAGCTCATGAACATGGCAGGTCGCACTTTTTGGGGTCTATTCTACGACCTGGGTAGCAGGTACTGGGTAGAAAACTTCGACCTGTCCCAGGAAATGACCTGAAAAGTGCGACCTGTCAGAGAAAGGGGGTTTCAGCGCTATTTTTTGGCTGAGATCTGGGATTTTTCTGGTTAAGGGGCATAGGTGCCCTCAAGCATGTTGTGGTCATGCGAAAATGTATGTAGAAGGGGGAAATCTAAACACATTTTATGATGTGGTGCACTATTTGTTTTCGTTATGGTTATGAAGTTCGAGAAAGGGAATGGAGGATTACCAATCTCTTTTGGTACTGCATATATGAAGCAAATGGACTAAGTTTCTGGATTGGCATACATGGTGTCACTATCCCAAAGAGTGGATTTGGAGATAGTGAACTGGTGCTCTCCTATAAAACCCATAGATTGGTCAACAAAAATGTCTAGGGGACTTGATTGCTGATTTAATATGAAGGAATGATGAGGGGTATCATCACTAGAGTGAACTAAAGTGATATGAAACTCTATAGGCTCTTCTAAATGGGGAAGAATAATGGTACTAGAGTCGACACGACCAGATACACTAGTAGAGTTGTGGAGAATTGTTTCTCCTGGACTCTCAAATATGGGTGCTCCCTTACCCAAACATTGGGTGTCAATGTAATGGCCATAAGGTGTATGTGGTTCAAATACATGGGTTCGATGTAAGGGGGGAAATATAAATTCAGGGGTGGTGACTACTTCCATAATGTCGTCATCATAATAGAAGATGGGGTGAATGGTGGAAGAAAGACCACCTGACGCAGTGAAGCTACTTGACTCATCATCATGAGAAGAGAGGTCCACATGTGCATCATCACGGAGGGTGAATGAAGAAAATTAGATGAAGGATCCGCTGATGTTGAGCCCAAGGTGATCACTGAAGGGAGGTCAGGCGAAATAGAAGGGGAAGGCCCAGGGGGGTCTTCCATCAAGGATCTCATAGATGATGACAGGTAGTGGACAATGGCCGATGACTCTGTCATTTCAACATCCAGAGGGGGAATGTCAATAGAAGTGGATGTGTCCTTTGGTTCTGATGAAGTGAAACACACAAATAAGGGAGCGGTGGACTCATTGCGCTTTCCCTCGAATTTTCAAACTACCGCTAGAGAAGTGCGGAAGTCCTCAAGGTGGGGATAGAGGTGGGTATAATGGCCATGGAGATCACACAAAGCATAGGGGTGGTTGGTGTGAATAGTCTTGGTGTTCTTGGTTGCAGTTGAGGAAGGAACAGAGGTTTCCAGGACTGTAGACTTAGAGAACGCGAAAATAACCATGGGCTTGAGATGAGGCAATTTAGGACAATTATGGGTGGTGTGACTGACAACATCACACAAAGCACAGGAAGGTGTATGATTTGGAGGCTGAGGAGGAGCATGGTTTGTCGGGGCAACCTTGTATTTTGATGCCCTCTTGCGAGTTTTTCCCTTCTTACCCAAAGCTGTCGCAATGGGAGGTGGTTCCTGTTGAGGTGACTGAGGCACTGTAGCAGTGGGAGAAGTCATGGGGACCGGTTGAACCGGGGTAAAAGCAAGATAAGGTTTGGGTTGACCAGGCGGGGTAGCGGCTGGAGGATCAAGGTACTAGACGAGAATCCCAAGGGTCAGGTTAAAGAGAGAGAGGGTAGCCATGACAGGTACTATGTACACTCCTGGGGGGGAGCTAGGAACAGTATCTGACCAGAAGGGTAATGGCCAGGTGGGACGACTCCAAGATGGTTAAGGCCTGGAGGAACCATTCTAGGAGGGTAAAGAGGCACATGAATACTAGCTACAGGTGAAGGGCCAGGAGGTGGAGGTCTTGAAGGCTGAATCGAATGGCTAGGAGTAGGCTGCGAAAGGTGCAGAGGCTGCTGAATAGCCGAAGTGGGCCACTTGAGGACAAATCGAGACGATTGCATCATGCAAAAATTCGATGAGCTGGGATCAGAGACATGGGGAGGAAGACTTGGGAATGTACCAAGTAATGAGGAGTCTTTGTAGAATTCAGGTGAGACACTGGTCAAAGGATCGACAATTTGATTATTGGCCATCGAAGAGATGATGGACTCAGCGGAGGTCTGAGACTTCGGTTTGTAATATGTCAACTGGTCAATGGTGAATATCTTTTCATTATGAGGGAAGGAAATCTTGCGGTGAACCGCAGATGGGACAACAGACATCGCATAGGTGTAGCTATGACCCAATAGAATGTTGTAATCTAAGGGGGCATCTATGACTTCGACGTCAACACAAACAATATTTCCCACAAGAGTAATAGGACAATTGTGGAATAGGCCAATGGGCTGGGAGGTGTGGCCGTCCCATGCTCAGAGAGTGATCATGGAAGGAGCCAACTCAGGTGATTCGAGTTGCTTCCAAACTGAAGCAGACATCATATAGGTGGATTCCCCCTCATCAATGATGCACCGAGAAATGTTGGCGTTCCAGATTTTGACTAGGATTTGGAAGGTGATGGAAGCAGGGAGAGGAGGATGTTCTGACCGGTCAACATCAAAGACAATCAATCGATCATAAAAAGGATCTACAGTGCCCATGGCAGATAGTAGAGCTTTTCATTGTGAAGGGCATGACTGGAGGAGTTCTAGCGTTGAAATGACAACAAGAGATTGCGCCAAATCATCTACTATAATATATGAATGGGTAGCTTTACCAAAAGCAACATTTCGGCGTAGTGGTCCCTTAGGGATATTGGTATGAACCTCCGCCTTAGGCTGAGGGATCTGCAAGGGACCATGAGGTGTCGAAAGAGGCTTTGTAGGGACTGAAGGAGGCGGCTCGGGGACAGATGTAGCGGGAGGCTTTTTGTACTGACGGGACCGAGTATGAAGATTGATGTATATGGTTAGAGGTTGATCAGAGTTCATCATGAGAATATGGTAATCGGAGGTACCATATGGAAGATTTTGAGTGGCCACCTGACCTTCAGGTGGTTGGGTAGCCACAAATCCTTGCTGAGGAAAAGGATTAGTAAGCACAGCCGGCTGAATAGGCGCAACATTGGGAGGGATGGAAGGGGAGGCTTGCTGTCCTCGCAATGTTGCTTGAGACTCCCACATCTGCTTCATTTGTGGTAAAAGAGGACAATCATGTGTGTGATGACCATAAACACCACAACAAGAAAAAGGCTTTTTCGTGCGAACAGGCTTGTCCTACTTGGGCTGAGTGCCCTGTTGCTGGTTAGAGTGTTAGGAGCATTATTTTGAGGATTAGGTCCAGGATTATCAGGAGCAGATTTATTTTGAGTGCATTTCCTCTTCTTTTTGGAGGGAGGAGGATTAGTCATGCTCTGTTGTGCATACACCAGCCCCTGAGGGGGCGGTGGCTACTATTGCGATTGTTGAGAAGGCAAGGGAGGAGGAGGTGCTAATGCTGGAGGAGATGGAGAACCAGGCTGTGGATATGGATAATAAGGAGGTTGGGTAATAGTGTGGTAAACAGGAGGTTGGGAAAAAGGAGGAGGCATTCCGTATCCTAGATACATGCTACCAGGAGGGGGAAAAGTGCAGGAGGTGCTGGCCCCCCCTTGAGGAAAACCATAGCTCATGGGGGGTTGAGCGTATGGATGAGAGAGAGCTCCAACGATACCGTCAGCAACATGAGATGCCCCCGATGTGTTGGCACTACTGGGTCTAGAAAGATCAGGTAGAATGGTATAAACATAACCCGAATGAGTGTAGATCAGGTCATATTTTAACACAATTTGGAGAGTGGATTCTTCGGTTTGAGGGAAATGCGATGCGACATATTTGCCGATAGGGGGAAAGAGAGATCTAAGGAACTAGTCCATGTAGACACGGTCTTTGAAGGGAGGGGCTCGACATAGGCTCTTTCTTCTCGGCCATTCCTAGACATGATTGGATAGGCGGGTCGCAGAAAATTGACAGAAAGAAGTCAAAATTTCGGTACCAGTGCCATAACGAAGAGGAAGCTGGAAATAAGACAAGAAATACCGAGCAAGAGTTGCAAAGGTGGTATGAGAGGATGAGGTATGATCAACATACCACTTAGAAGCTTCGCCTGTAAGAGTACATTGGAACAACTGAAGACGGACAGAGTCATTGGTAATGGAGTTAGACGAACACCACATGTGGAAAGGTCGAACATGATTTGTAGGATCTTCTCCAGCAAGGCCTTCAAACTTGGGGATGTCATAAGGGAGCTTGGTTGGCATAGCAGGCCAACTAACATCATGGTGTATAGGGTCATTTATTAACTGGTAAAAATCGGGAAGACTGAGGCCTGCCATAGAGGGAAGCAAGGGAGCAGCCGGGATAGTTCCTGTTGTGGTCCCACTAGTAGTATTCCCAGCATTAGGGCCGGGGCTACCACCAGCATTAGGTCCTAAACCAGACATGGTGAAGGTGACAGAAGGAGAACTGAGGGCGGAAGGAGAACCCATGAACCAAAAGAAGAGTCGGAGTGCAGACTTAGTGGAGGACTAACTCTAATCCTACGCAGAGGAGTAAGTCTTCCTACAAGAAACCGAGGATGAAGGCCAAGAAGTCTCCAGGATAAATGCCTTGGTGGCGAAATGATGATGAAAACAACACGACACAAAGGAATAAGAGATCGAAAAGGGCATGGAGGTGCAGGATCAGCTGATTACAATGTCGAAACAAGGGCGAAGAGGTGCAATATCAATTTATTTCAATGTTTTAGAGTCTTTGCTTGGTGGTGTTAACCAAGCCCTTTTTCACTTAGGGTGTGTGTGCAAAGTGTGTAAATTTTAATTTTTAAACCCAGACGTTTGTAGAGAAAAAGAAAAAGTGTGATGTATAAATGTAAATGAACCTGCAGATAACAATATATGAAACTAAAATAACAGTGAATAAACAGCTAATAATGCAATAATCTAAACCCAAGAAGGCGGGCCTCTCAACAAGTAGTCTGTAGGCAGGAAAAATACTATTCAAAACACATCAAAATATCCAATAGATCTAATGTCGGGAGGGATAGGGATTTAAAGGTCAAAATCTGCTGGAAAGTGGTGCAGAAAACAACAACAAATCAGAGGAAAGATTGTTGTAAATGAGGTGGCGAAAGGCTATCTTTTAGAGGGAAACAGAGTGAACCCTAGAGGAAACCAAAAAAAAACTAAATGAAGTGATTTGGATGGATAAATAGTCAATCTGAAGCGGATCTGAAGGTGAGGTATCAAATCTGAAAAAATGGCTGAACACTCTGAAAATTTCAGACAACCTGCAGTAGCTAAAACTCTTCCACAAAGTGTGGAGGGTACTGAAGCCCTAGGGGGCTAGTTTCCCACTTAGTTGAGTAAAATATAAAAAGTATAGGTCCAAAACGGGTGGAGACGGAGGTCAGACAACCCTGAACAAAGGCCTAGACAAACCCAGAAAATTTTCAGAAAAACTCCCGCAAAAAATCCAGGTCACAGTTTCTGACCTGTTTTCAGCAGAGGTCACAGTTTTTGGGCTGAAAAGTGTGTCTTGAAGCTCCAGGTCGTAGGTTTAGGGCCAAAAAGTGTGACTTGCACTTCTGACACTCTCGGCGTCATATTTCAGTAAAAAATGTTGTCTCAGCTGTGGCTGATGTCTGTCACCTGCGCAATAGGTCCGAAAACACACAGAAGTTAGAATTTTTATTATTTTAGGGTTTTATAGGTTAAAAACAACATCAAGAAAAGAAAAACAAGAGGTTGAAGGGAAATCATAGGGTTTGAAGCAGCTGGATATGCAAGGATCATAAAAACGACAGCGGTCGTAATCGTAAACCCGTGTGGATTTGCCAGTTGTTAGTATGAATCTTAATTGCGAGTGTATGAAAAAAGACCACTTTAGCTGTGCATAACAAACATCCCTAATAGCAAAATATGGCTGCCAATATATTTATATTTGCAATTAGTTGATCAAGATAAATGCTGCAAAAATATAGATCTATGCATCAAAATACATTAAGCAGTAAATAAAACGAGATTTACTCCATGCATCCAATAGACAAGACAAGAATATGTTGAATGAATTTTATATTAAGGGCACCTGGGAGGAAAACATAGAAGGATGTTACCAGTTCTCCTCAATGGGATGGGTTCTTGTAAGTCCTCAGCACTTTAGATCTAAAATTCCTCTCTCTTGATGGTGTAGAAAACCCAGACAAAAATGGTAGCAAAATATGACTATGACGGTGGATCAAAGTCAGACCAAAAGTATAGATCCAGAGTGATCTTTAGGCAACAAAAGGTGGTAAATGGGAAAACCCTTCTATTTATAACAAAATATTGAGTTATTCTAGATATTGGTGCATAATTAAAATATTATTAACCAAATCAAGATCCAAATTTTATGGAATATTTTATTATTTTTGTTGGAGGGAAAAGGAATTTGACTTGGGTCAAATCCCTTTATTTGTAAATAATAAGTAAATAAATGATTTATTTATCATTTTAAGGATGTGGTTGAGTAATAATTAAATAAATAAAGATTTATTTAAGTATTTATGAGTGATTTAGTCAAATTTAACAAGGAATATTATTTAAATAAGATTTAAATAATTATTCCTGGAAAATTATAAGATAAATAATAATTTATCTAATTAATTTTTCTTGTTTTGGGTTAAATATGACTAGGAATATTAATTAAACTGTTGTTTAACTAATTATTCCTGGAGGAAAATCAAACAAATGTGGATTTATTTAATATTCCTCATGGGGTTTCCTGTTTAGACCATAAACAACTTAATAAAGGTGTTTTACTAAGTTATTTTTCATAGTGAAAGCAATTTTACTTAGGGTAAAATTGGTCTTACATGGTGTACTTAGGTCCATCTAATAGTAACAGGTTAGATGGCCAAAAAATGGTGTAACAATCATACTCTTGTATTTTTTCCATCCACTTCCCCTTTTTTCCTTCAACATCGCTTTGGACCAGTACGTCTTTCACATCATAAATAGGAACATAAGAAGTTATTTGGGACTGTAACACATAAGTCCTGAAGGCTTTCAGTGCTTTGACCAAAGCATATTCTTGTTTCTCTAGAATATTTGAGTTCAACGTCTCTGAGAACTTTACTTAAAAATGCAACTGGCTTCTCCTTACTATCTTCATTTTTCTGCAACAACACAACAACAATAGTAGTGGGGGATGTAAATGAGAATACCTGAAAGGCATTTTGATAGTCTGGACTAATTAGAACTGGAGCTTCCTACAATGATTCCTTTATTATAGCAAATGCTTCTCTTGCTCCCTTATCCCATTTCCCTTCTGCAATTTTCTTCAACATATCTGTTATACTTCTCACAATCTCAACATAATTGGGCACAAATCTCCTTAGAAAGTTTATTTTCCTAGGAATCTATGGATATCATTCTTGCTTCTAGGTAAAGGAATAGTTTGAATGGCTTCCACCCTTTCTGGGTCAATCTTTACTCCTTGTTTAGAAACTATGTGACCCAATAATTTACCTTCTTCTAAGGCAAATAAAGATTTCTTGGGATTTAATGATAGACCAAACTTTCTGCACTTTTGAAAAGTTTTTTGCAAATGCTCCAAGTGTTCATCATATGACCTTGAGAAAACAGTTACATCATTCAGATATATAGCTACAAACCTGTCACCAACGAAGGCTATGTCCATGGCCCTATGAAATGTTGCACCTGTGTTCATAAGGACAAATGGCATCCTTGCGTACATGAAGGTGACCCAGGGCATAGTGAAAGCAGTCTTCTTCTGATCTTCTTTTTCTACTGCTACCTAATTATACCCAGAAAATTTTTCAACCATAGAAACCTGTGAGCTCCTATCACCTTCTGTAGGACATAATCCATTTTTAGAAAAGGATAATTATCTTTTATAGATGCTCGGTTCAAGTTCCTGAAGTCTGCACACTATCTTATCTCTCCATTCTTCTTTCTTACAGGGACCAGATTAGAAACCTAGTCTGAATATCTGAGAGGGACTATAATTTTCGCCTGCAAAAGTTTTTTCACTTCTTTTTTGATTGGAGCTAACAACAATGGATTGATCTATCTGAGCTTCCATCTGTGTGGTTGGAGTACTTCCTTTAATGGAATCTTATGCTGAATTATGATTTTTTCATATGTTTTCAGGTCTTCATATGACTAGGCAAACACATCCATATATTTCTTAAAAAGATCAGTGCATCTTTCTTTATAGTTTTTGGGAACACATTTGAACAATTTCACTATTTTGGGTTCTTGCTGAGTTCCCAAATTACAATTTTCCATCTCTTCTTCTTAATGTGTTTTCTTTGAATCAACAACAACATCATTAGCATCGAATAATATTTCAAGGGGAACCAAACCTTTGGGGAGCACATTATCTTTCAATTGGATAATATTTTGTTCACCTATTGACTACTTAAGGTTTCTTATTTATGCTTTCTTCTTTGTTTGTTCTTATTCTTGGTCTATCTAAGAATCTTCAAAGTTTCCAATCATGGTTAGGAACTGATTTATCTGTTAATCATCATCAAACACTTGCCAATGTTTCACATTGTCAGGGATAGAAGGTCTATGTCTAATTTCACTTTCATACCTTAAGCTTGGATTTATTGGAGGTTTGAAGTGTTGGCTGCAACTGCTAGAGAATCAACCAATCTATTCTGCTCCCTCAGAATATACTAAAGATTGAAGGCTTCAAAATAGTTTTCTATCAGATCCCAAACTTCATTCCTATACGATCTCAATCTCGGATGCTTGGTTATTTGCCTTATTATCAATTCAGAGTCACAAAAAATTGAAATACATTGAACTCCCATATGTTTAGCAACTTGAAGGCTTGAGATTAAGGCGTCATACTCAGCCACATTGTTTGTTGAATAAAATTATAGATTAAAATAGAAAGGCATGAGGTTAACTTCTATTGATATCAGTAAGAATCCAACACCTATGCCCTCCTTGGAGTAGGCACAATCAAAGTAGCACTTCTAAATCTTCCTTGAGTGCAGCTCATTATTTACAACTGCTGAAGAGATTTTCTTCCTTGTGTCTTCAGAAAATTATGCATCTTCATGGATCATCTGAAAATGAAAGTATTTGTAATGCCGAACAAAGTATCCATTTCCATTAAATTAAGTGTGAAAAGTCTTTAGCATGTCTTGCAATTTAAACAAAGTGTTTTTGGTAACTGTTTCTGAGTTTATGTGTGAGGGAATGTTAATTAAAATTACTGTTTAACATCTTAAATCAGAAATACACAGCAGCAAAAATTCACCATAACAACACAACAACATGATGAGGTGGTTCACCCCTCCTGGGCTACATCTGCTGGGTCCAAGGCTCCCAATGGTCATGTCCTTGCTATATTAATTTGCTTAAAATGGTTATACAAAGAAAAATATTCCTAAAAATGCAAAAATAGCTGTGAAATTGACTTCAGAAGACAGAAATAAGCTAAAAATGGCTCTTGTTTCACCTCAAACAGTGAAGTATAGCCCAAAACAACTCCATTTCCTTGATGGCCCTTATGGCTCTCCAAGCTTCCCTAAAGAAAAAGTGGCTAAAGAACACCTCTGTTGGCTCTATAACCTGTCCCAAACTCTCCAGAATTCTCAGAATACCGAAAATTGACCGAAATTTCGTCCAAATTGGTCCAATTTGGAGAAGTTATGATGAAAACAAGATTTCTACCTAATGTCAATTGAAAACCCCAGTAAATGTGGGAGAACTGAAGTTAACCTCGCTAAAAATGGCCAAAGGCCGAAAATGGTGGAACCGGCGCTCCATAATGGCGGAAATGGTTAATGTTAAATTTAATGTTAGGCGGGCGGGGTCACATGGGACCCCCGCCGGAACCGCCAGGAAAACCGCTTACTTAACGGTTTCATAACTGTTACATTATTGTTATCTTTGCACTGTCACAAGGCATGGTATGATGGGTAGTTAAGTCTTTAACTGCCGGCGGTAAGAGCTTGAGCCACAGTTACAGGTCTTGGTCACGACAGTTGGGTGCTTTCGGGCTAGCCCTGAGGGGCTAGCCCTTAAATTTTTTCCGCCCACTATAATTTGTAACAACAAATAGATCGTGCCTCCATAATATGTTAAGAACCATCCGCGTCATGTAATGGTAAAACGTTGCATTGCCCAGCATAAGGTCTGGGGTTCGAAACCCGTGAAGCCTGAATAATTTTATATCATGCCATTTATCCACTGATTTGGGGGCCACATGGCAGCCTCTGGGCCTGCCACGTGGCAGCCTCCGATTGGCTTAGAAAACCAAAAGTCAACCAAATTGAGTGGGCCTAATGGTTAAGAGCACGTGTTTCCTCTTAAGAGGTCACAGGTTCAAAACCAGAGGGGGGTAGAGTATGTATGCCTTCGTAGACTTATCAGTTAAATCACTGTGCGGAGGTGGGTCCCTTGTCCCACAAATAAGGGGGTCTCATACACCAATTTGGTGTTTGGCTTGAACATGACCTTAAAATTGGATAATAATAAATAGCCAATATAACCTTGCCAGTTGTCAAAAACTGATATGCCCACAGGGAATATTCCAAGGAATATTCCCAGAATATTCTTTTTAAATTTTTTCCAAAGTCAAAGTCAACCTTGGTCAAACTGGATTTTTGAAGGATACTGAAATCTTCAAACCTGCATAACTTTCACATACGATGTTGGATTTGAGTGCCATTTGCGGTGTCAGAATCATAGCGACGAGGCATATCTGGTTATTTAGGTTTCAACCAATTCTGAGAAATTCCAATTTTGAGAATTTTTTCCACTTGGACATGATCACCTGATCAATGCAACAAGAAACAATAAAGATATTTTGTTTCTTGACTATAAATGGGGGAATTTACTGCATCTTTCTTGGAGGTAGTCTTCAAAAACCTTATTTCCCTATACAATCTCCTTTCTTCCTCATTAAAAACTGGAATGATATCATAAGTGAAACCTAATTTTAGTACACCTCCCAACTTTGCTCCCAAAGATCTTGACAGGAGCATTCCAAACCTAGCTGGGATGTCAACAACCACTACATCCATGACTATACTCTTTCCTGGAATTTGTGCCAACGAAATTGCTACATCTTTAATTAACCCAACACATCTCACCCTTTTGGAATCAAATGAATACATATCCCTATAAGGTTTGTTAAGCATGTTAATTTCCTTCATAACAGACAATGGCATGAGATTATGGGATGCTCCTGAGTCCAACATGCAATTATGTAGAGTAAAATCATGAAGCAACAAAGAAATATAGAAGGGTGGAACAAAAGGATATACTTCTTCTACATGAGGACCACAGGTGACTACTGGCTTTTCTTCTTGTAATTAATAAATTCTGAAATTTCTTTCTTTTAAGCTAGTATTTTAGCTAATTCTAGAAGAGCTACCTGGATTTTAACATTCTCCAACTCTTTTTCTAGACTGAAAGCATGAGTTTTCATAACGTTCTTTTCAGGTTCTTCTTCACTCTTCCTATAATTTGCCGCTTGTTTGGGTACATGAACAACTTTCTCCAATATATTAGTGTCAACTGATTTATTTTGGGAGGATTCAACCTGCTACACATTTGTTCTATTAAGTGAATTTATAGTTTTTTTCCCCTTACTGACCTGTTTCACAAGGTCCTTTTGTTGTGGAGCCGCCATTAGAGGAGGAACGAAACCTTGTTGTTCACCTTCATTATCCTACACTCTAGATCTCTTTCTAGACCTTAAATCATACTTTTTATGTAACTCAACTTGCATTAAATCTGTGAATTGTCTACAGTATTCATCCATTTCATCTTGATCAAAAGATACTTCAGCTTCAACATATTATCCCTCACAATATTCCTCTTCATCCTCTTCTATTGTATACATAGTAGATACCTAATCCTCGGCCTCCCTTTGGTCATCTTCTGCCAGCTCTGCAGGTGCCGCATTTATATACAACAATGCTTGAATTTGGTTTTGATCTCTTGTTTCCCTCTGCAAAATTTGTAGGGGATGTCTTCTGAATTGAGGGTTAAACCCCCCTCGGTTTTGTTGTAATTTTCTTTGGGAATTTTTATTTTCCAATTCCATCTTGGCTAATTTATTGGTTATATGCTTGATCATATTTATTATACCTTCAATTCTTAGATCTTGTGATGATTCTTATTTTTCTTTCCCCTTCTCTTGGACCGACTGTTTCCATTTTTCTTTTCCACCTGCAGTCATATTAGCTTCGATCTCTCGAGCACCTGTCTGTATCTACTCAAGAGTAGGGGCTCTTCTCTCTCTCAATTTAAAGCTAAAATCAGTTTCAAAATCCCAACAAAAACTACCTTTGCTCCTACAGGGGGGCTTCATCTCTATGAGTAAACTATTGTACAATTTGTTGAATCTTTTTACAAACTCAGAAATGCTTTCATTAGGCCTTCTTTTAATTGCATTAAAATCTGTCAATGAGTAACCATGATCTCTTTTTTCTCCCCATCTCTGAGTGAATTGAGTTTCTAAGTCTTCTTAGTTATTTATTGAACCATTTGGTAAACCTTTGAACCATTTTCTAGCCTCTCCATCTAGATACTACACAAATAGTCTCATCACAACATTAAGATGTTCTACATTTAAATTCTCAGCAAAAGTGAAAAACAAGGGTAAATGTTGTTCTACAGTTACTTCATCTTCTCCAGTGAAATGAAGAAGTAATTTGAGGTATTCTTGAGGCATGTCATTCATTGGTTGCACAAGATTTAGTGTAGCATATCTGTTAAAAAAAAAGGCTGGTGCTGCCATATTTACACCTTGGTTAACTGTTCCTTGGGTAGTTGAGGTTGATGAAACTACTGTGAAAGTGAATGAGGGTGGAGGAAAAACTGATATGGGAGTGGGTTGATGAATAATGGCAGAAGAAACAACAACTATATTTGGTTGAGCTTGAGTGAAGGTAAAAGAAACATACTTGAAAGAATTTTCTTCTGACTTAGGTTCTTGAAAATGAATGGGTGTGGAACGAGAATCTTGTTCCAAGAAAGATATTTTCTCGAAAATCTCTTCAAACAAAGGGTTATGAGAACTAATGCCAGGAGGAGACAATGTAATATCAGGTATTGAAGGTATTTCAGGTTTCCGAGACTTTTTAGAAACCAGTCTTTCTGGGTTTGGCAAAGTAGGGACTCTCTGCTGTGAGGTATCTGACCTCATGTGAGGCCTTTTGAAAGCCAAAATTTTGAAAATAATAAACACAATCCAATATTTCCTCCTCATTGAACAACTAGAGGAAATAATTTAAAAACCCAGGGAAAAATAAACTTCATTTCTTCGTCCGCGGTAGGGCGTAAAAAAATGTTGTATGTCAAGAAAAAATCCCTTAGCTGTGGTAAGGAATTAGTGCTTAAGAAATTTTATAAATGTATGTCACAATTACGATATAAAATGGCCTCTTTTTAACACCTTTGGAATTTAATTACTTAATATCCTCAATAATATGATATAATGAAAGCCCTCACAATTCCATAAACTGCTGATACTTGAATGAAACGAAAATAAGAACTATAAGAGAAACTCAAAATGATATGTTGAGAAACTTAATCTATCACTTTTAAGTTTCAGAGGAAATCATGGAGAGAGAGGAAACTTGAAATAATATGCTGTAAACACAGAATATATTACTTTAAAGTTTCATTAGGAGTTTGTGAAAAGAGAAGAGATGAAGTGAAGGATCGCAAATTAAGGTGATTTAAATCTTACTCACAGATGTAATTAAGAGACCGACTGCTACATTAATTCACTTCATTCAAAGAGGAATAAACACATAGCGAAACTGGAAAGACATACCAACATAAATAGGTGCAGGAAACTTGATCTTCTTTCATTAATTTCTTAGAAAATTCAGTACCAAATCAATAGTCATTCAGAGGTCCAAAACTCAGAACCCTTTTTCTTTATTTCTATCTACTATAATACATCAAATTAGTTGATAACTGTTGAGCTTATTGAAACTATTCAACTACCTAAACTGTAAATATTACTTATGCAATAATACAGAGAAAACAAATAAAAAACTAGAAATATTGTTCATTTTGCTGAATCTGATGTTGCTGATGCGTCCTCATGAAGTGCTGAGGTGTCCTTTCTGGTTATGATGTAGCAATTGCACAATTCTATAACGACGCCTTGGAGCCTGACTTGACCCAGTTGTCATGCTTCCCACAATGCCACTATACATTCTTCTGCGCGACTCTGCCTATGCCTCTTTATTCATTGGCCACAACTTTGCATTACCTTATCGCATACACGGTTGAAACTTTATACAAACCCCATAGACCTGTGGTTTATGGGCCCACACACGACCTGACCAATCAGAAGTAATCACACTTCGCAACTTGTTTGATATCACACGTCGACAACTATAAAAAATAGCTTAAATGGTAAACAATAATAATGCCGATGTGCGAAAATGCTCTGTTTGCGATTTAACCTCCATCGTTGATCTGCGCCCTAATCCAACGGTCCTGTTGTATTGTCTCACACCGACATCTCCCGTTTCTCGCATCACAACCAAAATAATTTACGTTACAAAGACTTAATGCTAAACTCTAAACCTACTGATGTGCGATATGCACTGAATCACTGTGCCAACACATGGCTCCTCTCTTTATCACATCACAAGTTTCTCTTCTTACCACATCACAAGTTATTTTGTTTAACTTGCGAAGTCCTTAACGCATAAAATAAATAATTGCCCATGCGAAATCGCGCTATGCCGACACGTGTCCACTTTGCAACTTTTCAAACTTAACTTTGTGATGCAACCTGGTCTGTCCATCTCTCATTTTAATTCTATGCTTTAATCTTCGCTGTCAGATTGCCTCCTTTGGGAATATTCTAAAGGTTTTCTGCCTTAACCGATTTCTCTGTTTCTTTGGCTGTTTCCACTCTACAGCTCCATCTTCTCCATGCTACTCCCTACGATAGTTTAGTCAATGAACTCGTGCAACTCCATCTTTCTCCACAGTGTTAAAACCCTCTTGAGCTTTATTGTAGTTATCCAATCCTTCGACCTACCTTCACATCTCATCATAAAATGTTAATGTACCAACATATAAATCAAAATTCTTCTTTGAAATACATACTTTTACATTTTCTAGCATATATGATTTTTTGCTGTTTTGAAAAATATTTCAAAGGTAAATTCAAATGAGCCACAACACCACTTATGACAAAGAGTTATATTCATTGGTACAAAGTGTAAAGAAATGGAAACATTACTTGATGGGGAAATAGACCCTTATCCATATCGACCATCAACCATTACAGTACTTATAGTCACAATCAAAGTTGCAACTATCATGACACTTCAGATGGATGGGATTTCTATGAAAATTTGATTTGGTTATCATGTATAAAAAGGGAATCTACAATAAGGTAGTTATGATTTCTAGGCCTATTGTAAATTCATCTATTATACTGAAGCACAATTCCATTTTGCATGAAAGTTACATTGAGAAATATGCGTATGATAATGAATTTCGAGATGTGTATGCAAGCTTGAGTCAAGGAAACCAAATTAAAGACTTAGATTACCATGTACATAATAGTTTGTTGTATCAGTTGGGCAAGTTATGTATTCCACAAGGAGAAAGAAAAAATATCATAAGGTGTAGAAATTAGCTGAATAAATCACTTATTCAATGAAGATTAACCCGATCATACATCAATTTCGAATTGCATGCATAACACATAACCCTCTTCTACAATTAATTGTCACATGCGGAAATAATATAGAAGCAATCGCACATCAATTCAATCACACATTAACTCAGTATGTATGGGGAAAGCCTATAGCTGAAAACCCCCCCAGCTATTGTGTATATTATAATGGAGAAATCATGTAACAATCATAGTACAAAAACTCTTCACAAGCTCTCATGCACTACCTCCCATGCTACACACTATCAAGCTAGATCTTGCAAATCACTTGCTCCAATCCTTAGCCACTTGATAGCCAACCTTGATTGCGTATTTCAAAGCTATGGGATGGCCTCTTTATATAGATAAACCACCAGCCTAAACCTTGCAATACTCATAGCTTACTCCACCTATCTATGTGTTGCAAATAGCAACAGTATAGTTACAACTGATAGCTAACTCTACCCTTTCATCTATCTCTTTCACTGGTCTTCACTGAACTGATCATGCACTGTAGTGAACTCAAGTGTTCTTGAGTTGACTAATGAGTTAATATTTAGTAAATTAAATATTATTTAATTTACTCCACTCATATCTAATTGATTAGTTAGTTTAACTAATCCCAACTAGTTCAACTAAAATAAATAGAACACAACTCCACTATTTGTCCTGTTAACTCCTCCAAAACTTCTGCCACTGAAGTCTAACTGAAGCCAACCATGCAAGATGCCATCAAACCCTAGGAACCACGTGATTCCTTGTGTCGGTTGCATGAGCCACCTCCATGACTCAAACTGAAGTGCGCCAAGAGAGTAAACTGCTGTTTATAGTCAAAATATTATTAAGGGTAAATAATATTTGACTTCCATATTTTTAGGAGATCAGTCTAAAAATAGCCTGGGTCCTAAAAAATAGGGTCTCATCTATTTTTACCGACATGTCGCATCCATCAAGAATCTCCAAGCAGAATTCCCAAATTATGCTCCGTATGTCTAAAAATAGACATAGTCTAAAAATAGACTTTGCGCCAGAATTTGCCTGCGGGCCCACTTAGTGAAGGCGACTTCATTTCACTAAGCTCCATCATTTTGCTGCATTCTCAACACTCCCTCTCAGCAAGATATGGATTATCTGCAATCCCTATCCTGCCTCTGTGGAATTCGAACTTGCTCCTGGTGAGCGCCTTCGTCAGGATGTCGGCATCCTGATCCTCCGTGGGAACATATGAAAGCATCATGATCCTCCGCTGAACACAATCTCTGATATGATGGTACCTGATGTCGATATGTTTGGACCTATCATGAAAAACTGGATTAGCCGAGAGCTTGATGCAGCTCTGGTTATCACAGTAGATCACTGTAGGCTCCAAATGCAACCTGAACAAACCTGCAAGGATCTTCCTCATCCAAATAGCCTCACATGCAGCCAAACTTGCTGCCACCGCCGAATCGTAGTGCCACGCACCGTTCGTCGACCAGAAACCGTCGAGAGAATGTCAAAACCCTCCGCCATGTTCTTCCTATTCGTTGCCTCGCCCAACCGTACTGAAACCAAAGCTTTGGCTCCATCCCCCCGTTCCGGTATCTACAGACCATATCCCGATGTGCCTCTGATATAGCGCAATACATGCTTGCCCGCCCTCCAAAAGAGCTTGGTAGGCTTAACCATAGCTTGCGAAAGCTGGTTAACTGCATAGCATATATCGGGTCGAGTATTGACCAGATACATCAATGACCCCACCAACTGTCGATAGACAGTGGCATCCACTACCTCCTCCGAAGTAGCATCTCCCTTCCTCCCAACTGGAATTCCTAAATTATGCTCCGTATGTCTAAAAATAGACATAGTCTAAAAATAGACTTTGCGCCAGAATTTGCCTGCGGGCCCACTTAGTGAAGGCGACTTCATTTCACTAGCTCCATCATCTTGCTGCATTCTCAACACTCCCTCTCAGCAAGATATGGATTATCTGCAATCCCTATCCTGCCTCTGTGGAATTCGAACTTGCTCCTGGTGAGCGCCTTCGTCAGGATGTCGGCATCCTGATCCTCCGTGGGAACATATGAAAGCATCATGATCCTCAGCTGAACACAATCTCTGATGTGATGGTACCTGATGTCGATATGTTTGGACCTATCATGAAAAACTGGATTAGCCGAGAGCTTGATGCAGCTCTGGTTATCACAGTAGATCACTGTAGGCTCCAAATGCAACCTGAGCAAACCTGCGAGGATCTTCCTCATCCAAATAGCCTCACATGCAGCCAAGCTTGCTGCCATGTACTCGGCCTCTGCTGAACTGAGTGCCACGGATCTCTTCTTCCTGCTGTACCAGGAAACTGCTGTCGACCCAATGCTGAAAACTCCTCCAGAAGTGCTCTTCCGGTCTGTTGGGCTCCCTGCCCAATCTGCATCAGTGAAACCAGAAAGCTTCACTCCATCCTCCTGTATGTACCATAGACCATATCCCGATGTGCCTCTGATATAGCGCAATACATGCTTGCCCGCCTTCCAAAAGAGCTTGGTAGGCTTAACCATAGCTTGCGAAAGCTGGTTAACTGCATAGCATATATCGGGTCGAGTATTGACCAGATACATCAACGACCCCACCAACTGTCGATAGACGGTGGCATCCACTACCTCCTCCGAAGTAGCATCTCCCTTCCTCCAACCTCCAGGAAGAGGGGTATCAACAGGCTTGCAGCCTTGCATGTTGAACCTCTCTAGAATCTCCCGGGCATACTTGCCCTGAGAAACAAACAGTCCTCCACTGCGCTGCCAAATCTTCAATCCCAGGAAATAATGAAGGATGCCCAGGTCCTTCATCTCAAACTCTCGTGCAAGATCCTCCTTGCATGAAAGTATCAACTGCTCGTCGCCAGTCAAAATCAGATCATCTACATGCAGTACGATGATCAACAGCTTCCCCTCCACCACAATCTGGTACAGGTTTGGATCCGCCTCACTCTTGGAGAATCCAAGCCCGGTGAAGTAGCTGTCTATCCGAGTGTACCAAGCACGAGGTGCTTGCTTCAGCCCGTACCGTGCTCTCTTGAGTCGGCACACATGCGACTCACTGCTGAAGATCTCAAAACCTTCAGGCTGCTCTATGTACACCTCCTCCTCAATAACTCCATTGAGGAACGCAGTCTTCACATCCATCGATAGATGACGCACCCCATCTTCTTGTGAGAGAACATATTGATCGTCAGTATGAGTACCTCCCTGCAGGTGCAAGTCTCCTCATAATTAATCCCCTCGATGCGGCGAAGCCACGGGCGACAAATCTCGCCTTGTACTTCTCCACACTCGGAATCATTTGCACAGCTACCTTGTCGATCCATCGCGAACCTACCACTGATTTCCCAACCGGTCTTGGGACAATCTCCCATGCACTGTTCCTGATGATCGAATCATATTCTTCGATCATGGCATCAACCCATGCGGGTTCCTCCATGGCTTCCTCAAAAGAGGATGGCTCCATCACAACACATTGACTCACAAGAGTCATGTATCCAGTGTACCGATCCGGTGACTGTCTCTGTCTGCGCTGTGCTGTAGGTGGTCCTACAACCTTCTCTGCATCCCGAGCCAGTTGCTCAGCTTCTGTAGTGCGCATGCGCCCTCTGATGGTTGGCGCTGCCTGGGTG